>NIVC01000359.1:389468-468355 GCA_002269645.1 Macrostomum lignano
TAGAATCTACCGAAACTATAGAATCTTCACAAACTATAGAATCTTCACAAACTATAGAATCTTCACAAACTATAGAATCTACCGAAACTATAGAATCTACCGAAACTATAGAATCTTCACAAACTATAGAATCTTCACAAACTATAGAATCTACCGAAACTATAGAATCTACCGAAACTATAGAATCTACCGAAACTATAGAATCTTCACAAACTATAGAATCTTCACAAACTATAGAATCTTCACAAACTATAGGATCTTCACAAACTATAGAATCTTCACAAACTATAGAATCTACCGAAACTATAGAATCTACCGAAACTATAGAATCTACCGAAACTATAGAATCTTCACAAACTATAGAATCTACCGAAACTATAGAATCTACCGAAACTATAGAATCTTCACAAACTATAGAATCTTCACAAACTATAGAATCTTCGCAAACTATAGAATCTACCGAAACTATAGAATCTACCGAAACTATAGAATCTACCGAAACTATAGAATCTACCGAAACTATAGAATCTTCACAACATATAGAATCTTCACAAACTATAGAATCTTCACAAACTATAGAATCTTCACAAACTATAGAATCTTCGCAAACTATAGAATCTTCACGAACTATAGAATCTACCGAAACTATAGAATCTTCGCAAACTATAGAATCTTCACAAACTATAGAATCTACCGAAACTATAGAATCTACCGAAACTATAGAATCTACCGAAACTATAGAATCTACCGAAACTATAGAATCTTCACAAACTATAGAATCTTCACAAACTATAGAATCTTCACAAACTATAGAATCTTTACAAACTATAGAATCTTCACAAACTATAGAATCTTTACAAACTATAGAATCTACCCAAACTATAGAATCTTCACAAACTATAGAATCTTCACAAACTATAGAATCTACCCAAACTATAGAATCTTCACAGGCTTCACAAGAAATACAAGCCAGCTGCAATACAAGAAAGAGAGTCTGGCACGTTATTTCAGCTCCATCTGATCGAAGCGGCACCGAACCGAACCGAAATCGAGGTCCTGGTGTCGGAAATCCCATCAAGGTTCGGTCTGCCAACCCCCAGGCACTTTCTGTTTCAATAAAAATATATAGGATCTTCTTCCACAATTTCACTATTGACACTTTCGCTTGTTCGCTCATTCCATTGATTGATTTTCCACAAGGCCTTTCTCTGTTCCCCGAGTTCGCTTGATTGCGTCAAAATCCTGTCCAGGATCAAAGGAGATGAGCTGCTGGGGACAGAAGGAACACAGACTGAAGTGAGGACTTGCTATTGAACTGGGAGCATATTATGAGATTGGTTCTATGTGGTGACATTATGTTCCACCTTACTAGCTCGTGCATCAGTATGGTAACACTCTGTCCCACACTGCTACACCAGTATGGTAGCACTCTGTCCCACACTGCTACACCAGTATGATAACACTCTGTCCCACACTGCTACACCAGTATGGTAGCACTCTGTCCCACACTGCTACACCAGTATGATAACACTCTGTCCCACACTGCTACACCAGTATGATAACACTCTGTCCCACACTGCTACACCAGTATGGTAGCACTCTGTCCCACACTGCTACACCAGTATGATAACACTCTGTCCCACACTGCTACACCAGTATGATAACACTCTGTCCCACACTGCTACACCAGTATGGTAGCACTCTGTCCCACACTGCTACACCAGTATGATAACACTCTGTCCCACACTGCTACACCAGTATGATAACACTCTGTCCCACACTGCTACACCAGTATGATAACACTCTGTCCCACACTGCTACACCAGTATGATAACACTCTGTCCCACACTGCTACACCAGTATGATAACACTCTGCCCCACACTGCTACACCAGTATGGTAGCACTCTGTCCCACACTGCTACACCAGTATGGTAGCACTCTGTCCCACACTGCTACACCAGTATGGTAGCACTCTGTCCCACACTGCTACACCAGTATGATAACACTCTGTCCCACACTGCTACACCAGTATGGTAGCACTCTGTCCCACACTGCTACACCAGTATGGTAACACTCTGTCCCACACTGCTACACCAGTATGATAACACTCTGTCCCACACTGCTACACCAGTATGGTAGCACTCTGTCCCACACTGCTACACCAGTATGGTAACACTCTGTCCCACACTGCTACACCAGTATGATAACACTCTGTCCCACACTGCTACACCAGTATGATAACACTCTGTCCAACACTGCTACACCAGTATGATAACACTCTGTCCCACACTGCTACACCAGTATGGTAACACTCTGTCCCACACTGCTACACCAGTATGGTAGCACTCTGTCCCACACTGCTACACCAGTATGGTAACACTCTGTCCCACACTGCTACACCAGTATGATAACACTCTGTCCCACACTGCTACACCAGTATGATAACACTCTGTCCCACACTGCTACACCAGTATGATAACACTCTGTCCCACACTGCTACACCAGTATGATAACACTCTGTCCCACACTGCTACACCAGTATGGTAACACTCTGTCCCACACTGCTACACCAGTATGATAACACTCTGTCCCACACTGCTACACCAGTAGGGTAACACTCTGTCCCACACTGCTACACCAGTATGGTAACACTCTGTCCCACACTGCTACACCAGTATGATAACACTCTGTCTCACACTGCTACACCAGTATGATAACACTCTGTCCCACACTGCTACACCAGTATGATAACACTCTGTCCCACACTGCTACACCAGTAGGGTAACACTCTGTCTCACACTGCTACACCAGTATGGTAGCACTCTGTCCCACACTGCTACACCAGTATGATAACACTCTGTCCCACACTGCTACAACAGTATGGTAGCACTCTGTCCCACACTGCTACACCAGTATGGTAGCACTCTGTCCCACACTGCTACACCAGTATGATAACACTCTGTCCCACACTGCTACACCAGTATGATAACACTCTGTCCCACACTGCTACACCAGTATGGTAGCACTCTGTCCCACACTGCTACACCAGTATGGTAGCACTCTGTCCCACACTGCTACACCACTCATCAAACTGATAATTCAAAATTATCTCAGAAACCGGAATTGGATGCTGAAAATAAATTTAAAAAATGATGCAGATTTTTTGAAGAAAAAAAGCACTGATTTTATCATTCTGCGATTCACAGAGTTTGAGACTGACTGCTGGCACGCATCATTAATTAAGACTGACTTGAATACAATAAATAAGATACAACAAACAATTCTCATTCAGTCTCATGGTCACTGCGAATGCATGCCGAGAATCTCTCCAGTCATCATTGTATTCTGAAAATTGTTTCGATACAATCTTTGTTCAGCTTCAATTGTTGGCTCACGCAAAACGTGCAGTCGGTTGGTTGTTTGGTTCATAAAAAGTTCTACTTTTAATACACGCAGCTTAATGGGTTTGCGTGCTAAGCACCTGATTCACATCCGAGTGGCCTGGCTGACTCAAATAGGTCTCAGACAAACTCATTATAGAATCCACTGCTCAGGAGGGAGTCTGTCTGCTTAGCGTTTTGATAATTGATAGCGTTCTGGGAGGGGGAGGGGGAGAGTGAGGGTGAGAGTGAGGGTTAGAGTAAGGGAGAGTGAGGGTGAGAGTGAAAGTGAGGGTGAGAGTGAAAGTGAGGGTGAGAGTGAAAGTGAGGGTGAGAGTGAAAGTGAGGGTGAGAGTGAAAGTGAGGGTGAGAGTGAAAGTGAGGGTGAGAGTGAAAGTGAGGGTGAGAGTGAAAGTGAGGGTGAGAGTGAAAGTGAGGGTGAGAGTGAAAGTGAGGGTGAGAGTAAGGGAGAGTGAGGGACAGAGTGAGAGTGAGGGTGAGAGTAAGGGAGAGTGAGGGACAGAGTGAGAGTGAGGGTGAGAGTAAGGGAGAGTGAGGGACAGAGTGAGAGTGAGGGTGAGAGTAAGGGAGAGTGAGGGACAGAGTGAGAGTGAGGGTGAGAGTGAAATTGAGGATGAGAGTGAGAGTGAGGGTGAGAGCAAGGGAGATTGAGGGTTAGAGTGAGAGTGAGGGTGAGAGTAAGGGAGAGTGAGGGTGAGAGTGATAAAAGTGATAAAAAGTGAGGTAGAGAGTATGAAGTGAGAGAGAGAGGGAGGGTGAGAGTGAAGTAGAGTGGGAAATGGGGATGCAGAGAGAGGTGGGCGAGTGCGGTGGCCTATCCCAGGATCCATAGCGCAGTCAACACGGCAATGATTTATTGCATAGTGCCGCTAGTTCGCGCCTGCGCAGATGACCCGCACTGATAAGGAGGTCGGTCGCAGAAATGACAGCCGAAGCAAGTGCCTGTCACAGGCACAGCCACCCCCCCCCCCGATGCACTGCTGCAGCCTGTGCGGCCTCCCACCAAACAGAAACACTGGCCGTGCGGTCTCTGGGACCTGCACGTTCGAGGGATGAAGTCGGCACTCAATTCTCCCGATTGGCAACCCCCCCCCCTGTTTACTCTGCGTGTCAATCTCGCGATTTCCCGTTTCGTTTTCTTATAGTTTCGGTTCTAGTTTGAAAATAAATATATAACTCTCTGCTGCAGTGAAACTTCTGAGGCGCCGCCGCCACTCTGATCCTTCAGTGGGAATCCGCCCCCTCTGATCATTCAGTAGGAATCCGCCCCCCTCTGATCATTCAGTGGGAATCCGCCCCCTCTCTGATCCTTCAGTGGGAATCCGCCCCCCTCTGATCATTCAGTGGGAATCCGCCCCCTCTCTGATCCTTTAGTGGGAATCCGCCCCCTCTGATCCTTCAGTGGGAATCCGCCCCCTCTGATCATTCAGTGGGAATCCGCCCCCCTCTGATCCTTCAGTGGGAATCCACCCCCTCTGATCATTCAGTGGGAATCCGCCCCCTCTCTGATCCTTTAGTGGGAATCCGCCCCCTCTCTGATCCTTCAGTGGGAATCCGCCCCCTCTGATCATTCAGTGGGAATCCGCCCCCCTCTGATCCTTCAGTGGGAATCCGCCCCCTCTGATCATTCAGTGGGAATCCGCCCCCTCTGATCCTTCAGTGGGAATCCGCACCCCCCCCCTGATGCTTCAGTGAAAGAAGAAATCTCTGACTTCAAATAAGATGGTACAGGATAAAGTGTGACAAAATTCATTTTTGCATGGCAACACGGCCTCGGAGATCCCAGATGAGATAACTAAAAAAGCCTTGCATTCTTCTGCATCGTAGAGAGACTTCGACCTGGAATATTTTATGTCACCAATATGCTACACTAAGAATTAATTAATACTTTCCCAAAATGTACCGAAACTCCTACATAAAAGTGCCTTTTCGATGCATATCGGATTATTAGGGGGCCAGGCAAATAACTAACTTGAAAAAAGACACAACGGGTTTAAAGCCAGGCTTATCTGGACGTCGATCAGATAAACCCTTGCCATTACAAAACGCTGTTACGTCACCCTCCAACTTGACTTGGCAGTCACTAGGCAATTTTTTTCACGACTTCGCGCAGATGCATCACCCGCCACTCAGTTTCCTAAAAATATTTTTTTCTCAAGATTTACTACTTATAAACTAAATATAATTAGTATGACGCAAATATACAGGGAAATAATATAAATGGATAGGTGTACAAATATTCACAATTTAGCTTATCTAACCGCGGTCAATTCTGCTTAACTTGAATCTCTAGCCAATTCCCTTACATAAAGCAAGTGTTCATCCACCAATATTACAGTTTATTATAATAAAAAGATCTTTACAATCGAAACAATTATAACAATTGAATACAGGTACGCGTGCATCGAGCGGACCTGGAGTCAAATCATGTACGATTCTGTCAACCTGTCATTCAAGTTCTGAATTTCGACACTGCACAGCTGAATTCATTCTCTCTTAAAGTCCTTGCGGCGACCTCAGGTCACTCTTCATCGCTGTCCGGCCCAGCGAAGATCGGGTTGGACACCTCGAGACCGCTGGTCTGGGGGGGGGGCTGGGTTGCTTATTGAGGCTGCCCTATCTCTCATTTCTCCCCATATCTCCCTTTTCTCCCTCTCTCTCTACATTTTCTCCCCCTCTCTCCCTTTTCTCCCCCTCTCTCCCTCCTCTCCCTCTCCCTCCCTTTCCTTTCTCTATCTCTCGTCCTCTCTTTTTTTCTTCATCTATCCTCTCTAAACTACCTTTCTTCTCCCATTCTGTTTGAAATCTCTCCCAGATCTCCACCCTAAAAAATTGGCAGTCACTCACAGACGCGAGTCCCGGACAGCCGTAGATGTTGGAGTCCTCCTGGTCCGAGTCAGCCTCTTGGATGGGCGACTTAGAGGGGCCGCTTCTGGTATGAAAGAGAATGGGAAATATTGCTGCTGGAAAATGGGATTGATCAGCTGGGATATGGGATTGTTCAGCTGGGGGATGGGATTGATCAGCTGGGATATGGGATTGATCAGCTGGGATATGGGATTGATCAGCTGGGATATGGGATTGTTCAGCTGGGGGATGGGATTGATCAGTTGGGGGATGGGATTGATCAGTTGGGGGATGGGATTGTTCAGCTGGGGGATGGGATTGATCAGTTGGGGGATGGGATTGTTCAGCTAGGGGATGGGATTGATCAGCTGGGGGATGGGATTGATCAGTTGGGGGATGGGATTGTTCAGCTGGGGGATGGGATTGATCAGTTGGGGGATGGGATTGTTCAGCTAGTGGATGGGATTGATCAGCTGGGGGATGGGATTGATCAGCTAGGGGATGGGATTGATCAGCTGGGGGATGGGATTGTTCAGCTAGGGGATGGGATTGATCAGCTGGGATATGGATTGATCAGCTGGGATATGGATTGATCAGCTGGGGGATGGGATTGATCAGCTGGGGATGGGATTGATCAGCTGGGGGGTGGGATTGATCAGCTGGGGGTGGGATTGATCAGCTGGGAGATGGGATTGATCAGCTGGGGGATGGGATTGCTCACCACGAGCTTTATGGTAAAAAATAACCAAAACAGTAAACTCACTTTGGTTTAAAAGCGGAAGCAATATTCTGCTTCTGTCGCTGATAGTAGGACTTCTGCGCATGAACGGCTAATTTTGTATCGCCAGCAACCGCGCCGCCGCCGCTGACTCCGCTAAAGGCGCTGCCCTGGCTGCCGAACACGATGGGCTGCCGGCCACCCGGGTCGTTTTCGTCAGCGGCTCGGAGGGCGGCAGAATATCTGCAGTTTGGAGTGATTCTCTGCGGTTTGGAGTGATTCTCTGCGGTTTGGAGTGATTCTCTGCGGTTTGGAGTGATTCTCTCGAGCTTAGAGTGATTCTCTGCGGTGTGTGCGGGATTCTCTGCGGTGTGTGCGGGATTCTCTGCAGCTTAGAGTGATTCTCTGCGGTTTGGAGTGATTCTCTACAGCTTAGAGTGATTCTCTACAGCTTAGAGTGACTCTCTACAGCTTAGAGTGATTCTCTACAGCTTAATTAGAGTGACTCTCACAGCTCGCAGTGATATTTTACATTGATAAGATTCATTTGCTGGAGAGGGGTTATCGACTGGAAAAGATCAATCCTCTAAATACAGATTGTAAAGTTGAATAAAATATCACAAGCTCAGTGATCCCAGAAGTCATCCTGGGCTGACCAGCTCGGGAATGCGTGAGCTGTGAGACGAGTCAATTTAATTTTCTAATCTGTCAGTATCCTCCTCTCCGAAGGGGATCAGAGCGCCGATCGGGTAATCCATTAGCTTGCATGTTTGCTCCAATCAAACTGATTAAAGTCCGCAGTGAGCTTACTTGTAGCAGAACACGGAGCCGACAATGATTAATGTGACAGCAATCAGAGTCAGTACGCCGATGGCCACTGGAATGTTTCGAAGTGACTCAGAATGATTTGGTTGATGATTTGTCTATCAATTTGTTAGTTCGCTTGTGTACACATGCTTGACGATGAGTCAGGCCCGCTGTACACCCTGTGTAAGCGTGTGCATGCGTACAGTAACCGTGTCATTCAGGGGTCGGCAACTCCGGCCCGCGAGGCCTGTCTATCCGGTCCTCGGGTGCTTTGACACTTCACAATAGCAATCCTCAAGGCTTGTCTCTTCTCAGCTCCCTTCTCTCTTGTTTTCTCCTCTTCCTCTCACCTCCCCTCCCCCTCTCTCCCGTCTCTCTCATCTACCTTCTCTCCTCTCTCCCCTCCTCTCCAGTCTCTCTCATCTACCCTCTCTCCTCTCTCCCCTCCTCTACTGTCTCTCTCATCTACCCTCTCTCCTCTCTCCCCTCCTCTACTGTCTCTCTCATCTACCCTCTCTCCTTTCTCCCTTCATCTCCCATCTCTCCCATCTACCCTCTCTCCTTTCTCCCCTCCCCCCCAGTCTCTCTCATCTACCCTCTCTCCTCTCTCCCCTCTACTGTCTCTCTCATCTACTCTCTCTCCTTTCTCCCTTCATCTCCCATCTCTCCCATCTACCCTCTCTCCTTTCTCCCCTCCCCCCCAGTCTCTCTCATCTACCCTCTCTCCTCTCTCCCCTCTACTGTCTCTCTCATCTACTCTCTCTCCTTTCTCCTCTCCTCTCCCGTCTCTCTCATCTACTCTCTCTCTCTCATTTCCCCCCTCCTCTCCAGTCTCTCATCTATCCTGTCCTCTCGTTTCCTCTCTCTGTCCCGCAATCATACGCTAGATTCTATATCCGGCCTTTCAGTTAAAAAATTTTACCGACCCCTCAGGAGCCAGCGGAATGGGGCATGACTGCTCACTGGGCTGAGGGTCCGCTGACGCAGTGCTCAGAGCGAACTAACTTGGTGACAGCTTGTATAAAACTTGCTGAACAAGTGAACGAATGTTGTTCTAATTCCAAGAAATAGAGAAATACACAATGCGTCAGTCCGTACCATAGACAGAAATCTCGGAGCCCGACAGCTCCTGCTGATTCATCATCCTGGACCGCATGGGAACCACGTAGTCAGTGTCCGTCAGGTACTGCCTGTCGCTGGCTCGGCTGCCCGCTGGCTCGGCTGCAACATTGGAACTCGCTGCTCAAGAGTCTGCTTGAACATGCTTTATTCAATGGAATCTTGCAAGCTTGCAACCTTCACACCCCTGCAACCTTCACATCCCTGCAACCTTCACACCCCTGCAACCTTCACACCCCTGCAACCTGCACACCCCTGCAACCTTCACACCCCTGCAACCTGCACACCCCTGCAACCTTCACACCCCTGCAACCTTCACACCCCTGCAACCTTCACATTACTGTAAGCTTCACACCCCTGCAACCTTTACACCCCTGCAACCTTCACACCCCTGCAACCTTTACACCCCTGCAACCTTCACACCCCTGCAACCTTCACACCCCTGCAACCTTCACACCCCTGCAACCTGCACACCCCTGCAACCTTCACACCCCTGCAACCTTCACACCCCTGCAACCTTCACATTACTGTAAGCTTCACACCCCTGCAACCTTTACACCCCTGCAACCTTCACACCCCTGCAACCTTTACACCCCTGCAACCTTCACATTCTTGCAACCTTCACATTCCTGCAACCTTCACATCCCTGCAACCTTCACATTACTGTAAGATTCACACCCCTGCAACCTTCACACCCCTGCAACCTTCACACCCCTGCAACCTTCACATTCCTGCAACCTTCACATCCCTGCAACCTTCACATTCCTGCAACCTTCACACCCCTGCAACCTTTACACCCCTGCAACCTTCACATTCTTGCAACCTTCACATTCCTGCAACCTTCACATCCCTGCAACCTTCACAACCCTGCAACCTTCACATCCCTGCAACCTTCACATTCCTGCAACCTTCACACCCCTGCAACCTTTACACCCCTGCAACCTTCACATTCTTGCAACCTTCACATTCCTGCAACCTTCACATCCCTGCAACCTTCACATTCCTGCAACCTTCACATCCCTGCAACCTTCACACCCCTGCAACCTTTACACCCCTGCAACCTTCACACCCCTGCAACCTTTACACCCCTGCAACCTTCACATCCCTGCAACCTTCACACCCCTGCAACCTTCACATCCCTGCAACCTTCACCCCCTGCAACCTTCACATTCTTGCAACCTTCACATTCCTGCAACCTTCACATCCCTGCAACCTTCACATTACTGTAAGATTCACACCCCTGCAACCTTCACACCCCTGCAACCTTCACATTCTTGCAACCTTCACATTCCTGCAACCTTCACATTCTTGCAACCTTCACATTCCTGCAACCTTCACATCCCTGCAACCTTCACATTACTGTAAGATTCACACCCCTGCAACCATCACACCCCTGCAACCTTTACACCCCTGCAACCTTCACACCCCTGCAACCTTCACACCCCTGCAACCTTCACATCCCTGCAACCTTCACAACCCTGCAACCTTCACATCCCTGCAACCTTCACACCCCTGCAACCTTCACATCCCTGCAACCTTCACATCCCTGCAACCTTCACATCCCTGCAAACTTTACACCCCTGCAACCTTCACATTCTTGCAACCTTCACATTCCTGCAACCTTCACATCCCTGCAACCTTCACATTCCTGCAACCTTCACATCCCTGCAACCTTCACACCCCTGCAACCTTTACACCCCTGCAACCTTCACACCCCTGCAACCTTCACACCCCTGCAACCTTCACATCCCTGCAACCTTCACACCCCTGCAACCTTCACATCCCTGCAACCTTCACATTCCTGCAACCTTCACATCCCTGCAACCTTCACCCCCCTGCAACCTTCACATTCTTGCAACCTTCACATTCCTGCAACCTTCACATCCCTGCAACCTTCACATTACTGTAAGATTCACACCCCTGCAATCTTCACACCCCTGCAACCTTTACACCCCTGCAACCTTCACACCCCTGCAACCTTTACACCCCTGCAACCTTTACACCCCTGCAACCTTCACATTCCTGTAACCACATTCCTGAAACCTTCACATTCCTGCAACCTTCACACCCCTGCAACCTTCACACCCCTGCAACCTTCACATTCCTGTAACCACATTCCTGCAACCTTCACACCCCTGCAACCTTCACACCCCTGCAACCTTCACATTCCTGTAACCACATTCCTGAAACCTTCACATTCCTGCAACCTTCACACCCCTGCAACCTTCACACCCCTGCAACCTTCACATTCCTGTAACCACATTCCTGCAACCTTCACACCCCTGCAACCTTCACACCCCTGCAACCTTCACATTCCTGTAACCACATTCCTGCAAACTTCACATTCCTGCAACCTTCACACCCCTGCAACCTTCACATCCCTGCAATCTTCACATTACTGTAAGCTTCACATCCCTGCAACCTTCACACCCCTGCAACCTTCACACCCCTGCAACCTTCACACCCCTGCAACCTTCACATCCCTAAAATAAAATTCCTATCCCTACAAATAGATCCTGCAACTGATCCCCCTGAACCCCCCAGTCTCCCCTCCTCATCACCAGCCGGCTGTGGCGGGGGCGACAGAGGACCCTCCTTAACGCCGGTCATATTCCTGAACTCCGCGGCCGAGTTGGGTGCGCCAGAGGTGGCCAGCTGGTCAACGAGGCCGTCCTCAGCGGATGGCCCGGGGTCCACGGCTACCGCGGTTGCGACTGTAACGAAAGTTCACTGATCCAATTCGCTTAAATTGTTTATGCTTTCCAAAATTACGCCTATCACTAATGCTCCCCACTGAGGCACCGAAACACTCCCCACACGGGCACTGAAACACCCCCACAGACACTAAAACACCCCCAGACACTGAAACACTCCCCCCCAGACACTGAAACACCGTACAGACACTGAAACACCCCCACAGACACTGAAACACCGTACAGATGCAGAAATACGCCACAGACACTGAAACACCCCCCACAAACACTGAAACACCCCAGAGACACTGAAACACTCCCCCACAGACACTGAAACACCCCCACAGACACTGAAACACCCCCACAGAAACTGATACACCCCAACAGACACTGAAACACCCCCACAGACACTGAAACAAATCCCACAGACACTGAAACACCCCCACAGAAACTGAAACACCCCCACAGACACTGAAACACCCCCACAGAAACTGAAACACCCCCACAGACACTGAAACACCCCCACAGACACTGAAACACCCCCACAGACACTGAAACAAATCCCACAGACACTGAAACACCCCCACAGAAACTGAAACACCCCCACAGACACTGAAACACCCCCACAGAAACTGAAACACCCCCACAGACACTGAAACAAATCCTACAGACACTGAAATACCCCCACAGACACTGAAACACCCCACAGACACTGAAACACCCCCACAGAAACTGAAACACCCCACAGACACTGAAACACCCCCACAGACACTGAAACAAATCCCACAGACACTGAAATACTCCACTCACAGACACTGAAACACTCCCCCCCCCAGACACTGAAACACCCCCCCACAGACACTGAAACACTCCCCCCACAGACACTGAAACACTCCCCCCACAGACACTGAAACACCCCACAGACGCTAACACTCCTCATAGACACTGAAACACCCCCACGGACAAGCACCAGTCAATACTCACAGCCGTGAAGCGCAACCGCCGCCAAACAGAGCCAGAGGAATATTAGCCGGCCGTAGCAGTCAGTTGCAGACTGCATTGCTGCTATAACCGTATGTGAAATCGCCGATAAACACAAGCCTGCGTTTCGCATGCAGATAAAGCATGCAGACCAGTGCAGTTTAAGAGCCTATCATCCGTCACTGCTAGTTGCAGCTGCTCTCATTTGATGGTTGGCATGCCGAGGACGGGAGGGGGCCGGCACGAAGGGAGGCTTTCAGCTTCCGGACAGTCGGAGACCAACTCCCCCATGGGACCGAGGGAGAAGGGAAAGGCAGGAGGACCTGGTCCGATTCTGCAGCCAAAATAAATCGATAGCTCCGTGCATAACACTGCAAATGGCCCACAGCCCAGCTCCAAATAACCGTATGAAAAAATTTCGAATCTGAACTACATATAGTGTTTTTTAACTAAATAGAGAAATCAATAGCAGCTCAAGCGAAGAGCCACTCGTATTCCAGTCATTTTTTAGGTATTAAATAGTCGTACTTGATACTGAACTGACAAGGCTGTGGTAGATACTGAACTGACAAGGCTGTGTTAGATACTGAACTGACAAGGCTGTGGTAGATACTGAACTGACAAGGCTGTGGTAGATACTGAACTGACAAGGCTGGTTGGAACTGAACTGACAAGGCTGTGGTAGATACTGAACTGACAAGGCTATGGTAGATACTGAACTGACAAGGCTGTAGTAGATACTGAACTGACAAGGCTATGGTAGATACTGAACTGACAAGGCTATGGTAGATACTGAACTGACAAGGCTGTGGTAGATACTGAACTGACAAGGCTGTGGTAGATACTGAACTGACAAGGCTATGGTAGATACTGAACTGACAAGGCTATGGTAGATACTGAACTGACAAGGCTGTGGTAGATACTGAACTGACAAGGCTGTGGTAGATACTGAACTGACAAGGCTGTGGTAGATACTGAACTGACAAGGCTATGGTAGATACTGAACTGACAAGGCTGTGGTAGATACTGAACTGACAAGGCTGTGGTAGATACTGAACTGACAAGGCTATGGTAGATACTGAACTGACAAGGCTGTGTTAGATACTGAACTGACAAGGCTGTGGTAGATACTGAACTGACAAGGCTGTGGTAGATACTGAACTGACAAGGCTGTGGTAGATACTGAACTGACAAGGCTATGGTAGATACTGAACTGACAAGGCTGTGTTAGATACTGAACTGACAAGGCTGTGGTAGATACTGAACTGACAAGGCTGTGGTAGATACTGAACTGACAAGGCTGTGGTAGATACTGAACTGACAAGGCTATGGTAGATACTGAACTGACAAGGCTGTGTTAGATACTGAACTGACAAGGCTGTGGTAGATACTGAACTGACAAGGCTGGTAGATAATTGGGCTGACAATGCACGATCCCCACTTAATTAACACTTTGAAACAGGTGGAAGAAACGGTATTGACAACTGTCGAAGTTAAATAAATAAAACACAAAGAGAGCAGCATGGTCCAATTATTTACTATCAGTGGAATATCAATTAACTAAATAATAGTAATAAATATTTTATAAGGAATCTGAATTCAGTCTGTGACAGTTTGCTACAGAAAGAGAACTTAGACTTCGAGTTTAATTATCACTTGTGTTGCTATGTTTAACTTGTCAATGCAATTGAAAGCAGATAAAGATGAAGCCACTTAGGTTAAAAATAGAGTCACAAACTATTGCCAGATTGCAGGTATCGTTAAGTAATAAAACAAAAAAATCGAGGATTGCAGAAGAATTTCATGCAATCCGAGTAGCCTCATCAGCGTTTTTGTGTCTAGAAAATAAATGCCGAAGACACAGCAACAACATTTAACTAGAATAAAATGACAACTGGTACTACACAGAACACATTTTAGGGCAAAAATTCCCAAGCGATAAGTTGCACTCCTACCCCACCAGGACAAACACTTCCCTATCCAATGTACACTCCTACCCCACCAGGACAAACACTTCCCTATCCAATGTACACTCCTACCTCAGCTGGACAAACACTTCCCTATCCAATGTACACTCCTACCCCACCAGGACAAACACTTCCCTATCCAATGTACACTCCTACCCCACCAGGACAAACACTTCCTTATCCAATGTACACTCCTACCCCACCAGGACAAACACTTCCCTATCCAATGTACACTCCTACCCCACCAGGACAAACACTTCCCTATCCAATGTACACTCCTACCCCACCAGGACAAACCCCTCAATATTCCAATGTACACTCCTACCCCACCAGGACAAACCCCTCAATATTCCAATGTACACTCCTACCCCACCAGGACAAACCCCTCAATATTCCAATGTACACTCCTACCCCACCAGGACAAACCCTCACTATTCCAATGTACACTCCTACCCCACCAGGACAAATCCCTCAATATTCCAATGTACACTCCTACCCCACCAGGACAAACCCCTCAATATTCCAATGTACACTCCTACCCCACCAGGACAAACCCCTCAATATTCCAATGTACACTCCTACCCCACCAGGACAAACCCCTCAATATTCCAATGTACACTCCTACCCCACCAGGACAAACCCTCAATATTCCAATCTACACTCCTACCCCACCAGGACAAACCCCTCAATATTCCAATCTACACTCCTACCCCACCAGGACAAATCCCTCAATATTCCAATCTACACTCCTACCCCACCAGGACAAACCCCTCAATATTCCAATGTACACTCCTACCCCACCAGGACAAACCCTCACTATTCCAATGTACACTCCTACCCCACCAGGACAAACCCCTCAATATTCCAATGTACACTCCTACCCCACCAGGACAAACCCCTCAATATTCCAATGTACACTCCTACCCCACCAGGACAAACCCCTCAATATTCCAATGTACACTCCTACCCCACCAGGACAAACCCCTCAATATTCCAATGTACACTCCTACCCCACCAGGACAAACCCCTCAATATTCCAATGTACACTCCTACCCCACCAGGACAAACCCCTCACTATTCCAATGTACACTCCTACCCCACCAGGACAAACACCTCACTATTCCAATGCACATTTGAAAGAAACTTATCTAATGTAGCATAACTTCCATGGTTTGGAAAAAGACATTTGCTTCCTAAAAAATGAAAATATAACCACACACAAAATACCACAATTGATAAAAATTAAATCCCCCCCATCAATTCCATATGGTATGGTTTACTTGATTTTAACTAAATCAAAGGAAACGATAAACAATACAAAAAGACGTCGTACGCTTCTAGCAGCTACACGCTACACACACATGTAAGACTCGGAATGCAAGCGCAAACTACTCGAGCTAAGAAGCAAATGATAAAAATAGCTGGCATTAACGGGGTAAAGAAACGTAACAGCAAACTGCAATCAGCTAGTGGATCAGTTTAGATCGCAAAGCCAGAAACGAATCGAGCTGATTTGGTCACAAAATACAAATATACGAAAAGCCAAAAGATAAAGCCCGTGTTACGAGTGTATCTGCTCTACCGTATATACATCTCAGGAGATTCTGTAGTTCATTAGCAAATTGATAAATACAACAGAGCTTTTAAAAACTGATTAAGATAAAAGTTGCCCAGACTGGCTTCTGCGCTATTAGCCTAGCCTAGATTTGATGCAAGTGACAGCCAATTATTGATTGAACGCAACAACTGTTCTTCAGAGTTTCAATATACCAATTAACTTCTGGAACGAGATAGAAAAAAATATATTTTGCTTAATTCAGTGCTTAAATTTCAGCTTCATCAGGTTGACAGAACAAAAGCAATCGAGAATTTACTGGCGAGCCTACCGTCAGAGGTTGGTTCTGCGCACTCTGTTTATTGCTGCTTGGTGAAATCTGCGTTTAATTTGGTGCGTATTCGCCAGTAGGCCGACTTCTCAGCCACTTAGGGTTTGGCCATAAACTTAGCAGAAAGCAATTTAGAAGTGCACTTATTCCCGGCACTTTCCCGATGTCATTATTCCACACTTTTTTATCATGTTTCAATTGGCGGTTTTGAGAGTTAGGTTTGGTTACTCTGCGATGAATGTGTTTGAATCTAAATGTCGGTGTAATATTTGAAGTGTAATAATGATCACAACTTGTTTCAATTGTGTGCAGGTGTAAGTATATGTACAATGATTAATCAATACCCAGCGAAAGCTTTAGACACAGAATATACACAGAATGTCAAATCGAGCGATTTTCATGAAGCCGAATTAAAATTGCAGGTGCATGTTGGCAGACTGTACCGAACCATCTTGGACGGACGCGGAGGCGACTTGGATCTCGTCATCGATGATGAGTCGTACTTCCACATGTCCAGCCAAACGATTCCTGGCAACAGCTTCTACTATGCCACTGCGCACGCGGCGACGCTCCTGTTGAGAAGCGCGTTTCACCTCAAAAGAAGTTCGGCGACAAGATCCTGGTGTGGCTGGCCATCAGCAGGCATGGGGCTTCGCGAGTGTACATGTGTCACTCCAAGACGATGAACAAGGAGCTGTACGCAAACGAGTGCATTCGCAAGCGGCTGGTGCCATTTCTCAATGAGCAGCACAGCGATGGCAATTACCTGTTCTGGCCAGATCTGGCCTCCTGCCATTACGCCAAGGACGTGATCGAGGTGTTCCAGCAGCTGGACATCAACTTTGTCTCGAAGGAGCAGAATCCTCCCTGCGTGCCTCACCTTCGTCCAATCGAGCACTTTTGGGGCATTTTGAAGCAGCAGGTGTACCATCATAGTTGGCAGGCTCAGACACTTCAGCAGCTGGAGAACAGAATCAAGAAATGCCTGAGGGAGATGGACTGGTCCGTTGTACATCACATGATGGGACAGGTCAAGTCGCAGATTCGCAGGGCGCGCGCTGATGGCTTTTAATCGGCTTATTGTTAACTCTATGATGATTCCTGTTTCTTGTTGAATACTTTCCCTGTTAAAAAGTTTGGTTATCCTGTTTATAACGCCACGAAATATAAACATTTAGAGACGTCCAGATTTTAAGTGTTCACCCACGTATCAAAGCTTTACAACAAGAGTAGGCTGGTGGGATTTTAATGCTTGTACCGATTTTTTAAACAAAAATACTCGAATCGGCATTCTGTGTATATTCTGTGGCTTTAGATGCGTTTAAAGATATTTCGGCTAAAATAAAACAGCCAACAGCAAGAAGACAAGTCATATAGGTTTTTGCAAGGATCTGGGAGGGTTGCCCAGCAACTGAGGATCTGGGAGGCTGGCTCAGGCAACTGATCGTGGATCTGGAAGGCTGACAGCCAACCGGAAGATTTTACCCGTCGGGAAATAATTGTCCTTTAACTGTGTCAGTTGGCACATGAAAAAGAGATTAATTAATATGCTGATTGTTTCATAAATGTGCCAATTGACAGTTGTGGGCACAGTTGGCAGAACTGCAGATTTTGCTAGGACAATTATTTCCCACCGGGAGAGTACAGCACGCAAAGGTTGTCGGACAACAGACTGATAGAAATAAGCGTCCTAAGGGCGCAGTTGGCACACTTAAGAACGGGTGACAGGCCTCTATGTAGGCTTAGTTTTCTTCACCAGCGTGGAATTGCCGTACAGTACGTAGCGGAACATATCGCCAAGAGTGGAATCTACATACTTAATAGTCTCCATATTGTACTGTTTGCCGTGAAATCTGTACCAGAGATGCATAACGTAGTTCTTCTTACGCCAGTCCCATTTCCGCACGGGGCCATAGATCAAAGGCAGCTCGCCGCCAGTCCAATTGGGTCGGTCCATGCTCTCCTGCTCGATGTGGCAGTGCTCGGAGTACATGGGGCACAGGGTGTTGGGATAGGTGACGGAGTGGGCAGCCCATATGCCATCGTCGAGAACCTGGTAGGTGACGTACCACATGCACATGAAGGTGGAGTTGGCCGCGGCCAGAAAGACGCCGTTGCAGAGTCCGCCGCCCGTCTCCCTGCCGATGGTGAACGGGTAGCGGCGCAGCGGCTCCAGCGGCTTCAATGTGATCACGTCGATGTCGAAATAGGCGCCGCCAAGTACCAGCACGGCTTCCATGCGGATCACATCGGCCTGGTGCTCCTTCACGCGCATCGGCACCGAATAGGACTGCGGTTGGGGAGACGCGGGAGCACTCGGTGTTGGGGTGACCTGCCATTAGCCCTACTCACTCAATAGCTTGCCCATTAGCCCCATTCACTCAATAGCTTGCCCATTAGCCCTACTCACTCAATAGCTTACCCATTAGCCCCATTCACTCAATAGCTTGCCCATTAGCCCTACTCACTCAATAGCTTACCCATTAGCCCCATTCACTCAATAGCTTGCCAATTAGCCCCATTCACTCAATAGCTTGCCCATTAGCCCCATTCACTCAATAGCTTGCCCATTAGCCCCATTCACTCAATAGCTTGCCCATTAGCCCCATTCACTCAATAGCTTGCCCATTAGCCCCATTCACTCAATAGCTTGCCCATTAGCCCCATTCACTCAATAGCTTGCCCATTAGCCCCATTCACTCAATAGCTTGCCAATTAGCCCCATTCACTCAATAGCTTGCCCATTAGCCCTACTCACTCAATAGCTTACCCATTAGCCCCATTTACTCAATAGCTTGCCAATTAGCCCTACCCACTCAATAGCTTACCCATTAGCCCCATTCACTCAATAGCTTGCCCATTAGCCCTACTCACTCAATAGCTTACCCATTAGCCCCATTCACTCAATAGCTTGCCCATTAGCCCTACTCACTCAATAGCTTGCCCATTAGCCCCATTCACTCAATAGCTTGCCCATTAGCCCCATTCACTCAATAGCTTGCCCATTAGCCCCATTCACTCAATAGCTTGCCCATTAGCCCCATTCACTCAATAGCTTGCCCATTAGCCCCATTCACTCAATAGCTTGCCAATTAGCCCCACTCACTCAATAGCTTGCCCATTAGCCCCATTCACTCAATAGCTTGCCCATTAGCCCCATTCACTCAATAGCTTGCCAATTAGCCCCACTCACTCAATAGCTTGCCCATTAGCCCCATTCACTCAATAGCTTGCCAATTAGCCCCACTCACTCAATAGCTTGCCCATTAGCCCCATTCACTCAATAGCTTGCCAATTAGCCCCACTCACTCAGTTACCCTTTCCATTGGCTCCACTCACTCAATAGCTTGCCAATTAGCCCCACTCACTCAGTTACCCTTTTCATTGGCTCCACTCACTCAGTAGCCTTTCCATTAGCCCCACTCCCTAGCTTCCCTAAATCAACTCCATCCACTCAGCAGCTTTCCGTATTAGTGGAATCAGTGAATTTAGGTACGAGTATTCAGCAAATTATATCAATACCTTTGTGGGCACGGGCCGATTAATCATGATAACGTTGCTCTCCCAGATGCCAGAGTCGGTGAGATTCTTCTTAAACGCTTCCCAATGCTCGCCATAAGGCTGCTTAGCGTACCAGATAACAGTAAATTTGGGCCGCATCACCCAGACTCCGCTGAGCATACAGACTAGATGATGAAATTGCAGTTGAGGATTCACAAACGGCAGTACATAGTGAGCAACATTGGGCACAAGATACGGAGCGGTAGGCTTAGTCATAGCCTGCACTTCGGCAACAGTGTACTGCTTGCCGCTAGGAGAGTGCAGGCGCCATCCGCTCGTGTCAACAATTGGCAGTTTGTGCACCATCAGCTCGTTGATTCGAGACGCGTATTTGCCGGAGAATGGACGCACTGAGCTCTTCAGCTTGTCGAATTGGCTAATAATGTAGCTCTTATTCATGGGGGCGTACACGTAGTCTCGGCCGGCCACCTGGTCGGCGACCTTCACCGGCGTTGGCTTGACAGCAGCAGACGTGGACGAGACGGCAGTTCCTGCCAGAGGTCGGGAAGAGATGAGGGTGATGGTACAGGGTAGCGGGGAATCAAATCTTAGCGAGTCAAATCTCACTGAGAGGGAGTTGAATTTTCACTGAGAAGGAGTCAAATCTCACTGAGAGGGATTTAAATCTTTACTGAGAGGAAATCAAATCTCATTGGGAGGGAGTCAAATCTCACTGAAAGTGAGTCAAATCTCACTGAAAGTGAGTCAAATCTCACTGAGAGGAAATCAAATCTCATTGGGAGGGAGTCAAATCTCACTGAGAGGGAGTCAAATCTCACTGAGAGGGAGTTGAATTTTCACTGAGAAGGAGTCAAATCTCACTGAGAGGGATTTAAATCTTTACTGAGAGGAAATCAAATCTCATTGGGAGGGAGTCAAATCTCACTGAAAGTGAGTCAAATCTCACTGAGAGGAAATCAAATCTCATTGGGAGGGAGTCAAATCTCACTGAGAGGGATTTAAATCTTTACTGAGAGGAAATCAAATCTCATTGGGAGGGAGTCAAATCTCACTGAAAGTGAGTCAAATCTCACTGAGAGGAAATCAAATCTCATTGGGAGGGAGTCAAATCTCACTGAGAGGGAGTCAAATCTCACTGAGAGGGATTTAAATCTTTACTGAGAGGGACTCATATCTCACTGAGAGGGATTTAAATCTTTACTGAGAGGGAGTCAAATCTCACTGAGAGGGAGTCAAATCTCACTGAGAGGGAGTCAAATCTCACTGAGAGGGAGTCAAATCTCACTGAGAGGGAGTCAAATCTCACTGAGAGGAAATCAAATCTCATTGGGAGGGAGTCAAATCTCACTGAGAGGGAGTCAAATCTCACTGAGAGGAAATCAAAGCTCACGAATAGGTAATGAAATCTCACAGAAGTGAATCAATTAGAAGGAATAAAATCCACTCACGCGCAGCAGCAATGGGCTGTATGCTAGAATTGCCAAACAGTATATGCCTAGCGATTTGGCCAAAAGCAGAGTTCAACTGTTTAACCGAATTGAAATCAACTGTCAAAGTCGCGCCCGGAGATTGCAGCTCCCGCTGCCTGCGCCACAGGTTAATAAGCCAGTTATCTCGCCAGTTCCAAGCGGGCGGAGAGCCCGGCGGCCCGTAGATCAGCCGCAAGCCGGCCGCCTGCCAGCCGGGCTTGTGCATGCCGCCAATCTCAATTTTGGCCAAGTGCGGGAAAGCCGATTGCAATGCGAACGGCAGCAGAGTGGAATGCTGATCAGGCAGAGAATCGTCAAGCAGCTGGTAGCACAGGTGCCAGGCTAGCAGGAATCGAGAGTTTCGCTTAGCCAAGTAAGCGGAGCTGCCAATGCCGCGGTCGTGCTGCAGGCCCAGCACGGTCTCGGCTGAACGAAGCGCCTGGCTAGCCGGCCGCATGGGCAGCACGTCAGTGTCCAGCCTGAGGCCGCCGAACAGTAGCACAGCCTCCAGGCCGATCAGATCCGATCGATGACGCCAAGAGTTGATTGGCATATTGTACACAGATGCTGGAGGCTGGCGACGAGCCAGTACAACTGTGCGCTCCCAGACCGGCTCGGTGACATTGGCAATGAGATGAGACCAGTAGCCGCCACTCACAGGCTGCTGATGCCATAGAAACACGCGCACCGGCTTAGCCAGGTGAAATGCGGCCAATAAGCTGAGCAGCTCGTGAAATTGCAGCTCAGCCCGACGGAATGGCAGCACATAGTGGATAATGTTGGGGGCCAGGCCCGGCTCCGTAGCGTTGGCTATGCTAGTCCGCAGCTGCTCATAGTACAACTGATGGCCTCCGGGTGTCTGCAGTTCGAGTTGACTCAACGTGAGCACGGGCTCCTTGGCGGTGAACAGCTGATGGGCTAGGCGAGTATTAGCTCCGGCAAACTGTACAGCCACAGATCGAATAGTTTCCCAATTAGTCAGCGTGAAATTTCGCGCCTCGGACAGTTCAGACGGGCTAGTCCGGCCACCGTAATCGTACTCGTACGAGTAGGACAGATTCAAGAATTTGCCAATGTTGCCGCTCCGGCTGGCGTATGCGAGCACCAGAGCGATGGTGACCAAGCATAGGATTGCCACTGCCCGGCGATAGAGCAGAGCTCGCTGCGTCATTGGCCCCCAGGCTGCGGATGGTCAAGTGCGCGGGCTAATTTGAATGGTTATTAATACTCACCTCTTAGAAGACACTAAACTGGCTCTCTTGAGTAAGAGTCGTGTGAAACAAGAGCAGAAAGATGAAGTCGTGAATGATAAAATTCCGGATTTTGTACAGCCTGCAAGAGAGTCAACAGACCTCCTACCCTCCCTACCTACCTACCCAATGGCAGTCTCTACCAAGGAGGCCCATTGTCTGGGCTAACACCGACCCTCAAACTATTGGCGCGTGCACACCCATACACGCACAGCATAGCTACTTGAGAACCCAACCCTATTGGCTGTCGAGCTTGGCCCTAATTGAAGCTAGCTAAGCATAAAGTACAGCAGCGCGCAGCAATTCTGCCCCTCTTCCCGTTGTGACTATCATCACCAAAAAGGTAATGGAATTGAATTCTAGCAGCTAGCTTTGACTGAGCCACTTACCAGACGGGAAAATTCCTATTCAAACACATTAGTATTTGCTTTAATGACGAGGTGCTGGGAGGTTTATTACTAATAATCAAAAGTACTTTTAAAATTGTTACTTAGAAACTGCCTCAGTTTAATCACTTCAGTAGCTAATCAGGAACCATTCTAAGAGGGAATCAGGGACCATTCTAAGAGGGAATAAGGAATCATTCTAAGAGGGAATCAGGACCATTCTAAAAGGGAATCAGGGATCATTCTAAGAGGGAATCAGGGACCATTCTAAGAGGGAATCAGGGATCATTCTAAGAGGGAATCAGGACCATTCTAAGAGGGAATCAGGGACCATTCTAAGAGGGAATCAGGGACCATTCTAAGAGGGAATCAGGGATCATTCTAAGAGGGAATCAGGGATCATTCTAAGAGGGAATCAGGGACCATTCTAAGAGGGAATCAGGGACCATTCTAAGAGGGAATCAGGGACCATTCTAAGAGAGAATCAGGAACCATTCTAAGAGGGAATCAGGGACCATTCTAAGAGAGAATCAGGAACCATTCCGAGGGAATCAGGGACCATTCTAAGAGGGAATCAGCATCAGGGACCATTCTAAGAGGGAATCAGTATCAGGGACCATTCTAAGAGGGAATTAATGACTGCTCTAAGAGAGCCGCCGGGAACATTCTAAGAAGAATCAGTGACTCATTTAGAAGGTAATCAGGGAGTCCAAAAGACCTTTCTAGGAGAGAATTCAGAGACAGTTAGTAATGGATTAGGGCAATTTAAACACCACGGTACAAACACTACAACGGCAGAAAATTTCTTAGTTGCTCGGAAGCATAAGTGTAAAACTCTCACAGGCAGAGTAGAGGTACAGAAAAATTGCTAAGGTGGAATTTTCTAATCGTCTTAGATAGCAGGAGCAGCAGAAGCAGCAGAAAAATGGGTAAGTTATCCACGCAGACCCAATATTTAGTCAGGTTGGAATTTCAGAAACGAGCCAGTCAGTGTTTTGCCCCACCCACAGACCAAGAAATTTAACTATATTTCTTGGTCTGTGGCCCCACCCCAACACCCTAGCAACAGACCTGGGAAGTCACAGCTGCGAAATATCTGGCAAAAATATCCCCCCCCATCCACTCTTCTTTCCCTCTCCTCTCTGACGACTCTCCCACACTTGAGAGATCTGATCCCATAGACCCGAAGCCGGCTTGCTTTCTTGATCCAAGCGGTAGGGCTAGTAAGGAAGGACAGTAGAACAGAGGGGGGGGGGTTCCGGCAATATTCAGGGAATTAATACTTGATCTCCCGTGAACAAAAAAAAACTGGATGAGTCAACTCTAGGAATTCCTCGCTCTCTTGATAAAAAATGAATTTCTAACTAAGAAGAAATTCCTCACTGACTCAAACGGAAATCCCCACTAACTTGGGTGGGAATTCCCCACTAACGCAAAGGGAATTCCTGACTCACGCTGAAGGGGATTCCTGATTCACGCTGAAGATAATTCCTCACTCGCACTGAAGCGAATTTCTCACTCACGCTGAAGAGAATTCCTGACTCACGCTGAAGAGAATTTCTCACATCACGCTGAAGAGAATTCCTGACTCACGCTGAAGAGAATTCCTCACTCACGCTGAAGATAATTCCTCACTCACGCTGAAGATAATTCCTCACTCACGCTGAAGAGAATTCCTCACTCACGCTGAAGAGAATTCCTGACTCACGCTGAAGAGAATTCCTCACTCACGCTGAAGAGAATTCCTCACTCACGCTGAAGAGAATTCCTGACTCACGCTAAAGAGAATTCCTCACTCACACTGAAGGGAATTACTAACTCACACTGAAGGGAATTCCTCACTCACACTGAAGGGAATTCCTCACTCACACTGAAGGGAATTCCTCACTCACACTGAAGGGAATTCCTCACTCACGCTGAAGGGAATTCCTCACTCACACTGAAGGGAATTTCTCACTCACGCTGAAGGGAATTCCTCACTCACGCTGAAGGGAATTTCTCACTCACGCTGAAGGGAATTCCTCACTCACGCTGAAGGGAATTCCTCACTGACACTAACGCTGAAAAGAATTCCAACTCTCAATTCATTTGCCAAATAAGGAAATTTTATCCTTAGCTACAAAAATAATAAAGAAAAAAGAAAATAAATGCGGACTAAACATAACAAGAATACCTTGCAGTGGAGAAATGCAAACGCGTGTATATATTTAATAACAAAGCGAATAATTGAACTTATTGACACGCTCGGCAAAGTAAGCAGATGCTAAAAGGAAAAGATTTATTGTAAAGCTGATAAATAGCGGAAGCTAAGCTTGACTGGTTTAACAAGCTGTTGATATTAACTCCGTCTGCTTTCGATACTGACAAGATTCAGGTGCAATAAAAAGCAAAAAAGAACAACAAAGCTCGCATTCAATAAAGATTGCCTTATTTTCATAGGTAAGTACACAATGGCAGCGATGCAGCAGCTTTTTAGGTACAGTAAGGGCCGGTATTAGGTAGAGTAAGGTAATGTTAGGTACAGTAAGGGCCGGTATTAGGTAGAGTAAGGTAATGTTAGGTCCAGTAAGGGCTGGTATTAGGTAGAGTAAGGTAATGTTAGGTCCAGTAAGGGCCGGTATTAGGTAGAGTAAGGTAATGTTAGGTCCAGTAAGGGCTGGTATTAGGTAGAGTAAGGTAATGTTAGGTCCAGTAAGGGCCGGTATTAGGTAGAGTAAGGTAATGTTAGGTCCAGTAAGGGCCGGTATTAGGTAGAGTAAGGTAATGTTAGGTCCAGTAAGGGCCGGTATTAGGTAGAGTAAGGTAATGTTAGGTCCAGTAAGGGCCGGTATTAGGTAGAGTAAGGTAATGTTAGGTCCAGTAAGGGCTGGTATTAGGTAGAGTAAGGTAATGTTAGGTCCAGTAAGGGCCGGTATTAGGTAGAGTAAGGTAATGTTAGGTCCAGTAAGGGCCGGTATTAGGTAGGGTAAGGTAATGTTAGGTCCATGAAAGTACAATAAGATACAGCATATACATAATAAGTCAGCTTAAGCTTACCAATTTACACAAATAAGGAAGAATATTGATAGGCTTAGTTGCGGGAAGGCTTTTAGATTAGGGACTAATGCATATTTGGAAAAAAAGATTATTTGCAGAGTATGGAAGGATTGATTAAAAGTAAGTCAGCTGGACAGATATGCATGCAGCTCGTATTAGAAGCTCAAATCTTAGCTCTTTGAAAAGCGAATCAAGAGTCAAGAGTGCTACAGTACGGATATCGGATTGATTAATAAACACTTCACCAACCCTAAAATAACAAAAACTAAAAAGTCTGTAAATAAATATGCTCATAACTTTATCGCAAAGAAAATGCTTGTTCATATTGGGTTTAAACATTATAAACGAATCAACGGTAATTAATATGTTGCATAACAACTAATTTGTTTACCTCGGATACCAGAAAAATGACTAATTATTACAGGCTTGTTTACCCTGGGTACGGACCATTATTACTAATACGAATACGAGAACCAGCTGCGTGACTAGCTGCATAGCAACGGGCTTGTTTACCTTGGATACGGCCTATTATTACTAATACGAATACGAGAACCAGCTGCGTGACTAGCTGCATAGCAACGGGCTTGTTTACCATGGATACGGGTTCAATGTACTATTGCGATAACTACTATTGCGATAACTGGCTCAATTATAACAAACGATTGTCCAAAACAAGTCGATGTGTTTAGCTGAGGTAACAAGCAATGAGAGATCAATGCTCGAACAGGCTGACCAAGGTGCAACCGTTGGCGGTGACAAAGAACTGCACAGCCGGCAGCAGACAGTTGGCAATAGAGGCCAACTCGGCTGAGGCGTCAAAATTGTCCGGCCCGGCTTTGTTAAACAGCGGCGCGCAGGCGACGGACAGAACCGGCGCCGCTCTGGCCGCGTCGGGGATCAGGGCGAACAGGCGTCGGTCCTGGCACGGCGCCGGCACGCGCACCATGGCGCCGAGATCAACCAGGCGAACGATGACGCCAGCGGCTGCACCGCTGCTGTCGTTATCAACGGCGAGAATTCGAGCCCGATAGCACTGGCCGTCGTCTAGTTTAGCTACGCAGTTGGCGCCAATTCGAATGTCGCCGGCGCGAAGCGGCAGCGCCATCTGGCTAAGCTCGCTATACAGGTACTGCAGCCGCGAGTGCAGCGCCTCGAACTGGCCGGCAAATTCGGCCAGCGGCAGAACTCGAACTCGATCGGCCGTGCCGCCGGGTAGCAACACGGCTGCGCGCCGTTTATTGTCAGTCAGGCGCAGGCTGGCCGGCGCTTCGCTGACATTACAGTCGGCGCCAATTTGAAGCAACTTCTTGACGGTGTAGCGCAGCCGGCGCGGGCTGGCAGAGTGGGGGAGGCGCTCGCCGCTGCCGCCGCCATTGGAAGCAGCCTGCAGTACGCCGCTGCGCACCCGCTGCCGGTGCTGCTCGCTGAAAAACTCGGCCAACTCCGGCCGGTCCAGCGGCAGGCCGTCTAGCAGGCCGGCCGGGGAGATGAGCTGCACAGGCCAGGCTGAATCGTCTGCGGACATGCAGCCGAATTCCACCAGCACCTGCGGGCGGACAGGGTGTGGGCAAGGGTTTATTATTATTAGCCTCAGGTAGTTAACTATTAGCCTTACAGGTAGCTAATTATTAGCCTCACAGGTAGTTAACTATTAGCTTCACAGGTTGTTAACTATTAGCTTCACAAGTTGTTAACTATTAGCCTCACAGGTAGCTAATTATTAGCCTCACAGGTAGTTAACTATTAAAATCACAGGTAGTTAACTATTAGCTTCACAGGTTGTTAACTATTAGCCTCACAGGTAGCTAATTATTAGCCTCACAGGTAGTTAACTATTAAAATCACAGGTAGTTAACTATTAGCTTCACAGGTTGTTAACTATTAGCCTCACAGGTAGCTAATTATTAGCCTCACAGGTAGTTAACTATTAAAATCACAGGTAGTTAACTATTAGCTTCACAGGTTGTTAACTATTAGCCTCACAGGTAGTTAGCTATTAGCCTCACAGGTAACTATTAGCATCACAGGTAACTATTAGCCTCACAGGTAACTATTAGTCTCACAGGTAGGTAGCTATTAGCCTCACAGGTAGTTAGCTATTAGCCTCACAGGTAGTTAGCTATTAGCCTCACAGGTAACTATTAGCCGCACAGGTAGTTAGCTATTAGCTTCACAGGTTGTTAACTATTAGCCTCACAGGTAGATAGCTATTAGCCTCACAGGTAACTATTAGCCTCACAGGTAACTATTAGCCTCACAGGTAACTATTAGCCTCACAGGTAGTTAGCTATTAGCCTCACAGGTAACTATTAGCCGCACAGGTAGTTAGCTATTAGCTTCACAGGTTGTTAACTATTAGCCTCACAGGTAGATAGCTATTAGCCTCACAGGTAACTATTAGCCTCACAGGTAGTTAGCTATTAGCCTCACAGGTAACTATTAGCCGCACAGGTAGTTAGCTATTAGCTTCACAGGTTGTTAACTATTAGCCTCACAGGTAGATAGCTATTAGCCTCACAGGTAACTATTAGCCTCACAGGTAGTTAGCTATTAGCCTCACAGGTAACTATTAGCCTCACAGGTAGTTACCTATTAGCTTCACAGGTAGTTAGCTATCAGCCTCACAGGTAGCTAATTATTATCCTCACATGTAGTTAACTATCAGCCTCACATGTAGCTAATTAGTCCTACAAATGGCCACTTATTTTATTAGCCCCACTAAATGGCCACTTTTTAGCCGCAAAAAGGTCCTTCATTAGCCATATATACAGTTGCAAGGCAAGAACTAACCTCGCGTTCCATAAGCCGTTTGGCCAACCAAGCGGCGGCCACCTCGCCGTACTGTCTATGGCACAAACCGGCCAGCTGACAACGATAGGAACGCGGCGGCGGGCCGTCATCTTCGGCCAAGTCTAGCGGACAACAGCGCAACAGGCAGGCGGGCAGACAGCACCTATTGCCAAAGTCCACAAATTCAACTAAGCCAAATCCGCCAGCCAGTACGCGCAATAACTTAGCCCGAAAATAACCGGCTTCAGGCGGGAAGTAAGCTACGCAAGCGACGTCGCTGCCAACGTTGTCAATAGGCAGATGAGGCAGAGAGTCTGCAATCCGACGCAGATAGCTGTGCATGCTGGCTAGCTCAGCGCGACATTCAATCGGTACTAAGCAGATCTGTTTAGTGCCCTGGGTGTGCAGCACAACGCACCGAGTCGGCTCGCTTGGTGGAGGCGGCTGACGACAGTAAGCTGTGGCGTAGCCCTGCTGGTTGTCAGGCTTTGAAACGCTATTGTTGTTGTTGCTTAAACTGCTAATGTTGTTGTTATCGCGATTGCGCGTATCATCTTTGTGACTAGCAAGATCGGCGGAAAGTCCGTTATGGACATTGTTAACATTGTCAACTATTCCACTGTCAAAATGTATTGGCGTTGTATTTCTTGGCGTTTCCGATTGCTGCTGCTGCTCAGCTGCTTCCTGCTCCAATTGTTGGCACGATAAACGACGACGTTCGAGAAAGTCGCGCCTAACCCGGTAGTATAATCCTCTGCTACTAGTGGAAGACCTTTCGATGATGTTCATGGTCATGATGGTGTTCGCGTGTCTCAGACCGCACTTCTCTCCGCCAGCTGAAATATAGCAATGCGAATATCCGGGTTAATTAAGCGCAGGTAAAACACCTATACGTTAGCTTTTTTACCTGTTAGGCCAAGGCTCAATGTGGAGTTGCTGAGATGTTCAATGGGGAGTTGCTGAGATGCTCAATGTGGAGTTGCTGAGATGTTCAATGGGGAGTTGCTGAGATGCTCAATGGGGAGTTGCTGAGATGCTCAATGGGGAGTTGCTGAGATGCTCAATGGGGAGTTGCTGAGATGCCAATCGGCTTAATGGGGAGTTGCTGAGATGCCAATTGGCTCAATGGGGAGTTGCTGAGATGCCAATTGGCTCAATGGGGAGTTGCTGAGTTGCCAAGCCTCTCATTTGTCTATCTGTACTTTTGTACCTGCTTGTATATCCTGATCTTCCCGTAGGGACACTAATGGATTGCTAACTACTAGATAGAGGAGACAAAATTGAATGAAAGTCATCAAACAAGATAGTAATTAACATAAGAGACAGCGCATGCATAGTATAACACGATACTGTAGTGTTGGCCAATGCTTTTTATGCTTCAATGGTTTTTAGTGCAGTGCATAGGAGTACAGGCAGTGCAAGTCACGAGCGTAAAAGTAATAGGGTTTTGTATTTTTCATAATTAGAAGAAAAGAGCGCGCACATGACAAAATTTAAGATTATTAACAAGGAAATTAATGACTCAGTAAAAAACTAAAACCGGAACAGGTAGACCTATTGTCGTAGCACAACACGTACATATAGCAACTATTATAACACGCAGTAATTAATGATAACGTTATAGTCGTACGAAGATTACAGTATCAAATATAAATTTTTGAAAAAATGTTCCATTAGCTGCAAGCATGAATAATAAATTATTAATTAACAATAGCAAAAAATGCCAATTAGACAATAAAATAAAAATGTTCGCAAAGTACTTCAAACAGAGCAGCAAAAGTGCAGCAGTAGCATTCGGATTTTATAATAAATGAACTCAGGGCATCTCGGGCAGCAGCAGGGCACTCTGAGAGCCGCAGGCGCCGGCCTCCAAATGCTCAGCCATATTGTCGCCAGAGTCGGTTGCAAATCCGCAAGTCGGGCAATAGAAATCGCCCAAGCCGTCTTCATTCTTGTCGGCGCTGTCGTCAGTTTCCATGGCAACCGGCGGTGTAGCGGCGGCGGAAGCGTGGCTAGCAACGTGCCGCTGGTAGGCGGGCCCGCAGCAGGTGGCGTAGCGGCACTGACCAGCAGTGCAGGGCACATAGTGCCGATGGTCGGGGCCGTTCAGAGGCCGGCGACACTCCAGACAGAGCATGGCGCTGTCCAGGTGAGGCGGCAAAGCGACGCCGCTGAGATCGCGGGCCGTTTCAGCTGGGGCGGCGTTCAGCGACTTCAGCTGCTGCGACGAGCCGGGGCCTTTCTGCAGAGCGAGTAGAATGTCAAGAAAGAGACCTTCTTTGACACTCACCAAGATTCTAACTAATTATCTCAGTATTATAACTAACAACCTCAGTATTGTAATCGATAATCTTAGTATTCTACTAATCGATAATCTCAATATCCTAATCGATAATCTCAGTATACTAATCGATAATCTTATTATCCTAATCGATAATCTCAATATCCGAATCGATAATCTCAGTATCCCAATCGATAATCCCAGTATTCTAATGGATAATCTCAGTATCCCATTCGATTATCTCAGTATCACAATTGATAATCTCAGTATCCCATTCGATTATCTCAGTATCACAACTGATAATCTCAGTATCCTAATCGATAATCTCAGTATCACAATCGATAATCTCAGTATCCTAATCGATAATCTCAGTATCCTAATTAAATCTTAGTGTCCTAATCGATCATCTCAGTATCCTAATCGACAATCCAAGGATTTAATCTACTATACTCAATTATGGAGAATCCGATGATCCTGATTAATAATTCAATATACAAATCTAAGAGTCTAATTTGTCAGTTCATCGCAGGGGCACTAATACTCTTACTTGGCTGGCCATACGTGAAAAGCTAAAGTTAGAGCTCTCAAAGAACAGCCTTAGATCATTTAACAGAGGAAGTGAACTGCTGCAAGTGAAAATGCGCACAACATGCATAAGAATTCTATTTGGACAGCTGATTTGGCACTTAAATCTGACGTTAAATCCAGCTAACTCGACAGAGTTGAGGTGGGGGGGGGAGAAAGTTAGGAATAAATTGAGAAATTTTTTGAAATGCAATATAGAGTAAACTAACTCTAAAAACTGTAGGAGAAAATTAATTACGTTTTTTTACGTTAAGAGAATTAATTACGTTAAGAGAATTTCTAATTCTCTTTATTGAAAGCCTAGTGGTTTAATAAGCTGATAAAGTGCAGTGCTTTTCATGTCAAAGACAAAGGCAAGAGTGAGGCAGAACGGAACTGTAACACCCAAGGAGGACCAGTAACACCCAGGGAGGAACTGGAACACCCAATATGGAACTGTAACACCCACCAAGGACCTGTAACACCCACCAAGGACTTGTAACACCCACCAAAGACCTGTAACACCCACCAAGAACCTGTAACACCTACTAAGGACCTAGCGCAGAAGCAAGCAACCAACCTGAGGCGAGGCAGACTGCTGGTGCTGTTCCAAGTCCTCGAGCTGCTGCAGATCGCCAGGCCGATGGTCCAGCTGCTGGTGCATGTTCAAATCTGATTTAGTAACAAAGCTCAACTGGCACTGGTTGCACCGTTTGCCGCTACTAGAAGCAGCAGCAGCAGAAGAAGAATTATCGTCGTCAAAGTGGCGCTGCAGATGCTGGGTGAACACGCCGGTGAGGCCGCTAGAATCGCCGCCGATCGCCCCAGGTGCGTAGGCCGCGCCAGACGAGCTGGGGAAAGTGATTCGGATAGCTTTGAGACAGAGCGGGCACAGCAGGTGTGGCGAGGCGGCGTGCATCCGGCAGAAGTGAGTCAGGATGTCGCGCAGTACGCTAGTCCGGAAGCTGCACAGCTGGCAGGCGTAAGGCATCTGCCTGCGCAGGTGGCGAGTCCGCATGTGCCTGGCGAACTGCTCCGTATTGGCGAACTCTCTGTCGCATACGCGGCACAGTTTTCGGCCAGCCGGAGTCAGGTGCGAATCCGCTCGATGCTCGGCCAGCTGGTAGTGTCCGGCAAAGGTGGCCGGACAGGCCGGACAGCGGACAATCTCGGTCGAGCAGTCTTGCAGCAGAGCCGAAACCGACTGCGAAGCCGGCTCAAAATGGCCGAGAATGTGCCGAACTGTGCTCAAATTCGAATATAGAATCTTTGAGCACAGGTGGCAACGGAAGCGAAGGTCCTGACGTGGCTCCGGCTGGGAGGCCTGCTGGCACTCCTGTCTGGCGAAGTAGTACACGTCTAGGGCCACCAGCACCTGCGAGAGGTTGGAGAATATCATTTCGAATCGATAGGCCTAAAATTACTGCCAGAATCCTTCCTACCCATGATTGTACATGACATTTACGTCGTATTCCATATTTGTATATGGCTTTCACATTATATCTCAGATCTGTACATGACTTTCACATTATATCCCATAATTTTACATGGCTTTTACATTACATCCCATAATTTTACATTTTTTATATTATATCCCATATCTGTACATGACTTTCACATTATATCCCATATCTGTACATGACTTTCACATTATATCCCATATTTGTACATGGCTTTTACATTATATCCCATATTTGTACATGGCTTTTACATTATATCCCATATTTGTACATGACTTTCACATTATATCCCATATCTGTACATGACTTTCACATTATATCCCACATTTGTACATGAATTTCACATTATATCCCATATTTGTACATGACTTTCACATTATATCCCATATCTGTACATGAATTTCACATTATATCCCATACTCGTATTTGTACATTACTTTTACATTATATCCCTATTTGTATATGACTTTCACATCCTATCCTGAATGCATTTGAAAAGTTAGCCGCAGACCATTTATTGACATACAGTCGCACTCACCGTATTGCCATCCTGATCGCACGGATTCTGAGAGTCGTGCACGTACAATTGATTTGGATCGTCGCCAAAAGTGACAATTTCGATGCCTTCTTCGAGTAGGGGAAGGCCCTCTTCGTCAGCTGCCGATTCCGCTTGTGTAGCAGCGACAGCCTCCGAGCCCTGCGGGGAGGGAATGCAAGATTCGGGTTGGAGATTCCAAGATAGAGATCCCAAGATTCCGGATAGAGGTCCCGAGATTCGGATAGATATCCCAATATTCGGGATAGAGATCCCAAGATAGAGATCCCAATATTCGGGATAGAGATCCCAAGATTCCGGATAGAGATCCCAAGATTCCGGATAGAGGTCCCGAGATTCGGATAGATATCCCAATATTCGGGATAGAGATCTCAAGATAGAGATCCCAAAATTCGGGATAGAGATCCCAATATTCGGGATAGAGATCCCAATATTCGGGATAGAGATCCCAATATTCGGGATAGAGATCCCAATATTCGGGATAGAGATCCTAATATTCTGGATAGAGATCCCAAGATTCGGGATAGCGATCCCAATATCAGATTTGTTGACAAACCTTTGCGGCAGACTGAGCAGCAGCGGCGGCAGCAGCGGCGGCAGCGGCGGCAGCAGCGGCGGCAGCGGCGGCGGCTGCAGCGTCAGCCTCGGCGCTGGCGAGCTGGCGGAGCTCAGCCGCGGTGGCAACCCGAACTCCGGGCGGCAGCGGATCGGTGAGGCCGGCAACCCGGCCCTGGACCAGCAAGCCGTTATGCTTGGGCCGCTGCACGCAGCTGGAGATGTGAATGGCTCCCTGATCCCTATGCTGGAAGGCGGATTCGGCCAAATCCAGAGCCTGGTGCTCTTCATCGCCGACGCCCAGTCCGGCTAGGGCGCCTTTGACCGGGCTGGACCGCTGCGCTTGTCGCTGGCAGATGACGGCTGGCGCGCCATCTTCAGTCAGCAGCCGGTCCAGTCGCCAGTCCTGCTGAGCTAGAGCTTCGTGAGCAGCTGCTACGCCAGCGTGAGCTAGTACGCCAAGCGAACTAGTCAGCAGAAGGCCGTTGGCATCTGTGGCGGCCTCCTCGGCGGTGCCGACAACATTCACAGCCTCGGCTAGGGGTCGCATGCCGGATTGAAAACGCTCCAGATTGGCTCTGCGCCTATCCAGCTCTTGCAGTTGAATGTCTGACAGGGGCTCCTCTTCGCATGTCATTGTGAGACTGCGGCCAACGCCGCGTAGCACCTGCGGCAGCAGCATGGCTGTGCTGAGCTAGCAGTGCTGAGATGGGGAGAGATATGGAATATGAGGACGGTTTTATGGTCTTATAACATACGTGCAATGGGCATAAATAAATAAATAACCTAATGATTCTAGAAGAGTAGGGATATACCCCATGGTGCTAATAGAGTAAAGTATGGCAATACCCATGATCCTAATATAGTACAGCATAGCAATACCCCATGAAGTATAGCAATACCCCATGATTCTAATATAGTAGAGTATAACAATACCCCATGACCGAAAAAAGTGTGGCAAAATACTCCATGATCCTAAAATTGTAGCAAAATACCCTATGAGCCAGAATAGCATGGCAAGAATGCTCCATGATCCAGAATAGTATGGCAAGAATACCCCATGATCCAGAATAGTATGGCAAGAATGCTCCATGATCCTGATTAGTATGGCAAGAACACTCCATGATCCAGAATAGTATGGCAAGAATGCTCCATGATCCAGAATAGTATGGCAAGAATGCTCCATGATCCTGATTAGTATGGCAAGAATACTCTATAATCCAGATTAGTATGGCAAGAATACCCCATGATCCAGAATAGTATAGCAAGAACACTCCATGATCCAGAATAGTATGACAAGAACACTCCATGATCCAGAATAGTATGGCAAGAATGCTCCATGATCCTGATTAGTATGGCAAGAATACTCCATGATCCAGAATAGTATGGCAAGAATACCCAATGATCCAGATTAGTATGGCAAGAATACTCCATGATCCAGATTAGTATGGCAAGAACACTCCATGATCCAGATTAGTATGGCAAGAATACCCCATGATCCAGATTAGTATGGCAAGAACACTCCATGATCCAGATTAGTATGGCAAGAATACCCCATGATCCAGATTAGTATGGCAAGAATACTCCATGATCCAGATTAGTATGGCAAGAATACCCCATGATCCAGATTAGTATGGCAAGAATACTCCATGATCCAGATTAGTATGGCAAGAACACTCCATGATCCAGATTAGTATGGCAAGAATACCCCATGATCCAGATTAGTATGGCAAGAATACCCCATGATCCAGATTAGTATGGCAAGAGTACCCCATGATCCAGATTAGTATGGCAAGAATACTCCATGATCCAGATTAGTATGGCAAGAACACTCCATGATCCAGATTAGTATGGCAAGAATACCCCATGATCCAGATTAGTATGGCAAGAATACCCCATGATCCAGATTAGTATGGCAAGAATACCCCATGCAACATAAACAGTATGTCATTTACCCATACTACTAAGTTGGCGTGCACCACGCATGAAAATAAGCGAAGGCAAAGGCCAGTATTTTAAGGATAAATAGACAGTCAACTCTAATTTATTTAGTTATTATGATTACTAATGTAGTCCTTCGGCGAGGCAAAATAAGAATTATTCGGTACTAAACTATACAAATTAATTAGCGGGTTAGGAAAAGGAAATCATTAATTGATTAATTGATTATTGCTAAACTATGCTGCTGTCTATAGGTAGAGCGGCTACTACGTTAAAAAAAGTTAAACTAAATTATAAATTATAACAAATTCTAACGGGCGCGAAAAAGATGATTGGATGAACTATCATAAAAAAATGTTTTCAAAAAATCACACACTCTGTTTAATAGATTATAATCATAATAGGGGGAAAGCGATTCATAAATAGATATTCTACATATATTATAAGCTACAACATGAGCAGTGTGAGCACACTAGAGTTTTTCTACCAATTTAAATTATCTGTTCAACCCAACAAGCCGCTACTCAGAATTTGTTATTCGTAAGACATGCCAGCGGAGAGCCGATTCTTGCATAGAAAGAAAAGAAAAAACACACAATATTACTTAGGAAAACACAACTTATACGAGTAGATTATATATACTACTAAAGACCACAAGCCAATGAGTAGTGTATAAGAAAGTGCGATTTTTTTGTTTAAAAATGGCTAATTGTTTTTATAATGAAAAAATGTTAAATTGAACAATTTTTTTGTTTTAATCGATGGATGTAAAATGAGGATAATGTTTTTTTCGATAACAGAAGAGACAAAAAATGATTTTGATTTATTATAAAAACAGTATTTAAATTTCACTGGTCAAATGTTCATCCGCTCGCTAGCGACAGTTTCTGCTTTAGAAACCTCAGTTTAGCGGGCACCGGGCAGTGTGGTCTGTTGAAATTTGTAGCTTATAATTGTTCTAATGATTGAATTAAATAGATCAAGATTAGTTAAGCCTCGTGCGTACATTTATGAGAACAGTAGATGAGTTACCAAGAAGAAGTTATTGAAAAAATGACTTTACTTGGCAATGTCTTTCAAAAGTGTCCTCAATAATCTTATTAACACCTGTAATTTTGTCTAGAGAGAATTCCAACCTGTGCTCACAACTGAAGTTGTTAAAAAAACGAACAAAAAACACACAACAGAAGAAAATTTGCAAATCCTACAGATATTTACTAATTAGTAAGGTGAATAAATAATCACCATTATATGATACGCACTCTAGCTATAATCTACGAGTATGAAATCTAAGCAAAACAACTACAACTAAAATGTGCCAATCAAAAGGTTGACAGGCAAGCAGGAAATAAAAAAGCAACACTATGGATGAAATATGAAAGATAGAAACTATTGTATGAGCGTAGTTATACGCGATAAACAAATGGGGGAAGCAAGGCTCAAGTTAGGATGCCGTATAGACATGACCAATTACATTTTTGTAAAAATTCATAACCTAAAAAGCTATTTTTCGAAAATTTTATTGAACTAAACTACAAGTATATATTCATTAGTACTAGGAGAGGTGGTAAGACACGTGGTGCTCCTATAGATTTCAGACTGGGAGTTGATAGGTTAGCAAGTTTTAGAATTAGAGAAAAAAACCACAGATCCTAAAACACTCGATTGGTCCCGATTTATGCTACTTTCTTTAGTCTATAGCAGCATATAGAGTGCAAATAGCTGTCGGATTTTGCGACGAGACCTCAGACTTGTCACAGTTAGAGCAGGAAGCTCGTTGGACCAACGCTGGTTTTAGTATCTGTGATGAAAAAAACACTAATTGAAATTACTTTTATAGGGCCAAGTAGAGGCGCTAAAGTTCAAAACTGAAAAAGTGTTCTATTCTACCGCAAAGCGTCAATTTCTAGCCGACAAAAAAGAGCTTGTCGTCCTTTTACTTCGCCCCTTTCTTGTTGCCAGCGGCGGCAACAGCGGCTGCGGCAGCTTCGTCGCTAAGCGGCTTCTCGTGCGGGGCCGGCAGCTTAATGCCGTGCGGATCAACGCCCCAGATGTCCTTGGCGTACTCCATGATGGTGCGATCAGACGAGAACTTGCCAGACGCGGCAATATTGAGCAGGCTCATTTTCGCCCACTTGTTCGTGTCCTGTCGGTGATTGGTGTTTTTGGTTGGGAACTAAATCGTGTATGATTTACAGTACATACTACTTCTCTTGTAAACAAGAAGTAATGTATAGCGAAAGTGGAATTTGCACAATTGATGCAACATAGACGTTAAAAGATATCAAAAACAGCCCATTTAATTTCTATTTACTGGCACTGGAATCTGGTTCCGTTGTGCCTGTCCATATGCTAGATAAACAAGATCACAACTGTATCAAGACACAAAAATACAAACACACATAAACAGTATTATCACTATATCAGCAGTAGAAAAGACAATTGTGTACTTTAAAAAGTAGCGTGGAGCCATGCAAACGTTAAATGTCGTGAAAGGCTGTTCGTTGGCTTGCAGGTACAGATAGAGAGAGAGAGGAGAGAGATAGAGGGGAGGAGGAGCGAGAAAATAGAGCGCTGGCTGTATGTACTGTTTAAGCTACAGTCGAGGTAAACTGCATTAGCCTAGACAAGCAATGAATTCAGTCTGCGATGCCACCCGTAGGCTTGGCAGAATAGAATAAGAAGAATATAAGAGAGAGAATTTGCAATGTTTTGGAATTATGAGAGCAAAAAATAAGCATTGCATACAGCACTATAAACTGCTGATGGCTGACATGTTAGGGTACCTGGCTGGATAAGATGAGACTAAAACACATGCGTCGTACAGTGCGCACTAGTAATGAATGAACCGCAACTTGTGTGAATTTGTCATTTGTAGGCTTTTTATTAGCAACATTAACCAACTCTAGCCATAACTATTTACTCTCTCCTCGCCGGTCTAAGCTGGGGCATTGCCGACCCCCAGTTGAGACGAGAAGAACCACTGGCTTAGTGTGAATTGCGTCACTTGGGGCTGAGATCTGAGCAAATTTGACCACTGGTTTCGAGGTGGAAACTTTAACAGGTTGCCGAGTGTACACAGTAACTATCTGTGTTTAAAAGCATAACAGGGTCTCCAGTTAGCCAATATATGGTTTTGGCAGTCAAACAGTTCAATAATCATGAAGGGATGTACTTAATGACCTTGAAGGGGTACTCAGCTACTATGAAGGTGTACTCAATCATCATGAAGATGTACTTGTTTATCATGAAGGGTACTCAATGATCATGAAGAGGGAGTCAATGATCATGAAGGGTACTCAATGATCATGAAGGGGCACTCAATGATCATGAAGGGACGAAACAGGATGCGTTAGAACTCACCATGTAGGCGGCGGACACCTCTTCCTGAGCCCGCATATAGTCCTCATAGTCGGCCAGGAGCATGAAGCGATCGTGGTTCACCAAATTGTTGTAAATTTCTTGAAACAAAGCAGGATTCTCCGGCGAGAAAGCGCCATCCCGGATCATGTCCAGGCAGCGGCGCAGCTCGCCATTCTTCTCGTAGTACTCACGCGGTTTATAGCCGCGCTGGCCTAGCTCCTTGACTTGATCAACTGACATGCCGAATACGAACATATTCTCGCGGCCCATCTCTTCGCACATTTCAACATTGGCGCCGTCCATTGTGCCAATAGTCAGGGCTCCGTTTAGCATGAATTTCATGTTGCCGGTGCCAGAAGCCTCGGTGCCGGCCGTGCTAATCTGCTGGGACAGATCGGCTGCCGGGAAGATCTTCTCGGCCAGACTGACTCGATAGTTTTCTAGGTATACAACCCGAAGTCGCTTGCCAACAATGGGATCGTTGTTGACGACCCGGCCGACCGAATTGATGAGCTTGATGATCAGCTTGGCCATGTGGTAGCCTGGAGCGGCCTTGCCGCCGATCATGACAGTCCTGGGCGCGTGCTTGCCCTGCGGATTGTCTCTGATGCGATTGTACTGCGTGATCACGTACAGGCAGTTGAGCAGCTGGCGCTTGTACTCGTGAATGCGCTTCACCTGCGAATTAAGGGCGGCGGATGAGGCATCAAATGCTGCTGAGATTCTCAAGGGTTTCAAGGGAATTTCCAGGATCAACTATGGCTTCTACGGGAATTTCTATGATTGATTATGGCTTCATGGATATTTCTATGATCGATTATGGGGTTATGGCTTCATGGATATTTCTATGATTGATTATGGCTTCTACGGGAATTTCTATGATTGATTATGGCTTCTATGGGAATTTCTATGATTGATTATGGCTTCTACGGGAATTTCTATGATTGATTATGGCTTCTACGGGAATTTCTATGATTGATTATGGCTTCTACGGGAATTTCTATGATTGATTATGGCTTCTATGGGAATTTCTATGATTGATTATGGCTTCATGGATATTTCTGGGATCGACTAGGGCTTTAGTGGAATTTCTGGGATCCACTAGGGCTTCAGGGAAATTGGTGAGATAAGCTAAAACTTCAGCGTTCTCAGGAGATTGGTTTCCAAGTTTCCAATTGTTTTGTCTATAAATAACAAGATTTATAGAACAGGGAACTTGAGCACATTGAGAACAAATGGCGGCTATAAGATTATAAGTAAAACAAACCTGTATGTCAAACATGCTCGAAGGGTCGACCTTGATCTTGAACTCGCGGTCAATATATTCGGCAAACTTGCGCTTATTCTGATCCTTAACCTTCATTAGTTCGCGCAAGAAATTCTGATCATTTTGCAGCGACTCCAGGCCGCGCAGTTTGAACAGATCGGTGACCCAGTCGAATCCAATCTTCTCAGTGATAAGCTCAGATAGGTTGGGGTTGCACAGCAGTAGCCAACGCCTAGGCGTGATTCCGTTAGTCTTGTTCTGAAACTTCTCTGGCCACATGGCGTAGAAATCGCGGAACACGTCAGATTTGATGAGCTCAGAGTGGATCCGGGCAACGCCATTCACAGCGTGGCTGCCAACCACGCACAGGTAGGCCATGTTGATGCGCTTGTCGCCGTCCTCCTCAACTAGGCTCATCCGGCGAACGCGGTCCATGTCGCCGGGGAATTTTTCCAGCACAAGATGGATGAAGCGCTGGTTGATATCGTAGATAATCTCCAGGTGACGGGGCAGGCAGTACTGCAGGGTGGCAACTGGCCAGCGCTCCAGAGCCTCGGGCAGGATAGTGTGATTAGTATAGGCGAAGGTCTTCACGCAGATGTCCCAGGCCTCCTCCCATTTCAGGCCTTCAATGTCAACAAGCACCCGCATGAGCTCGGGTATGGCCAGGCTGGGATGCGTGTCATTCAGCTGGATGGCCACCTTGTCCGGGAAGGCGGTAAAGTCCGTGCGCACGTGAGCGGTTGAGCCAAATTTCGAGGCCTTGAATCGGCGAATGATGTCCTGCAGGGTGGAGGCGACTAAGAAGTACTCCTGTTTGAGACGGAGCTCCTTGCCTTCGAAGAAGTTATCGTTTGGATAGAGCACTCGGCTGATGTTCTCGGCTTCGTTGCGGTCGCACACGGCCGAGATGTACTCACCGGAGTTAAATGAGTGCAGATTGAAGCTCTGCGGAGCTTTGGCTGTCCACAGGCGCAGCGTGTTGCAGTTGTTATTGCCGTAGCTGGGAGGGGTGGAGGGCATTTATTATTAGCCAATCAGTTTTTATCACCAAGGATTTCTAAAGTATTCAGATTTTACTTAGGGAGTCAATGGGTTTTTTGTTAGTCAATGTACTGAGGGAATTTATCAGATATAGTCAAGGAACCAAGGGGAATTTATCAGATATAGTCAAGGAACCAAGGGGAATTTATCAGATATAGTCAAGGAACCAAGGGGAATTGATCAGATATAGTCAAGGAACCAAGGGGAATTGATCAGATATAGTCAAGGAACCAAGGGGAATTGATCAGATATAGTCAAGGAACCAAGGGGAATTAATCAGATATAGTCAAAAGGAACCGAGGGGAATTGATCAGATATTGTCAAGGAACCAAGGGGAATTAATCAGATATAGTCAAAAGGAACCGAGGGGAATTGATCAGATATAGTCAAGGAACCAAGGGGAATTGATCAGATATAGTCAAGGAACCAAGGGGAATTGATCAGATATAGTCAAAAGGAACCAAGGGGAATTGATCAGATATAGTCAAAAGGAACCAAGGGGAATTGATCAGATATAGTCAAAAGGAACCGAGGGGAATTGATCAGATATAGTCAAGGAACCAAGGGGAATTGATCAGATATAGTCAAGGAACCAAGGGGAATTGATCAGATATAGTCAAGGAACCAAGGGGAATTAATCAGATATAGTCAAAAGGAACCGAGGGGAATTGATCAGATATAGTCAAGGAACCAAGGGGAATTGATCAGATATAGTCAAAAGGAACCGAGGGGAATTGATCAGATATAGTCAAGGAACCAAGGGGAATTGATCAGATATAGTCAAGGAACCAAGGGGAATTGATCAGATATAGTCAAAAGGAACCAAGGGGAATTGATCAGATATAGTCAAAAGGAACCAAGGGGAATTGATCAGATATAGTCAAAAGGAACCGAGGGGAATTGATCAGATATAGTCAAGGAACCAAGGGGAATTGATCAGATATAGTCAAGGAACCAAGGGGAATTGATCAGATATAGTCAAGGAACCAAGGGGAATTGATCAGATATAGTCAAAAGGAACCAAGGGGAATTGATCAGATATAGTCAAGGAACCAAGGGGAATTGATCAGATATAGTCAAGGAACCAAGGGGAATTGATCAGATATAGTCAAGGAACCAAGGGGAATTGATCAGATATAGTCAAGGAACCAAGGGGAATTGATCAGATATAGTCAAGGAACCGAGGGGAATTGATCAGATATAGTCAAGGAACCAAGGGGAATTGATCAGATATAGTCAAGGAACCGAGGGGAATCGATCAGATATAGTCAAGGAACCAAGGGGAATTGATCAGATATAGTCAAGGAACCAAGGGGAATTGATCAGATATAGTCAAGGAACTGGGGGGGAATTTATGCGTGTTTTAACGCATCAATCTGCACCAGAATGAGTAAATAAAACAAGCAGGGTTCCAAACTCACCCAGGCACAGGCGTATCGTAGGGCATAGCAAAGATGACCTGGGTGTCCACCCACTTCTTGGCACCGTTGCGCGCAGTCTCCACTCGGCCATAGAAATTCACAGGCAGCAGGTACTCAGGCCGGGCCTTCTCCCACGGATTTCCGAATCTCAGCCAGTCGTCTGGCTCTTCGACTTGCCAACCGTCGGCAATCTTCTGCTGGAAGATGCCATAGTCGTAGCGAATGCCATAGCCATAGGCGGCCAGGCCCAAGGTGGCCATGGAGTCCAGGAAGCAGGCGGCCAGCCGGCCGAGACCGCCATTGCCCAGCCCGGCGTCCTCTTCAATCTCTTCGAGTTCCTCGAGCTCGAGGCCCAGTTGATAGAGCGACTCGTCAATGGCCTGGGTCAGGCCCAGATTAGTCATGGTGTTGGTCAGGGTGCGGCCCATGTAGAACTCCATGGACAGGTAGTAGATGCGCTGATTAAGGGGGAAGGAAGAGTTTTTAGCTGTTACATTTTTTTAGAATTAATTACCTTTTTAATAAAGTCACCATTTATATAGACTTTCCCTAGGGTAGAGCTTTAATCTGCTAGCCAATCTAGGCACTAGCTAGTATGAATTGTGGTAGACCAAGATTAAATGACAAAGTTAATAACTTTTTGGACCCAATTTTTGATATGACTATACAGATATGACATAATAGCTTCCTACTCTAGTGTTGTAAGTAGGCACTTCAGTGAGAAAATTAAATTTCAGAAATTGTTATAGGCTGCTATTTCACTAGATAGATCTTACTTTCCCATTTCCAAAATGGCCAAACTTTAGTGATTTGGTTGAGTAATAAGGAAACTACAGCTATTTTAGTAACCCCGATTTGTGCCTTTAGCCAATGGAATTTTTACATTACGGTTTGTGATCATTTTTGGCCAAAAAGTTGGCTTTTTGTCTTTGAACACTTGTAATTAATTTTCTAGCCAACCAAAATGACTGTGCTTGGTGTCATTTTGTTCAGTTTTTTAGTGTTAATTGTATGAATTATATATTTTAATATTATTTTATATGCCCAAGTTGCTAAGCTAATTGAAACAGGATGGGTGTATGAAATTTTGACTATTTTAACCAGATACGCAATGATTGCAATTTTAAAAATACAATAGCATCTGTTCTGCTTGCTTAATTTATACAAGGCTAGTGTCATTTTGTTCAGGTTTTTACCTACTATAATACTATTCTACTTCTTGCCCTAAATTTTTAATGCATGACAGACACCCCAACTGCAATGTAATGTGCTGTACAGGCTTTGCGCATGGGTTTATTAAAAAACGGTTTTGCCTATCGTGTTCAGCATAGCAGAATTAGTTAAATGACACAGAGAACTAGTTTGCCGGAAGGCAGAGTCTCACAAAAAACACGAAATACACGTTTCAATGGGTATTTTACATGTAAACGTATCAAAAAAAGAAACCTCCACAAAATTTTTGCGCCTATAGCTATTGGCAAGCGGTTTTTTTTACTGTGCTTGTATTGTCAATAGGTAATGAAAAATATAAAGAGAAACAATGCAGGAAAAGGATTTCATGGAAAATTTTGGATTTGAAATTTTGCATAGAGCCATATGGGCATTAAAAGAAAAAAAAATTTTTTTTAACACCAGAAAAATGTTTCTAAATTATCCCTTTACACTATAAAACCTTTGTTTCCATTATAAGAAACACATTGCAGCTAAGAAAAAGCATTTTCTGAACCACTGTTTTTTTATTCATTTTGGCTTCAATTTTATATTCCTCCTAAAAAATGGTCAACTTTAAAAATAGACAGTGCAAAAAGTATAACAAAGCTAGACTTGCAGTTGGTGTCATTTGAAAGAGCTCCTTTTTACCTTTTAAATGCATATTTTACTTTCATCCTGGCTTCTATAGTTTCTTTAAAATCGCCCTTGAAAAATTGGACTTTTTTCTTACTTTTTTGCCATTGGCACGCACTTCTTATAACTCACTGAAGTCCCTATTGTAAGTGCTTAATTGTCTATTCAATTTATCATTGTCTTCTAAAAATAAATGGGAACTAATATAGAACTTACTAGAAAAAAAGTAAGTAAAAAAGCAAACTAAGAAAAAAATATATAGAAAAAACTAATGCTCAGGACTTCTAGTGAGGGTTTCATGACTTTATTATGTGAATGGAAGGCAACTTTGAGGAAAAGTAGGTTTTTTGCAAATGCATAACTTTGCAATATAGTTATACAGATAGAATAGCAAATACAAACTAGAAAAAGAAAAGAATATTTTGTCAAATAAAAAACCTTTCAAAACATTTATCTAGCTTTCACTGGGATAATAACAAACTAGGTTATCTTTTTTATAGGAATTGGCCTTTAAAAAACAGTGATACTTTCAAAAAGTGCTTTTATATTTTAAAACTTTAAAAAATTGGTGAGTTCTAGTATAAAAGTCAATATAAAATACAAAGTCAGTATAATAAATGATTTTTTTAAATCTTCAAATAATCTTTTGCTTTTTAGATACACTTGACATTTTTGATAAATTATATTGACTGTATTTTTTTCAACAGGCTAGCTTTGATGTCCCAAATTGAGAAACAACTTTTAACATGCTAAATCATGTCTATTATAAGAAAAAGGGAAATTAAAAGCAAAAGTTATAGTTAAAAGTGGCAACCTTTTTTGAGGTATAGTTTGTTATATTCATACATGCACAACCTTTGGAATCACCCAGCCATTTCTATTGGCAACACATACATGTAAGTTGCTATTGGCCAAGAGCAGTCATGTGACTATTATTCTGTCTAATAGCAACTTACATGTATGTGTTACCAATAGAAATGGCTGAGTGAATCCCTAGGTTGCGCTTAAGCATAGTTATATTTCAAAAATATATGCCAAAAATAATAGTAAAGCCTTAGGATAGACCTATATAGCCTGAGTATGAACTAATTTAATGATAAATTTGGCAGTAGAAATTTTCCATAAAAATGGCAAAAGCATAGGGACTATCAACTTAAGCTCATAAAGTGGAACCCAGGTAACCTAAATACACAAAAAAGTGATACATCATTTTGCTCATAGTTGCAGTGATACAACAAAGCTAGGTTTGACAAAAAGAAATGAAAATTAGACTTGGAATAGGTGAAACAAGCAAGGAGATATTTAGGGACTTTTTATGTCAACTTAAGCTAATAAAAGAGTCCCTAATTATCCCCTTGCTTGTTTCACCTATTCCAAGTCCAATTTCAATTCCTTTTTTGTCAAACCTAGCTTCTTGGTATCACAACAACTATGAGCAAAATTTTATAGTTGTTGATATTTTTTATTTCATATATCATTTGAAATAATATCATTTTAAATGATATTAAAAAGTATTTGATTTTTATACCTAGGATACTTAGGCTCCACTTTATGAACTTAAGTTGATAAGCCCTTTGTGATAGTCTAATCAAATTTGATAAAAATAAAGAAAGAACAATTATATATTGACCCTAGCCTAATCTTACTAATTCTTTTAATACTATTATATTATTAGATTATTATTAGTTAATAGTACATATTAGGCCTAAACTTTTTTTTATTCAATTTTGTTATCTATTATTTCTTATGTTGCTTTACAAATATGCTTTCTAAGAAATGTTCATTTATTTTTATATATATGAATTTTAATTTATTTTATCTGCATATATACAAATATACCAATTGAATCCAGGTAAACTTATCAACTTTTTATTCATAAACTATGAGTATGTTGACAAGTTTACCACAGTTTGCACAGTGTATAACTAATGTGTAGTATAATGAAGTGTATAGAAGTAAAAGATGCAAACAAAAGCAAAATCAATAAAGTTTAAATTTATATGTGTATAAAAAAATAATATTTAACATTTTTTGTTAAATTAAAATAAGTGAAACTGATTGACATTGAAATTTATTATGATTAATGGGATCCTAACCACAGACTAATTGCTGTCACCCCCCTAGTTGTTGACATGAAAGATTATTGGTTTCATTGTTTTCTTAATTTTATTGTATCTTGTATTCTATCATATTTGTACATTGCAGACTGCTAGGTAGTTTTTTTATTAGAGGCAGGGGGGTTGTGTGCACCCTGGCGCACTTTAAGCGACATAGGCACACAACCGGCGAGAGGCATTACTGCCCATTCTGCCGACACCCCTGAGCAGGCATACAAGTGCGCGGATACGTACGCAGGCACACACTCACACAGGAGTGTACAGCGGCCCTAATTTTATATTATCGTTAGGCATGTACACTTCACTGTGCCTTGGGGGGGTTGGCTCTCAAGGCCGTTAATTGCATGAGCAAAGCCAAGCCAAGATTCCAATTCAGCCCCAAATTAATGTGACTGCACTTGGAATCGAGCCTAGGTCGCTGGCACACTAGAGCAGCTGCGCTACTGCTAGGCTACGGCCCCCCTGACTGCTAGGTAGTGTGCACTATTATCTTTTTTCTGTCAATTTGGCAGACATTTTAGCAATAGAAGATCCAATGATCTGGCAACAGTAAAGTAAGGTCCTATGCCTAAAAACTAGCATTATAATGATATGGCTTGGTTCATTGGTTTTATGAATCTATTTTGTGTCTGTCTATTGAAACAGCTGTATATACTATATAATGCTAACAAATTTATAAACAAATAACAAATATAACAAATATATTTGAAAATTTCTATTAAAAGATTGATATATTTAGAAAAATAAATCAAACTAATTTTAATGGGTTTTTTCAGTGTAGATTATTTTGAATTGTCCTAGAATAATTACACATTTAAACTATAAACCTATATAGAATCTTTATTCCTCATGAAATGATAACCACATAAAAAGCAAAGATATTCAATAGACATTAAATTTGGATTGGAAAACATAAATTCAAAATACTGTAACTCTGTAATTATAAATATAAACAAAATAAAGCAACACTTAGGGCCTAACCATTTCAGAATATTATAAAATTTTAAGTTTAATATCCTTTAAGATTTGCAAGGTAATTTTCTATTTAAAACAAAATGGCTATTACTAAAAGGGCTAAGGAAAAATTAAAAAATTGCACCTTGAAATTGAGAAGTGGGTGCAGTTTAAATGCAATTTCATAACCTATTTTTCCTTTAAAGCCTTATTTGCATTGCCTTTATTGCTTTAAATAATAAAAAAAGAAATTGCACTTTGAGCTTTAAACTTGCACCCTGAAAGTGAGCATAAAGTGCAATTTTCTAACTCTAGCAAGAAATAGCAAGAAAAAAAACCCTAGTAGAAATTGTCTGCATCCATATTGCCACTATAGGGCCTATTTATTATAATATTATTTTATAAATATCTTTACTTAAATTATTTATAACTTTTATAATAGTAGATAAAATATACTATAATTAAATAGTATAATAGGCAATAACATACTACTTAATATTGACTGGTCTACTTGAAAATTTTTGTTACTACTTGACTCAAGAAGTGGCACAACCAGGGGGTGTTGGTAGTCGCCTCACACTTTGGATCATGTAGTATATGCCCAAAAATTCAGGCCTTGCACACCAAAATTAGGCGTGCACAGTTGGCGTGCATCGCTCCTGAGAAGATAGTATGCATGCACACCTGGTATGCACTTTATAAAATTACATGTAAGAGTTATTGTGAAGTAGAAAAAAGATGAAAAAGTTCATTTTTAAGCTCAAATTTCAAGCTTTCCAGTTTTTTTCAAGCTTGTAAAAGGGCATTTAAACAAATCTTTGCATGTATAAATTTTTTTGCTATAAATAGTATTGCCAAAAAAGCATAAAAAGCAACCAAATTACCTGGTAATAAGGGTCTATTACACAATTTAAGTCGCCCCCCTCCTAGGTGGAGACCAGAAAAAAATCAAAGGCGGGTTGCAAGCGAATTTTCGCCAAAATACAGAGCTGCATTCCCACCGCCCCTCCTTGGGTCCTTACCCTCCAGAATCCCCCAACAAATTTCTGGTTGCGCTACTGGACCCAAGCTTGGCTCGTAAAAAACCTAGGCAATTATAGACAACATAGACAACAATGAAATTTACCTTAGGATCCTGATCATAGTAGAACTGCTGAGTTCTAATCCACCGACTGACAAGATGATCCCAAACGGTGTGGGCCAATGAAAGGTAAAAGTCTCTCGGTGTAGCAACATTGCGATCTTTAACCAACGTGAAATGAAGGTGTCGGTTGAATGTCTTCTTAATATTCGCTACATTTTCTACCTCAGCAATGCCACGTACACTTATGGCACCCTTTCTTTTATCAGAGTCCGTCAGAGGGTTCATGACAATTAATAATCTGATAGTCGCCAAACAGGTCAAACGATAAAAAACAATTGCAAGCGACTGGGGTTAAGCCTTAAATTTTCTATTATTCTGTTTGTTAAATGTGCGCGTTTTTAGTTTCCTTTGAACGTTTTAAACCCTAGAAAATTTAAAACAAAGTTTTCACACTTATGTAGAGTCGTTTAAAAATAAGGTACAATTAAGAAAAAATAATTTACGTGTTTATTTTACTAAAAATTAATTCTAAGTTTATCTTTAATACGATTAAGGGATGCTTTTCACGAAGATTTTACCCTCTAGGCCGGAAAATCAATTAGAAATGCAACGCATCAGTCGATCTACTACTGCTCTCTGTTTTTAGTATACTTTATTTGGTATACTAAAACTGATTATGGGATAGGAAATAATCCTGTTGAAACACTTCAAATTCTAGAGTTTATTAAAAACGAGCAGAAGTAATCAATAAAAGACTCTACTGGTCGAGTAAATGTATGAGATGACCTTTATTAGCTTGCAGTATAAGCAATTTTAGACCGATCCACAGCTAACTTTCGGCGCTACCTGACCCGGTGGCCGCCTTTGGTAGAGATACTGTACACTGACAACTTGACACCGGCTATTTCTTTCGCCGGCTTCATTCGGAACAGTGCCCTACTAAAGGTGAAAGGGATTCTTGAAGCCCTCAATATATATAGGGTTCAAGGCCGCGCTTGTCAAGCTATCATGAGCGCGACTCCTTCTTACGCCTTTTGCTGGCATACTTATTCCTGGACTTTCCCCCGGCCTCTGTCAGAGGAGGCCCACCCCGCCGTCTCTCTCGGATCTCTATTATTATTTTTTTAACAGACGCTGGCACAGCAGGGGTCCAGCGAAGCACCCGCTTGTGGAAAACAGCTGAGTCCAGCCCAGTTGCAGACTGAGGGGTAAAGCCCAGAGCCTGCAAGTCAGTGAGAAAAGTGTCGGTCAGAGTGATGCAGCGCTCCTGGCCCCGGCGGCGTCTCCCACAAGGTCGCAGGTCGGCAAGCGGGGGCCCGGTGCCCCGTGTGTAGGCTCGCAGGCAGTGGCCGATCAACATCTGGCGTCGCCTCTGCAGGGTGCGGCCCAGGGGAGGCACGCGCGCGGGTCCGGGCCGCCAGCTCGGCGTTGCTCACGCGCTCGGGGAACCAGATGCCCAGGGCATTGCGCAGGAGGCAGGCCTCCAAGCTCGCCTCACGAGTGGCAGTCATGGGAACAGCTTCCAGCTCATATAGGTCAGCACCGTCTCAACTGCCGAGCGGAAGAGGGCGACCTTCAGGCTGTCGGTGGCGAGCCGGCAGTTGAAGATGGAGCGGAGAAGGTGGGAGGCCCGCCACGCCAGCTACTTGCGGCTGTTGACAATGGCATCCGGGTCAGTGACCAGGACGCCCAGATACTTGAACTGGTTGCACGGTGCGATGGATTTGCCGTCCTGTCGAAGCAGCGGTGGAAATTTGGCAATGCCAACATGCAGCACCTCTGTCTTGCCGTAGTTGATGTGGAGCCCCACGTGCTTTCCCGAATCGGCGCCCTCTGCGCAGCTTCGGGGTTGCAGCAGGTCAGCGCCAAGTTGTCGGCGTTGACACAGGGAAAGTGGGAGCTGCGGCGAGGCACCATTTTATAGCTGTCTTCGTCGCGCAGAGCCAGCCGCATGACGTAGTCGATCAGGATAACGAATAGAAACGGTGATAGGGTGTCACCTTGCAGGACCCCGGAGGTGGTGGCATATTCAGATGTAGGGCCGTGGTCAGTCTGGACAAAAGCCTTGGACGAGCTGTAGAAGTCCATGATCGCCTGAACCAGCAGCTGAGGAACTCCATGCTGCTGGATGCCAGGCAATGGCCGCCCGGCTGACGGAGGATCTGCAAAACTTTTCTGTAAAGGATCTCTCTTGCAAGTTGTAAAACTCATTCTACACCACACGGGGGCATACAGTTACGTAATCATTACTCTGAGCGATCCTGTCACCACAAAAGTAATGAGTAACGTCGTTTTTTTAGTTTTTTAAACCTAGCAGCAATGTTCGAATTGCAATGTTTGATTCAGAAAATTCCTTAATCCAGGAGAAGTTGCTTAGTGGCGCAAAATTTGGCTAATTTTGCATATGTTACTCAGTATACGTATATATTCTGTGGTTTCGAAGTTAAAAATGACTCAATCTGCAGACGAGCATTTTAAGTGTAATAAGTTGCTTTTACCTAATATAGTGCTTTCTGTATAATTAATTCTCTTGATACCGTTAGAACACTTGAGCGTTAGAAGAATTAAGCAGAAAATTATAGAATATGTTTCATACATCGTCATATTCATACAAAAATACAGAAAGGGCTTGTTTAACCGGAGTTGGAATGCTATAGGCAGGCATAATTCATCTGTTCCCAAAATAGAAATTTGGGTGTACTGCACAACTATCACATAGAAATTTAGAATACATGTACATTACGTGCATACAGCCTACCCACTGTTTGTGTGTCCCGTGACTTGGTCATTACTAGAGAAAAAATGTCTCTCCTTCTCTCTAGTTCTCTCCGGAGACGTGTACTCTCGTCTCCATTCACGAAATGGCAGACAAGATAGGAGAGAAGTAGAAGGAGAGAGAGGGCTCCACACAGCAGTGCGTCGACACAAACGTATACACCCACACAACTGTACACCCGCACTACAGGTCTGCAAACCCAAATCTTTTATAGGCAGGCTTCACAGGAGTCTCAAGCTTAACTAAATTATCATTTTAGCAAGCTGTTGTTTTGTAATAGAATTATTTATTAAACCCCAGCTATTTTGTCACTTTTAGCTCCTTTCAGCTCCTTACTTTACTTGCGGCAATGGCGTCGTGTAAGTAGCTCTTTTGTCTTCGTGAATCATTCATGATTAGGACACAAAAATGACTATGAAAGTTCTCCAACACGTGTAATTTCAGCATCCAAAAAGAAACTGGAGTCGCAGGTGTCCCTGGACATGCGCGAGAATGACTCAAAACAACTACTGGCCTTTCTGAATTGCGCCAAGTGCCGCGACTTGGCATGCGACGCTGTTGAGACCCATTGCTGCAGAGTGCTGCTCTGTGCTAAATGCCTTGAACAGCGAGCTAGCCAGTGCCCGAAGTGCTCGGAACCATGCAGCGCCTCGCCGTGCCACCTGGCCAGACGCCTGATCGGCATGCAGCCATGGTGCTGCTCTGAATGCGGCAAGGAGACGAACCGGTCTGAGCAGACCGACCACCTGCTGATCTGTCCGCAGCGGGTCCGATCGTGTCCAGCCAGCGGATGCAGCTTCACCGGCCTCACTGACACGTTCATCGATCATCTTATCCAAGAGCACAAAGATGCCCTGATGAAAGAAGTCGACAAGCTGTTCCCACCAGTTAAGAGACAAAGGCGTTCTTCTGACTCAAGCGAGTCTAGCAACGACTCTGATAGCAGCAGGCGCCGTGCGATGGTCTTGCGCTACCAACGGTACAGAGAAAGAATGCACGATTCCGCTATTCGGGAGCGCTCGCGCGTCCGTTTAGCTGTCACTGGCAAAAACTACTGCACGGGACCGCTCAACGGACCGCCCTGCAACTGTTGCGACGGCAGGTGCGGGCCAGACAACGGGTGCAACTGTGTAGACTGCATGCGTCTCGACCTTGCTAGCTTCAACATCAGCAGGCCGCTAGTGCTGATTAACCGAGAGGGCGCGGTGGCGCGAATCAGCTTACAGACCGGCAAGTTCTACTGCGGCCGAGCTGTGATGGGCAACGACCCAAGAACTGACGGATTCTGCGGGCCCAACGACGGCAACAACTGTCACGCCTGTTACAAGCTGGATCAGCAGCTGCGCAATCGCTACGCCGACATTGCCGCAGAGTGGGACCTGGACGGACTCGGTGTGAGAGACGTCATAGACATGACCGAAACAAACGAAAACGACGACGACGAGTACGATTTTGATGACGACGACGGCCTGGTCGCGATGGGTCTTGACGTCATCGATTGAGAAAGAGGAGTGAAGTTCTCCAACTTGTAGTACCTCTTTGAATTAATTTTTTAAAGAATGCCTGACGCGGTCGCTTCTAAAGATTAAACAAATCTGGCTGGTTTTTTCAAGTTTTTAATTCACAAAACTTTTCCTAATTATGCTGGATCGGCATGCTAATGTAATACACTCAGAATGACGCGATTGATGTACATATGAAGATCAAGTCTGGTGCGTCGTTGCCCACCCAATATTCGGATTCTTCCAGTTTGTTATTATAAACCAGAATAATATATATCTTATATACACTATCATGATGAAGAAAGATACCGCAAGATTCGCTGGTTTCGGGGTAAAAACGTAAATATTTTTTTCGGGATAAAAAGTATCGTTCATTGTTTCTTCTTTTCCCCCACCATTGTATGTTAAAACAACCGTGGTAACTTTTTATCTTCAATAAAATCTTCCAAAACGTCTAATTAAAGCTTTGCTGACCAACTTAAATATATTTTGACAGCAACATAAATTTTGTTTAAGCAAACGATGTAGCGTTGTTGCGAGCGGCGTTATTGGCAGTTAGATCGGGCGGTGAATGACCAGAGATACTACTAAAAGTAGGACTTTCAGACACTAGCAATTTCTGAAATGCAAGGCCCAATGGGAGTTTCTGAGACGCCATGGGTTTCAATGGAAACGAATGGATCGTAGTTGCTGAGATGTCAACAATAGAAAATGGATATGAACTTAAGAGTCAAAATGGAGCCTGAAGCATTGGGTCCCGATTTCTCTAGCCAATCCCTTCATTTGGAGCCAAATAGCTCCCGTTATGCCGAAAACCCGACCACTTTAGCATTTGGGGATCTCTATGGGGATAAATGGGATAAATAGGGGTTTCATGTGAACTTAAGGCTTCAGAATGGAGCCTGAGGCGTTGGGTCCCGTTTCTCTACGCCAATCCCTTCATTTGGAGCTTCTCGTAATGCTTAAATGACGAGATGTCCATGATGACCAGATGACCAGAGCGTTAGCATAGTACTCAGAACCATCAGTCCCAGGACGACCACACCACAGCCTGTGCTGAAGCGGCCCCTGAAGCGGCCCCTGCCGCGGGGCATCCGCACGCCGAACCCAGTGGCCCGCCGCCGGCAACGTCAGACGCCCCGACTATGGATCCTCCCGTCTCATCCCCGATCACTGCCTCGTCATCTGCTGCACCTCTCATCGACGTCTTCCACGACTGCGATGATGCAGCAGAATCAGTTGCTCATACAACAGCTCACCGCTAATACCCATCCTGCCCCGACATCAGCATCGTCGTCCGCTGCGACTGAGCGCGATCCAGCCGCTCTCATCCGATCCAATGTCCTTCAGATGTCCGACATTCGACGGCACGTACCCTGCCGCATTCTCCAGGTTTTGGGACGCTTTCCTCTACAGCGTCGACCAATCCAGTCTCAACAACGTCGACAAGTTCGAGGCACTCCGCGGTCTCCTATCCGGCCCCGCCCTCAGAAAGCTATGCGCCCTCGACACCTGCGAACCCAACGCCTACGCCGAGGCCTGCCGCGTCCTCCAGGCAAACTACGCCGACGCCCAGGAGCAGAAGAACACCTGCTTCCAATGCCTCCTCGCACTATTCTGCTGCTCCGCCTCCGATTTAGACGAGCTCGAGATCTCCGCCGCCAACAGCGCCCTACCCAGTGATCGAAGCCAGTCCACCACTTCTCGCGCGGGCGCCAACCCATCGACTCGTCCCTCAGAATGCTTCGCTCACACCTCCAACCAGCAGCTGCATAAGCCCAGACGCCCATCCTACTGTATATTGCGACAGCTCCGACCATGCCACCATGTCTGCTGCAACATTCGCAAGCCCGATGACCGGCTTAAAATAGTTCGGAACAAGAACCTTTGCCGCAACTGCCTTCGCCGACACCACACCAGGGACTGCCGCGACAACCGGTGCTGTCTACGTGCGATGCCCCACACCAAGCTCACCTAAGAAAGGCCAAACGCCCACGTTAATTCAGGTGTTGACGCTGACTCCAAAGAGGCAGCCAACTCCCTAGTCTCTGCCGCAGCCTACGGAGACCTCGTGCCGATCATCATGGCTGCCTTCCGGGCCGCTCGGTCGACTGCACAATTCTTCTCGACTCAGGCTGCTCATACTCGCAACTCGACGGCAGTCCAGGCGTCAGATTACTGCGGATCTCGGCCGTCGCTGAACAATCACAGCCCTTACCTCCGACTAGCTAGCAGCCCCTATCCATATACCGGCCGTTAAGCTCCCTGAAGATGTCCTTAACACCCTCGACAGTGTCAACAACGGCGTCTGCAACCTTCCACCCAACCACGATACAGACGGTACCCTCGACCGCATTCTCGGTGGCGACTTGAACCAGTTACTCATCAGCCCTGTCGTTCCTGCCCTCGCTTTTTGACCGACTCTACCGGCCTGCCTGACGCCCTTCGGAGCCATCCTCAACGGTGCTGTCACTGACACGGGTACCCGCAGCATCAATAGCTTCCTCGGATCCTCGCAGGCCTCTCAGGTCCTCGTCGCTAACACCTACCTCAAAATCAACAACGATAACCTTCGCTTCAAGCGGCTCCCCGATCGCATGACTGACCTCAAGTGCTCGGCATCGCGAAGGACGCTGGAAAAACATGGCCTCAAAGACGACGAGCTGACGACGCCTTCTCGCGTCCATTACCAGTGACTCCGATTGCCACCTCTCCGTCTACCTGCCATTCAAAGACGGCAATGCACTTCTTCCATCAAACTTCGGCCAGGCCTTTTGGCCTTTCCTCAGGCTACTCACCGACGTCGTATGAGCCTTCCCGAGCGCGACTAGAGGGTCCTGAAAAAAACACAATGAAAAAAATTAAACTCAAAATAACGCAGGCCAAGGTTTCAAAACACAGCAGTTTTTTTTAAATTGAATCATGAAATCAACATTTGTCTACGGTTAAAATGTACAATTTTAATATGGCCAAACGGGTATAAATAGATTATAGTTCCGTTTATTTTAGTCTATAGTCTGAAGCATAAGCTTCAGTCAAGATCGAGTCCTCTCTTCTTTTGCTTCAGACCAAAGAAATAAATAACCGGTAATAACCTATAATATATATTTACATATATACAGAATTCTGTATTTTCAGAATTCTGTATTTCCGAAGCCAGCACAAGCCAGCACGCACAGGTACGAATACAATTAGTAGTGCGACTGCCCCACAGACTCTGGCGGAATCCAACAACACCTTGTTTGGTAACTGCACACACGCTATGCTGCTGTTTTACAAGTGGCTCGCATAATAACGCATTTCTATATTCCATTGACAAGGCAGGAGTTTGAGTTTCTCCTATATTTACAGCTCTTGCATGCATGCATAGTTAGTTAGGCAACCGCCTGGTTCGGTCGGTCACGGCTCCCAGGAAATGCACATGTATATTAAAGCGCTCGTTCCGCTTCAGTAGAGCACGCTGCTGCAACCAATGTGCTACAGGTAGGTTCCCCCTTCCCTGGCTGCAATTTCACTTGCTTTCGAAAAAGAAATTTTCTGATTTGCTAAAGCCAAACTCATTTGCATGCACCTTTTTATTTGAAGGCCGCAACTCTACCAAAAGTCGGAACTGTTTCGCATTCCCGAGGTAGCGAAAGAATCCATAGCGACTTTGACTACTCCTTCGAAGACTTCACGACATTAGTCGCTTTAACGACTAATCCAGGTAAGATAGTGATCAATTCGATATTTTATTATAAAAATATAAAAAGCCTGGTAAATTTATTGACAGGTAGCGATTTACCTGAATTGGTAAGAAGCATGCCAATTATTAGCCTAGCTAAAAGGAATCAATCAAGCAAATATTAAGGCTTTTAATTTTTCTGGGTCATCGAAATTTCTGATTCGTCTTTAAAAAACAACAAAAATAATAATTGTTTCTTTTTTGCTAAAATAGAAGCTTTTGGGCTTTGAAAGCAATTTTTAACCAAATTTGCATCAATTAGTTATAAATTAATCTCCATACAGATGGTACATTAGCATAGATAGAACGCTTTTCTAGAGGTTTTAAAGATTCTGCTTCAGTTTACGTTGCTTAACCTTCAATTAAAAAAATTTTTAAAGTAGGTCACATTTTTGTTTAAATTAATTAAATTGCAGACAAAGAGAAGTAGACACCAAGGGTAACGGAGTTGGGTAAGCATTTTTATTTCATATTGTGCGTTTCGGGCACTATTTCTATATGCATTTTGCGGACGTTTGTAACGCTAAACGAATTCATAGCCGGCTACAGGAACTTCATCATCTTGAGCAGCTATTTCGTTATTCTTGTTGGCAAACTCAACGCAATACTCGTCTAGTAACTCTTCATTGGCGCTAGCATACTCAATGTCTGTCCCTGTCACCACTGTTTAGAACAGGACAACCTTTCATATTTGCAGATAGATGATAGATAGATAGATAGATAGATATTTAGATATTTAGATAGATAGATAGATAGATAGATAGATAGATAGATAGATAGATAGATAGATAGATAGATAGATATATAGATATTTAGATATTTAGATAGATAGATAGATAGATAGATAGATAGATAGATAGATAGATAGATAGATAGATAGATAGATAGATAGATAGATAGATAGATAGATAGATAGATAGATAGATAGATAGATAGATAGATAGATAGATAGATAGATAGATAGATAGATAGATAGATAGATAGATAGATAGATAGATAGATAGATAGATAGATAGATAGATAGATAGATAGATAGATAGATAGATAGATAGATAGATAGATAGATAGATAGATAGATAGATAGATAGATAGATAGATAGATAGATAGATAGATAGATAGATAGATAGATAGATAGATAGATAGATAGATAGATAGATAGATAGATAGATAGATAGATAGATAGATAGATAGATAGATAGATAGATAGATAGATAGATAGATAGATAGATAGATAGATAGATAGATAGATAGATAGATAGATAGATAGATAGATAGATAGATAGATAGATAGATAGATAGATAGATAGATAGATAGATAGATAGATAGATAGATAGATAGATAGATAGATAGATAGATAGATAGATAGATAGATAGATAGATAGATAGATAGATAGATAGATAGATAGATAGATAGATAGATAGATAGATAGATAGATAGATAGATAGATAGATAGATAGATAGATAGATAGATAGATAGATAGATAGATAGATAGATAGATAGATAGATAGATAGATAGATAGATAGATAGATAGATAGATAGATAGATAGATAGATAGATAGATAGATAGATAGATAGATAGATAGATAGATAGATAGATAGATAGATAGATAGATAGATAGATAGATAGATAGATAGATAGATAGATAGATAGATAGATAGATAGATAGATAGATAGATAGATAGATAGATAGATAGATAGATAGATAGATAGATAGATAGATAGATAGATAGATAGATAGATAGATAGATAGATAGATAGATAGATAGATAGATAGATAGATAGATAGATAGATAGATAGATAGATAGATAGATAGATAGATAGATAGATAGATAGATAGATAGATAGATAGATAGATAGATAGATAGATAGATAGACAAAGGCTGTTCGCGGTTTCTGCTCAATGACTTGGACGACAAGATCGACAACCAGTTTCTGGCTGATTTTCTTTCGGGACTGCTGAAACCCGTTCGGGAGGAATTCAGGTCTGTGAAGAGGTGGAGCACAGAGAATCTTCTGTCAATTGGCATTAATACTGTCCAGGACCGACGACCCAGTCCTAGTGAGTATCTCAACATCACAAATTGCATAGCTGAGCAGACTGGGCGCCTTATAACGAGCCGACTGGAGCCACTGCCGTTTAGGATGAGAAATATGAATTTTTCCTCGAGTATAACCCTTCGCAAAAATATTCTTGACGTCGTGAGCGCCATCCAAGCTGTCTCAGAGCTTGCCCAACAATTCATTCAAGAAAAGAGTCGGGCTGCAAAGAATCTGGAGCTACCGGATCCGCTCAACATGAACTTGACTCGTCAGCAGCTGTTCTTTGTGAACATCGTTCAGAGTCTGTACTCAGCTAGAAGAGTTCGTTCTATGCACTATTACCTGTAATACGAGCGTACGCAACGCGAAGCCTATGGCAAGCGAGAAAAGCATTCGTGCGATAAAGCAGATAATCAACACGAACGACTTTGCGAAAGCTTTCAATTGTCCAGCTGGCGGGCCTATGAACCTGATTAGAAAATGCGTACCTTGGTAGGAAATTGCCAAAATGCTTGGAAGAAAAAAATGATCTCGGCTGACTGACTGTAATGAACGCGCAACCGAGAGATACGTGTATTATTCAAGAGTGCCAAAAAGCATATTATATAGAGGGGCGAGGGGGGCTGAGCAATCGATAGCAACGTACATGATTGGGGGACGGGGCGGCTGGGGCGCAGATGTGCGTACAATAAATTATAGTTACAAGTGCATCACTGACACTGACCAGAGTAACGAAATCTATACAACCTTAGCAGAGACTTTTTTCCTTGAGTTTTTTCACACCTTAAAGGAAATAGATTTATGACAATTAGCTCGTAGCCCGCATTAGGCGAGAAACTTGTACTGCTTGAGTATGACGTGAGATAATTGACTAGGAAAAGTTTTTAGTGTCTGCATGTGTGACGAAATTGCAAATTGTACTCTAGCTTAAGCTTTAGGCAACTTACCACCGCTACGCTCGTACATGTAATATCTGTCAATTTCCAAAGATCAATTTCCAACTCACTTGTCCTACTAGTGAATCAGAATTTACCGAGGCCCCCAAGGGGGGAAACGAATGTGCTAGTCCACGTATACTAAATGAGAATAGTAATAATGATGAAGTTCTTACAACAACAATAAATAAAAGGTCAAAAAACAGGGTTGGGAGGTCCCTCAATAGTGGGAATGCTAAAACTTACCTTATTCGAAACTGCGATATTGTGAGATTGAAAAATATTGCCAGCTCCGTAATGCTATCTGTATCTGATGTGTTTCTGTTGTATTTTCGCCGCCTGACAGGCACCATGCCTGGCGCCGGGGCGGGCAATGGCCACCTCGAAGGCTCAAGGAAAAGCAGCTCAGACCAGGACTTGTACGCATTTCTGGCTGACTGCGAGCTGGAGCACTACTACACAGCCATGGTGCACTCGCTGAAAGTTACCGGAGTAGCCCAGCTGAAGTACGTTGAAGACCCCGATCTGGCCAGCATCGGCCTGACCAATCCGGAGATGCGCCGGCTTCGGAAGCAGTTCCGGCTCCGGTGTCCACAATCTGCCGTGGACCGGCTTCGCCTGCGGCTGGCCAGGGCGCGCGGCCTCCAGCCCAGACAACGACCGTCGGCGACGCCCGAAGCCGAGTTCAGTCGAGTTAGTAGCCGAAACTCGCGTCTCATTCCGAGATATCAACTTCAGCTGGGCAGGCAGATTGGGGAGGGTGACTTCGCCATAGTACACCAGGCCGTTTGGCGGCCCACTGGCGATCGCGGCCTCAGGCTCCAGGTAAGCCATGTAAAACGGGCTGCAAGTGGTTTTTAGGCATCGAAAAGTAATCTGAACAATTACAGACAACCAATTTAGTTTCGTAGTTTCACGTGATTCACTTAGTTAATAGGGTTTGTTGTTATAGCATCGTGGTCTGTTGATGTATGCCCGTGCAGCCAGTGGACCTCCCAGAAGCCGTTGCACAGCTTCGGTCACTTCCTGGCGTCTTTTGCTGGCAATCGAAAGTAGCGGCGTGCGTTGTCTAATCACCAGCTTCCAGCCGAGCTCTGACGACTGCTGAATTTTAATTTTAGCCTCCCCTGCTGCTTCTTCCATCCACTGTCGAGCCCGGCTGGGAGCGTTTCGCGCGCGCCACCGACTCCGATGTCCACGTGCTGGCGTCTCCTTGACCGAGTCGCCTGCGCCAGCCGTGTCATGCCTAACCACCAGACTTTCCTCTGAAGCCGGTCGATGGACTTCCTTTGGCCGAATTGACCCTGGCGGACTCAACTGATGGTCTGCTGCCAAAGTGCTGCAGATACAACGATATTTCTGCAACAACGATCTTGCTGCCCCTGAGCAGCACGCCTTCAAGCATCCAGAGCTCTCCCTTGAGCGAGTGGAAGCTGCCGGGCTGGGCTGTAGCGCAGGAGCGTCAGTTGCTAGTCGCCAGTTTTGAGACTTGACTTTTAGTGCGGACTTGACAGTTTTGAGCTGCTCTAGCGTCCTGTCCTGGGCTGGTTGCTCATATTTTAGAGCATCGGTCGTCTCTCTGACCAGTGCCTGGGCCTGCGTCCCCAGACTTAGCAGCTGCAGCGTTGTTGATTGTTAAAGTCGCACAGCCGAGCACGCTAGTGCTCCTTTTTGGGACGATGATAAAGCTGGCGCGCTGGACCATCGAGCCGACCGAACGAAACCTGCAGACTCCCAGAGTCGCAGAGGTTTTGCTGAACGAAATCAGAAGATCTTCTTTGTTGTCGGCTGCAGGCCTGGGGGTCCCAGGAATTTTCACCAGGCTGCCTCGGTGAAGATGTTACAGTCGGCGCTAGAGTCGCTTCCACCAGCACTGTGGCAAGAGCCGCTGCCGCGGCTTCGTCGGAGACCATCACTGTCAGACAGAAGGCGTCGTCCTCTGCAGCTGAACTTTAGCTGCTGGCCCATAGAGCTCGCACATCCTCCGACTAGAAAAGGAAGGCATTGGCGGGCGATTTGGCTTGGCTTGCCGCATCGGTTTCAGATCTTGCCGAATTCGTCACAGCGAATGCACTTTGGCTGCGTGCGATCGGCTGTCTGTGTGGCTGATCTGTGCGGCTGCTCTGGCGGGCTGGACTCGCGCTTCCGCGCCTCCGCTGCCTCCGTGGTCTTGCCTGGCCCAGGTCTCAGCAGCCTCCTGCGGATCTGTTGGGAGCTACAGCCGGTAGTCAGCGATTAGTGACTTCCGAAGGCTTTCGAATTTATAGTAGACCGCGGTATCGTTGAGTCGCCTCAGCCAGTCGTCCAAAGATTCTCTGGTCTGAATGCTGGATCTACAGCCGAAACTGATAGCGAGTGAAGGGCAGTTTGAGCTGGCTGATGGAGTGCTCATTGAGAGCATTTACGAGCTTGTCGGCGTCATCACCGGCGTCCAATTTCAATGGCCTGTAGGTCCTCGCCCGATGTTTAGAACAGGAGTTGGCGCCGTCGCTTCTGGTCAGAGATGTCAGCGGCTGCGGTGAACAGCTGGAACTGAGCCAGCCAATTGCTTCACTTTGTATGCGCCGCTTGGGGCTCTTCGCACGAGTCCAATGGGGGCGGGTAGAAGTTGGCCTCTCATGGCCGTATATTCGAATACGTACGCAGGTACACACTCACACAGGGTAACGGCGGCTTCAACCTTCTTGTTGTTTGACGTGTGTAGTTTGCAGATTGGTACTCACGAGAGTAGCATGAGTTGCACAAAAAAACCACAGCGCGAAGATCGAGCCTAGGAACTTTGGCGCAAGGAGCCAGACGTGTCACTCCGGTGTCTCTATGCTTCTACTTTAAGTAATATATAGCAAAATTTCACCACAGGTGGCAGCAAAGGTCTTTGTCAAGGCCCGACTCGTTGAGATTAATGGTGACACTTTCGATGCTGTGACTAACTTTCTAAGCGAGGCTGCCAAGCTCTGCGACATCGAGCATCGAAGCTTGACGCGTATGTTTGGCGTGTGCGAGCTCAGCGATGATAGTCTGGCGCTGGTCACGGAACTTGCGCCCCTGAGGTATCAATCTATTGCTTAACTTATAAATTAAATCGTCAAACGATTGATAATAATTGCCATTCAATAAAAAGGTCTCTACTCGAGTGCATCCGTGAGCCGGCCCTGCGACCCAGTTTTCATTCCGGCGTACTGTGCGACGCTGCCCAGCATATTGCGGAGGGCATGTCCTATTTGGAGAACCGGCAGATTGTCCATCGGGACCTGACGGCGCGCAATATCCTGGTTTTCAGCTCGTGCCGCGTGAAGATTTGCGACACCGGGGTCAGCAGAGCGATGGGACTTGGACAAGAGTACTACCAGGTGGGTTGTTTCAACTGTCTGACTAATTTGAGACTTTTTAGCCCTGGGGTTCTTTATGTTCTGTGAGACTGTTTTGTATCCTGTCAATTTGGTTTTTGGTCTGTCGGACTTGTTTTTAATCTGCCAGACTGGTTTACTAAAACGATTCTCACTTGCAATTCCGATGCTGAACCGCAGGCGAATCTCAGCCCCAGCCTAAAACTTCCCGCGGCCTGGTGCGCCCCTGAATGCGTGAAGCGCCAGGTCTTCACTTCGGCCTCCGACGTCTGGTCCTACGGCGTCCTCTTGTGGGAGATTTTCACCTACGGCTTCCAGCCGTGGGCCGGCCTCACCAAGCAGCAGATCCTAGCTGCGGTGGACGAGCCTCAACTCGGTCGACTGAACTGCCCGGATGCGTGTCCGGCCGAGCACTATGCCCTTATGCTGCGCTGCTGGTCTCCCGAGCCGTCAGCTCGGCCAAAGTTTGCCGAATTGGCTGCCCACCTACCGAAGATTATTCCAGAGCGAATGACGGCCCTGCGCGACTGCGTTGACGAGGACGAGGGTGAAGGCGACGACAACGGCGAGTCAGATGAAAGATTTTTGCACTTCTCTGCTGGCGACTGTGTTCTAGTGCTGGACAAGAAGGTCGGCGAAGGACTCTGGCGTGGCATTAGGCTAGCCGGCGGCGGGTCCGGACTCTTCCGGCCCTGGCTAATGAAGACGCAGGACCTGACGCAGTCTGCGGCAACGACCGACAGCGAAGGTAAGTTTGATCGTAGACACCAAAATCCTGTTATAATGGCTATTTTTACGAAAGGTAAATACATGGAACAGATATAAAGATACCTGGGTAGCTGCAAGGTGGCTAGATGGGGCAGACAAAGGTGCATCCAAAAGTTATTATGAATCTTGTAAAATATGTTTTCTTGAATAGTGCTGACTATTTGCGATAAACTGGCGGAGACAGAGCACAAAGCATCAAAGCAAGGACGTTTCGGATTGGGGCATAAAATTAAATCTAATTTGGTTTGCCTTAAGTGGGATGGCTTCGTTAGGCTTTACTTTATTACTTTACTTTAGGATTAACAAAATTGCTATCATTTAGCTCGGGCAAAATCGACTTTGAAAAATCGGAATCGTCGGCACAGCCACTCCGCTGCGACGTTGATATCCGATCCGCAATCGTTCCGACACGTTGGACACGTCGGCATCAACGGGGCCGTGTTCGGCGACGTCGGATTGCTGGCTGAGTTCAACGAAGCAATGACGGCGGCGAACGCTTCTAGGGAAAGACGAAACGACGGAGCTACGTCGCCTGTAGACAACGGCGACGAGCTGCACTTGGGTAGGTGCTGAAGGGAATGCAACCATTTTTTGATCTGTCGGTAGGTAGATTCCACTGCCTTCCCTAAACTCGTAAGTTGGTAAGAGTAACCCTCATCCAGGCAAATTTTGGGGAATTTATTAGTTAGCCTTCATTATGATATGTCTTTTTATTATTTTACTCGTATGATCAAAAGGACAGATTCATCGTCTTGTCGCTTCCAGTCGTCCATACTAAACCAGCAAGGCCGTTTATAATTTTTATAAGTTTATTCTACTACCCTATATAGCATATATACGCTCGTAGTATTGAATAATCGTATTTATATTTGAGCTACACTACGAGTATATGCACTATAATATATTATCTATATAAAAAGTTCAGGTTTTTATTGTATAGAAGTACACGAAATCTGTATACATAAGATGTTATCGCTTGATAAATATCGGAAAACTTGCATATTATACACCGATGTTTGTTGGAAACTTTTGGTGTAGCCATCCATGTTTTGGTTCAGTGTGGTTGCCTGCATTTAACAGTGTAGCAAGCGGCAATTTCCCCAACTCTCCCACTGATCCAGACCTGGGAAACTCACTACTGGACGAAATGTTAAACTACTGGCACACCGACTGCACCAAAGGCGAAGGCGACAGCTCGACGATCGACCCACTCGACGAGTGCCCAGGCGAAACGGATGCCGAAGCAGCAGCCGTCGACGTTCCTGAAGCGAGGCGACCTCGCGTCGACTCCAACGTGTCCAGCCTGGTCAGCTCTCTGGCCGACGAGGTTCCAGTCGCCGCAGGACCCGCTGGAAGCGCCAATGATCGTAGGAGGTGCTCGTCTTTACTAGCGATACCATCGACCACGGGTCGACTTCACTTTCCTCAGCAGCAGCAGCAGCAGCAGCAGCAGCAAAAGCAACAACAGCAACAGTCTCCAGTGCAGAAGCAAACAAGCAATACCGAAAATCAAGGCCAACAGCTGCAACAACAGCAGAAGAAGTACCTTCAACAGCAGCCATCAACTCTGAGGTCGCTGCGGCCGAAGGAGGCATTCCGAGCTCCACTGGGCGCTCGTCCGCCGCCAAAGCCAGTACGGCCGCTTGAGCCGAATGGCAGCCCGTGGGGCTCCGCGTTCAACGTCAGCCTTGATGCGCCCGGAGTCGCTGCCGCCAGGTGAGATATGGATGGGACGGGGGTGTCCATCGGGGACTGGCTCTTTGTTGGTTTCATTTGAATTCAAAACATATCAAAATTTGACATGCCACTCTTTTTGTCTCCATGGTCACACTTATGCTGCTCGAAAAAAACACAATTGATTCCCAGACAACCAAGGAGTTTGAAATCAAATTAAAAGGTTGAGTTTATGTAACAGAGATATTTTTCATTCCTGTAACCCTCCACCCAAAGTGACGGCAGCGCACTAAATAGTACGCACTGGATGGCCCAAACCAAACTATGATACGTGAGACTCGCATTCTAAAATTGCGCTTGTCTTGCTCAGCTTTGGAGTTTGTTACGCTCGTAGAGGTCACTACGGTGCCACTTAAAACGCATGCAGTCTTCTCTTTTGCTTGCTATCATTGTCCACACTCGCCCTTCGTGCTGCGAGCCTGCCTGCTCCCGGAGGTGAGCTCGAAATCTTCTTTGCTTGCTAAGCTCGCAGGTCAACCAGTTCGGTCGGTCTAATTCAAGTGTTCAGCTGAGTGGAGCTGCTCCAGTTCTCTATCTTCGGTCAGCTGGTCCATGGCGCTGAACTAAGCTTAAAAAGTCCTTTTTCACTACTTATTACTCGTAGATGCCATTGCTTCGAGACTTTTAGCATTGCTTGTTTGAAAATATTTTTACATTGAATTGAAAAGCTCTTGAATCGAACAGCTAGTTGGTAGCTACTACTTAAGTAGTCATTTATACTGGCTACATATTTTTTTGCCTCCCATTTTAAAACTGCGGCTTCCTCTGTTCATTCCAGCTCCACGCCGACCCAAGCGTGCACCGACGATGCATGGATGGAGAAGCCGCAGAATTGGAACGACTACGATACGGAGGTGAGACTCGCATTGCATGTAGCTACTTAGAGTAGCATCAGCTGCATTCTCTAAACTGCTCGTTCTCGTACTCAACTGTTCTTACCTTTCAGGGTGGAGAATACGACGAGATTGTGAACTTGTGAACTTTTAATAGTTTCTTTCTAAACATACTGTTTTTTGCATCTCGATTGTTGTGTTGTGGCACATCGCTTATATTCGAGGACTCGGTCGATTTTTGATTAATTAAAGCGTCTCTCTTCCTGATTCATTGCACTTTTACAATGCACTTTGTGCTAACATATTAAGTTTGATAAACTGATCGTCAAAAACACCAAGTAACTCTAACTAACACTGCTAAAGCCGGGTTATCAAAACGAGCAATAAATCTTTTGTAACGCTTTTCTTATCGAATAAGTCAATTTTGATAACTGAATTCGATTATTCTTTGTGAAAAAACCCGTGCAGCAATCCGACGTTGGCAAATGGGTACTTTTACATTACATCGACGTTTGACTGACGTGTAGCATCACGCCGGTGGACGTCGGAGTATTGCACGGTGGAAGGACAACAGAACGCAGCGCTCTTGACAGACTAAAAAGACTGCTGCGTTTTAAACAAAACTATCTCTCTAAGAAGTTCCTTCACGTGGATAATCCATATTCCTTCTTCCACTGCTTTTATCAATCAGCAAAGCCCGTGAGGCTTCCCTCCGGGCTGGAGGCAGCGCAGGATTTGTTTATTCAAGGTTGGTCGGCGGTGCGGCTTCGTTGCTCTGGCCAGCGCTGGGCCTGGAGCCGCCACTTCACTCGTCAATGAGGAGAGAATCTGAAAAAAAGCTGCTTACTCCTAGGCGAGGGAGCGACTGGATAAAGTGGGGGTTGATAGATCATTTCTGTTCGGTCGATGGGACCAGAGCGGGAGACAGCAGCGGAAATAGGCTTAGATTTGCTGGGGGGAATTGTAAAGATGAGGATGTGGGAAGTTTCCCGGAACAATAATAAGCTTCGGGCGCTGATTTCGGCTGGCTGAGAGTGGTTATGAGGAAAATGCGGTCCACGGGGAGGTTATTCCCCGTCAATCCACTGGGGAGCTGATGGAATTCTGAACTGAACAGAGGCATTTTGGTCTAAATATTTGACGCACATCCTGCCTAAACTACTGCAGTTGCACTTTAACTGGGATTGTAAAACAAGGAATTAACTCTCCACTTGAGTAATCATATTTTCTTGCAAAAAGCGATAACGAAACATACATGTAGGACAAGATCATTTGAAACTCGGTTTCACAAGTTTGTCAACTTAGATTTGAAACAGATATTCTTCAGGATTCAATAAGGAAGTTATAAGTTCTGTTCGTCCCTGTATTTTAGTAATTAGTTGAAGACGTTTTTAACTTTGCTGCATGGATTAAACATGCCTCTATCGCTCTCCGCTTCATTTAGTTTGCTACGCTTCAGACCAACCAATCAGAATTCGCCAACATTGTGATTCGAGTATTGCAAAATTCCTCCATCCTTGATAGGAGCTTAGTGATAGATAGACTAGTATTGGGTGGTTCGAGTCTCAGTGACTCTCGATACGTATCGTCTAGAATCCCTCCGGATCCTGATCTAGGCCTGGATTAACTGCATATCAGTTTACGAACTATTGGAGACCGAATAGCCGAATTCTTTTAAAGCAAATCTCCAACTGATCTTCCATCGTCACACTTTTGGGAAGTTCGAGGTAGGCAGCATTGACCTAGAATTGCAGTACGAGTGTGATAGGAAAAATGCGGTGCTTTTTTTGTAGAAGTTTTGTTCCCATTATTGATTAATGAGCTATTATCTGATACGAGCTAATTTGTGGCGTCGACATGAATCGCACGTCTCAGAACAGTTGCATCATCCTCCAATACCATTGAGAACCTCTCAACAGTTGCATCATCCTTCAGTACCACTGAGCACCTCTCAGAACAGTTGCATCATCCTTCAGTACCATTGAGAACCTCTCAGAACAGTTGCATCATCCTTCAGTACCATTGAGAACCTCTCAGAACAGTTGCATCATCCTTCAGTACCATTGAGAACCTCTCAGAACAGTTGCATCATCCTTCAGTACCATTGAGAACCTCCCAGAACAGTTGCATCATCCTTCAGTACCATTAAGAACCTCTCAGAACAGTTGCATCATCCTTCAGTACCATTAAGAACCTCTCAGAACAGTTGCATCATCCTTCAGTACCATTGAGAACCTCTCAGAACAGTTGCATCATCCTTCAGTACCATTGAGAACCTCTCAGAACAGTTGCATCATCCTTCAGTACCATTGAGAACCTCTCAGAACAGTTGCATCATCCTTCAGTACCATTGAGAACCTCTCAGAACAGTTGCATCATCCTTCAGTACCATTGAGAACCTCTCAGAACAGTTGCATCATCCTTCAGTACCATTGAGAACCTCCCAGAACAGTTGCATCATCCTTCAGTACCATTAAGAACCTCTCAGAACAGTTGCATCATCCTTCAGTACCATTGAGAACCTCCCAGAACAGTTGCATCATCCTTCAGTACCATTGAGAACCTCTCAGAACAGTTGCATCATCCTTCAGTACCATTAAGAACCTCTCAGAACAGTTGCATCATCCTTCAGTACCATTGAGAACCTCTCAGAACAGTTGCATCATCCTTCAGTACCATTGAGAACCTCCCAGAACAGTTGCATCATCCTTCAGTACCATTGAGAACCTCTCAGAACAGTTGCATCATTCTTCAGTACCATTGAGAACCTCCCAACAGTTGCATCATCCTTCAGTACCATTGAGAACCTCTCAACAGTTGCATCATCCTTCAGTACCATTGAGAACCTCTCAACAGTTGCATCATCCTTCAGTACCATTGAAAAGCTCTCAGAACAGTTGCATCATCCGTCAGTACCATTGAAAACCACACAGAACAGTTGCATCATCCTTCAGTACCATTGAGAACCTCTCAACAGTTGCATCATCCTTCATTACCATTGAGAACCTCTCAACAGTTGCATCATCCTCTAATACCATTGAGAACCTCTCAACAGTTGCATCATCCTTCATTACCATTGAGAACCTCTCAACAGTTGCATCATCCTCTAATACCATTGAGAACCTCTTAGAACAGTTGCATCATCCTTCAGTACCATTGAGAACCTCTCAGAACAGTTGCATCATCCTTCAATGTCAACGCGACAGTCGCTCAACTAATGGGCGTCGTACAACGTCTCCGACGAGAAGTGTGCACCTTCCGGTTCTGGAAGGCGGTTCGCGCCGAATTCCTTGGCACCCTTCTGCTGGTGTACTTTGGCTGCGGCGCCACGCTGGCCGTAGCGCCATCCGCTCCCGGCTGCGAAGGCGGTGCAGGAGATCCGGCACTGACGGTGGCGCTAGCGTTCGGACTGGCGGTGGCAGTTATTACGCAATGCACAGGTGAGCGGTGTTGTACATCATTAGGACTCATGGAGTCATGAATGAATACAGGAAGCTACAATGCAGGGGTCGATTCCGTGCAACTCTCACTCATGAGGGCCAACCCGCAAGGCAAGAGAGAGTGTGCATGTACATGGCCATGAGAATTAAGTCAGGACCGCTGTACATCCCCCGTGAGTGCGTGCCTACGAGGGTTGTGTAAAGCTTTCCCAGTGCTTGTCAGCACAGAGCTGCTACGTTACAGAACTTCATGTAGCTTTTATAATCAATTTCAGTGTTAAAAGCTACGTTGATGAGATATCAAACTTCCATCGCAGTCCATGAATCCTGCTATTTACACAGAACTGTTAGTGGGTGAACTAAAATTTGAAAAGCTACGAGTTGGCTTGTTACTCCTACCGGAACCGATGGGCATCAAATCTATTTTCCAGGTCACGCTAGCGGCGCCCACTTGAACCCGGCTCTGTCGCTGGCTATGCTGGCCACGGGCCGCATCAGTGCAGCCAGGGCGCTGTTCTACACCCTGGCTCAGATTGTCGGCGGTCTGAGCGGCTCCGGCCTGCTGATTGGCGTCGCTCGTCAGCGTTTGAGCTCGGCGGCAGCCACTGAGGCTTCCGTCAGCAATGAAACATCACCAGTTGCAGTCGGGCCGGTCTACTTTCTGCCTACGGTGGCGTCCGACACGCATCCAGGCCAGGCGTTCGGCGCCGAGTTCATGGCCACCTTTGTCTACGCGTTCGCCACCTTCGCCTGCATGGAGCCGCGTCGGCCTGTTGAGCTCGGCTGTCGATCCGTCATTGTTGGACTGGCCGTTGCTATGGGACACCTGGTGTCTGTGAGTACCGTGTGACATGCTGGACACCTGGTGTCTGTGAGTACCGTGTGACATGTTGGACACCTGGTGTCTGTGAGTACCGTGTGACATGTTAGACATCTGGTGTCTGTGAGTACCGTGTGACATGCTGGACACCTGGTGTCTGTGAGTACCGTGTGACATGTTGGACACCTGGTGTCTGTGAGTACCGTGTGACATGTTAGACATCTGGTGTCTGTGAGTACCGTGTGATATATTGGGACACCTGGTGTCTGTGAGTACCGTGTAACATATTGGACACCTGGTGTCTGTAAATTACGTGAAGGGATATGCTATAAAACATTAGGACACCTAGTTTTATAAGTTACCTATGCAGAGTGGCCCCGTAAGAAGTTGTCTTTAACATCTGAAGTCCTAAAACTTGATTTAACGCCTCAAAGTGCATGTTTTTCTGGTCAAAAAGCTCAAAGATGTATAGAGTGTGATACCCAGCTAGCGGCGGCTCATCCAAGGCCCAGCAGTATCGCTCGGCTCGCGCTAAAAAGAAACTTTTTTACCATCGAAAAAAGTTAATCATCTTCGTGCCGAGGGGATTGCGGGAAGGGGAAAGGCCTGAGGGAGGCTGCAGCCTGGGAGCGGAGCACGGCGCAACAGAATCTGGTCTCTTGCCACAGCCGGCCAGTTGGTTCGGAAATGAAGGAGGAGCCGCCGAGCTCGAGCCGCGGCACAAATTCCCGGATCGCTTCATCATCCGCCAATTTGGCCGAGAGAGGAGAGACTGGGCGAGGCCGGGAACGGATCAAGGAGACCTCAAACGAGGAATCTGGAACTAGCCAATCCAAACAGTCTGATCAGCCTACACACACGTATACAAAACGGACAAATCATCAATTTTGTTCGGGCGAACGATGTTTTAAAAAATGTTTTAATTTCATCTTGCACTGAAAATCATGGGATTCCGACAGACGGCTTGGCTGTAGAGTTTACAACTCCAGATTCCTCGTTCACGGTGTCCTTGGCGTAGGCTGGCCGCCAGCGGCAATCAAGGCAAATTTGGCGTCGCCAGAAGAGACGAGAAGACCGGCCGGCGGCGAGTCAGGGGATAACGAACTCAAATCCATGCGATGGGAAAATAGCTGACGGGATCAACAGGCGCACGGACTGCAGCTTAGTACAATCTGTAGGGCCTGGATTTTGCGCACTCTGGACTGCTTAGACCTGCAATAACGGGGCATTTCACCGGGGCAGTCTACTGACGGACTCTCCAATATTGAAGATCGGAGTCCCTGAAACCTCACTAGTTTCCGCCTAAACCTCCGCCCTTTCCACAGCTGCCGCTCAGCGGGGCGGGCCTGAACCCGGTGCGCTGCCTCGGTCCCGCCCTCCTGACCGGCAGCTGGCGGCACCACTGGCTGTACTGGGCCGGGCCGCTGCTCGGCGGCCTGGCTGGCGGCCTCACCTGCGAGTACGCGCAGGATTCGCGCAGCGAGCTGCACTACCTGCGACGATCTCTGCTGCTGCGCGGCATTGGACGCGGCGGCGGCTTGCGGACCGGTGGTAACGGTGGCGGGGGCGGCGGCGGAGGCAGCGAGGGAGTCACGGAGTTCACGTTCACACCGTCGACTACGTTTGAAAATATTCGCTCTGGCTGAGGTCTAGCTGAGACGGAATTGTTGAACTGGGGTGTCAAACTTGAGGTATCAGATTTGGGGTGTCAAACTTGAGGTATCAGATTTGGGGTGTCAAACTTGAGGTATCAGATTTGGGGTGTCAAACTTGAGGTGTCAGACTGGGGTGTCAAACTTGAGGTATCAGATTTGGGGTGTCAAACTTGAGGTGTCAGACTGGGGTGTCAAACTTGAGGTATCAGATTTGGAGTGTCAAACTTGAGGTGTCAGATTTGGGGTGTCAAACTTGAGGTGTCAGATTTGGGGTGTCAAACTTGAGGTGTCAGATTTGGGGTGTCAAACTTGAGGTGTCAGATTGGGGTGTCAAACTTGAGGTATCAGATTTGGGGTGTCAAACTTGAGGTGTCAGATTTGGGGTGTCAAACTTGAGGTGTCAGATTTGGGGTGTCAAACTTGAGGTATCAGATTTGGGTATCAAACTTAAGGTGTCAGATTTGGGGTGTCAAACTTGAGCTGGTGTCAGACTGGGATGGGTTTTCTAGTCAGGTGATATTAGACAGACTTGCAGGTCTTATGCTTAGCTGATCAAATATCAATGTTGTTTCACGTAAAAAAATGTTTGATTTTGACAAATAAATTTTTCTTGGACATTCGAGCACACTCAGTGAGTGGCTGCTCAGAAGCAGTGCGAGTTATATTCTACAGTATCTGCTAGTTTGCTTGGCAGTAGAGCATTATAAAAAACCATTATTTACCAATGCCCATCGCCATTTTATTGCTAATCCACCGAATAAATTTATTTATTAATGGCAGGAAAAACCAGCTAATGTTTCTAATTCGGCTTGAGCCAACTTTGCCGCAATGCAATATTTCATAAATATGGTTTTGCATCCATTAGTCGGAAAAGTCGGAAATGTCCCGTTAGACTTGCATGATTTATTGCTTCGTATTGCAGTTTTAAGAGCATCTCTGGACACTCTGAACCCTTGGACTAAAATGGAACTTAAAAAGAGAAGAAATGTAAATATTATAATTTCGCTGTCTCAATAAAAGTACACAATTGTACTATAACATCAATAAGGTTTATTCTAGCCCAGCTAGTTAGTTAGTGTGGGACTAGTGACAAGTTCAGTGTGACAAGTTCAGTGTGACAAGTTCAGTGTGACAGGTTCAGTGTGACAAGTTCAGTGTGAGAAGTTCAGTGTGACAAGTTCAGTGTGACAAGTTCAGTGTGACAAGTTCAGTGAGACAAGTTCAGTGTGACAAGTTCAGTGTGACAAGTTCAGTGTGAGAAGTTCAGTGTAACAAGTTCAGTGTGACAGGTTCAGTGTGACAAGTTCAGTGTGAGAAGTTCAGTGTGACCAGTTCAGTGTGACAAGTTCAGTGTGACAAGTTCAGTGTGACAAGTTCAGTGTGACCAGTTCAGTGTGACAAGTTCAGTGTGACCAGTTCAGTGTGACAAGTTCAGTGTTACAAGTTCAGTGTGACAGATTAAGTGAGACAAGTTCAGTGTGACAAGTTCAGTGTGACAAGTTCAGTGTGACAAGTTCAGTGTGACCAGTTCAGTGTGACAAGTTCAGAGAGACAAGTTCAGTGTGACAAGTTCAGTGTGACAAGTTCAGTGTGACAGATTCAGTGTGACAGGTTCAGTGAGACAAGTTCCGTGTGACAAGTTTAGTGGGACAAGTTCAGTGTGCAAGTCCAGCCGGATATTCTCTCTGGAGAATCAATTTCGAGAAATTTCATATTTTCTTCGTTTCCATCTCACTGCCAGTGCAGGATAGAATTCCTGCAAACCGCCTTGCTACAGTGTGCTCAATATAAGGTTCTCAAGTATGCCATTCATTCTCAGCTCACTACTTCAGCTCACCCTGCCTCCTCCTGACTCCTCCTGCAGAAGCAGAAGCAAGGCAGGACCCGTTAACCAGTATTACAGATCGATCCTGTGGCAGAATCTGATTTTATCTCTCCCCCACACCCAGTCTCCCCGCCTCCCCATCGCTGTCCCAACCCTTATCTCACTGATGGATGGGGATTTCCGTGATTAAATTATCATCTACTCGGGATTGTGCCACCTTCAGCGCCTCTCCAATCTTGCCTGTCGCTCTCCTCCTATCTTCTTCTAATTTCTGCTTCTAGTGCCTCTGCTGCAGCGTCTGCTGCAACTTGGCTCATAAATCTTGCAACATGGCATAAGGCTATACATTTATTCATTTACTAATGTAAATGGGAGCACAATAAGTTTACTGTAGGAACTTATCCCACCGAGCTTATCCCACCGAGCTTATCCCACCGAGCTTATCCCACCGAGCTTATCCCACCGAGCTTATCCACCGAGCTTATCCCACCGAGCTTATCCCACCGAGCTTATCCCACCGAGCTTATCCCACCGAGCTTATCCCACCGAGCTTATCCCACCGAGCTTATCCCACCGAGCTTATCCCACCGAGCTTATCCCACCGAGCTTATCCCACCGAGCTTATCCCACCGAGCTTATCCCACCGAGCTTATCCCACCGAGCTTATCCCACCGAGCTTATCCCACCGAGCTTATCCCACCGAGCTTATCCCACCGAGCTTATCCCACCGAGCTTATCCCACCGAGCTTATCCCACCGAGCTTATCCCACCGAGCTTATCCCACCGAGCTTATCCCACCGAGCTTATCCCACGAGCTTATCCCACCGAGCTTATCCCACCGAGCTTATCCCACCGAGCTTATCCCACCGAGCTTATCCCACCGAGCTTATCCCACCGAGCTTATCCCACCGAGCTTATCCACCGAGCTTATCCCACCGAGCTTATCCCACCGAGCTTATCCCACCGAGCTTATCCCACCGAGCTTATCCCACCGAGCTTATCCCACCGAGCTTATCCCACCGAGCTTATCCCACCGAGCTTATCCCACCGAGCTTATCCCACCGAGCTTATCCCACCGAGCTTATCCCACCGAGCTTATCCACCGAGCTTATCCCACCGAGCTTATCCCACCGAGCTTATCCCACCGAGCTTATCCCACCGAGCTTATCCCACCGAGCTTATCCCACCGAGCTTATCCCACCGAGCTTATCCCACCGAGCTTATCCCACCGAGCTTATCCCACCGAGCTTATCCCACCGAGCTTATCCCACCGAGCTTATCCCACCGAGCTTATCCCACCGATCTTCTTCCACCGAAATGTTTTGTCCCATTGAATCATATCTTTTGTGTTTTCCTTGCATAACTGCATGTATTTGAGGTCGGATTTTACGAGTAAAACAATATGTTTTTACAGTATATTATGATATCATTTCTTAAGTTACTACTACTTGGACGCCAGTTTCAGGATAGTCAGTAGTACAGCCAGGTCGCGATTACTAAAACGTCAGGATTGACGAAATCCGAACTTTACTGATTTTTTTCCGCTAGAGCCCAGATATGCAGGTAAAAACTATTGTAGAGAAGGACCTTCAACAGTCAGGAAGTTGAGACCTCGCCCGCCTCCATTTGCCTTTACTTATTCCTAGCATTACTCTGTCTGACACCCGCTAAAAGCCCCGTATCGCGTTTCTGTTTCTACTCATTTCCTGTCAACCATACAGCTGATGCAGGCACTCAACACTTCCCCATCAGCTACGAGTATTTAGTGCTGCATTCCATTTGTGACACAGTTCGCTTTTCAATAGTTATCGATGTGGGCTCGGATTTATGGTGCAAACTGGAGCTGGTATTTTCTCAAAGGCTTAGAATTAAGCTGGATTAAGTGACTGGGGGTATTGGCTTTGGTGGATTAGCAACTGATACGCCTCTCGAGAGCTCAAGGTGTAAAACTTCTGAGGAGCTTGCAGCGCGCTTGGAACTTCAAAGATGTAATAAATTCGAGTTCAAGAGAACTTTAATGCCTCTCCTTTCCTGTCGTTTTTTATTAGCTATGATTAGTCAATGGTTGTTAGTTAGTTAGTTAGTTAGTTAGTTAGTTAGTTAGTTAGTTATTAGTTAGTTAGTTAGTTAGTTAGTTAGTTAGTTAGTTAGTTAGTTAGTTAGTTAGTTAGTTAGTTAGTTAGTTAGTTAGTTAGTAGTTAGTTAGTTAGTTAGTTAGTTAGTTAGTTAGTTAGTTAGTTAGTCAGTTAGTTAGTTAGTTAGTTAGTCAGTTAGTTAGTTAGTTAGTTAGTCAGTTAGTTAGTTAGTTAGTTAGTTAGTTAGTTAGTTAGTTAGTTAGTTAGTTAGTTAGTAGTTAGTTAGTTAGTTAGTTAGTTAGTTAGTCAGTTAGTTAGTTAGTTAGTTAGTTAGTTAGTTAGTTAGTTAGTTAGTTAGTTAGTTTAGTTAGTCAGTTAGTTAGTTAGTTAGTTAGTTAGTCAGTTAGTTAGTTAGTTAGTCAGTTAGTTAGTTAGTTAGTAGTTAGTTAGTTAGTTAGTTAGTCAGTTAGTTAGTTAGTTAGTCAGTTAGTTAGTTAGTTAGTTAGTTAGTTAGTTAGTTAGTTAGTTAGTAGTAGTTAGTTAGTTAGTTAGTTAGTTAGTTAGTTAGTTAGTAGTTAGTTAGTTAGTTAGTTAGTTAGTTAGTTAGTTAGTTAGTTAGTTAGTTAGTAGTTAGTTAGTTAGTTAGTCAGTTAGTTAGTTAGTTAGTCAGTTTGTTAGTTAGTTAGTTAGTTAGTTGTAGTTAGTTAGTTAGTTAGTTAGTTAGTTAGTTAGTTAGTTAGTTAGTTAGTTAGTTAGTTAGTTAGTTAGTTAGTTAGTTAGTTAGTTAGTTAGTTAGTTAGTTAGTTAGTTAGTTAGTTAGTTAGTTAGTTAGTTATTAGTTAGTTAGTTGTTAGTTAGTTAGTTAGTTAGTTAGTTAGTTAGTTAGTTAGTTTAGTTAGTTAGTTAGTTAGTTAGTTAGTTAGTAGTTAGTTAGTTAGTTAGTTAGTTAGTTAGTTAGTTAGTTAGTTAGTTAGTTAGTTAGTTAGTTAGTTAGTTAGTTAGTTAGTTAGTTAGTTAGTTATTTATTTATTTCCCTCCTTCCACCTCTCTTTTTTCTTCTTTCGGTCCATTGATCAGACCTTTTTCGCAAATTTTCAAGTTCTACGAGTGCTGGAATTCTTCTCCCTGCAGTTTCAGCAGCCGTGTTCATCGTCAGAGAGAGCAAAGCAGACTTTTTCGTAGCTGGTCCCATAAGGCTGTCTGTTCAGGCTCTGGGGAAGCAGGTCGAACGAATAGTGAGTAAGACAGAGACAGCCTGGATGAGGCGAGGGCAGCGAGAAAAGCAACAGAGAATGGCTGGAGAGCCATACGCTTTTCTATACTAGCAGACTTCTTCAGCTCAAGTAGAGGCCATCACGCATGAGAGCCTCCTAGATTATTGTAGGTTCTGGGAGCGGCTCGGCGTAAAATCGGGCTTGCGAGTTTTAGACTAATGCGAGCCCGATTTAAGCTGATAGTGGGCAACTTGAAACTATAAAAGCTATGTCAATAGGAGTCACCGAGTTCGAGTAAAGTATTTGTTTGGTCCAATTAGTTGCAAGCATTAGCAACGAATGAGTCAATTTTGATCTGAGTGGAGCAGTACCGGAACGGTGAAACTACGAAGCGCTATCCGGGAAGGATCACAGAGTGCAAGCAAAGTTCAAGAGGACTTGAAATCTTACGTTATTGTCTTCTCGAGTGAGGTTCTGCGAAAGGAGAGGGAAGGAGACAATGAGGGGAAGGAGACACATATGAGGGGGAAGGAGACAATGAAGGGGAAGGAGACACAATGAGGGGGAAGGAGACACAATGAGGGGAAGGAGACAATGAAGGTGGAGAGACAACAATGAGGGGAAGGAGACACAATGAGGCGGAAGGAGACACAATGAGGGGGAAGGAGACAATGAAGGGAAGGAGACACAATGAGGCGGAAGGAACAATGAAGGGGAAGGAGACACAATGAGGGGGAAGGAGACACAATGAGGGGGGAAGGAGACACAATGAGGGGGAAGGAGACACAATGAAATGGAAGAGACACAATGATGGGCGAAGATACACAATGTGGTGAAGAGACACAATGAGGTGAAGAGACACAATGA
>NIVC01000360.1:0-36077 GCA_002269645.1 Macrostomum lignano
AAAAAACAATAATAGATGCTTATAAAGGAACAAGTAATCCCATTAAAGCTGCCTGCTTGAGTTTGGGATTGCAATTTTTTGGGTTATAATTTTTTAGTTTCAAACTCTATTGATGCTTGGATAATGACCAGAGATCATTAGATTCTAACTCTCCATTATCCTAGGCAAATATCATTTTTATTAGCTATGCATCTTACAACTAAGCTGCATGTGTTCTTATATACTTATATACTATTGATAAATATACATCAACAGTTCCTAATTTAAGCCTTCCATAGCCTTATGGCACCCAATATAATCAGAAATGTGATTAATGCATTTAATCATTCATTTAGGCTGAGAAGATTCATATTGATGCAGGACCTATCATTCAGTTCCCCATACTTTTGCTTCTTATAATGTTCTGGAACAAGAACTTGCAGTATTTGGCTTTTAAGCTGCCATCTGTTCTACTGAATATTGTATTGCATAACTTTCAGTTGCTTCTTGCTATACTTTCTAGGAAACAATCTATCCAACCAGTTTAATAACTTAGCATACATAGTAACTGCTAAGCCTATGCCAATGATTAGAGTTGCAATTTGGTAGTCTTTAGTAAGACTGCTCAGTGCTTCTGGCACATTGTAGTCTCATTCTAAAGGATAATATGAACCAAAAAAACATATTATATAAAGTTGGTCAATATGGAATTTAGCTTATCAAATGCTGTTTCTTTGCTACTCAATCTCACCATTGCTCTAATCAGCTATACACAAGCTCATGTTGAGTCACTTATTAGTTCTTTGATGGCACATTGTATTCTCATTCTAAAGGATAATATGAACCAAAAAACATATTTTATAAAGTTGGTCAATATGGAATTTAGCTTATCAAATGCTGTTTATTTGCTACTCAATCTCACAATTGCTCTAATCAGCTATACACAAGCTCATGTTGAGCCACTTATTAGTTCTTTGATTTTAGCTTTTATAGATACTATAATTTTTGTCAAATAACAGTTAATTTTTCCTGTTACAACTTTTTCAAGAAAGTTGATATAAATTTCCAGGGTTATTTATGTTTATATGAATTAAAATGTAACTATTTAGTGAATGAAAATAGGAATTCACACTGTACACTGGACATGAAAGACATGAAATTTCATGGCACTATAAGGCTAGCATGTTAGTCATAGGACAGATTTTTGTACAACTAAGTTGATATTTGATTGAGTATAGTTGATGTAGTAAAAATTAGTGAAAATACAAGAAGCAGTATTTAATATATTTTTGTGTTTTGTTGGTTAGTTGGTTGGTTAGACTGATAAAAGCATTAAGAAAGCAAGCTCATGTGGATAAAAAGTCAAAAAATTGATGGCTAACAAAATTTAACAAATCAATCACTGCAATTATTATTGTACAAGAATACAAATCAATAACCATAGAAAACGGCATATGCATATGGATGCAGTAGGGGTTTATGACCACATCACAAGGTGGCTAATCTAGCTTAGTTTTTTCTTATATTCTCCCTTTGTTGTACTATTGTGTAATCACCATGCCCCTTATCCAGGCTAAGAGTTGCTAATAGCTAGCTGGCTCTGACCCCCTAAGTAGAAATGCTGGCCATGCCACTGATGGATATTGCCTATTGGACAAGCCAAGTAACTAAATTTGAAATCCGGCCTCCGCCCCGCAGCTGCAGATGTCCGACAGCAGCAGAATCAGCGCCTTCCCGCTGCCGCCAATGCAGTACGTGAACTGCTACACTGACGAGCGGGTGCACAGCGGCACCGCGCCGCCTCCGCCCCGGCCTCTGGACTCCAGCTATGCCATGTTCGGCATGCCATGCACCAAAGAGGACGCCGTCATTCACTCGCTGGAGAGTCAGGGCATTCGCCGCCTGTACCCGGCGCTCTACGATCACAAGCGGGAATTGAAGAAGCTGAATTTCTCCATCTTGGCCAACTATCTCGACCTGATGGACATTGTGGTTAAGTGTCCGGATTCTCAGGAGCGATTGCAGAAACTCGAGCATATGAAGACTCTGTTTATTAATGTGCACCATCTCATTAATGAGTATAGACCGCTACAGGTAATTTGTCTTTCTGTTTGAGTTTGCGAGTAGATTTTTGTTGGAATTTCACTGTTGTCTGATAGAAATCCCACCGAATATTCGACTGAAATCCCACCGAATATTCGACTGAAATCCCACCTGATATTCGACTGAAATCCGACTGAATATTCGACTGAAATCCGACCGAATATTCTACTGAAATCCGACCGAATATTCAACTGAAATCCCACCGAATATTCGACTGAAATCCCACCGAATATTCGACTGAAATCCCACCAAATATTCGACTGAAATCCCACCAAATATTCGACTGAAATCCGACCGAATATTCGACTCGAACTCGCCTAGTATTCGACCAATATTTTATGGAACTGAACGTCAACTGAATGTTTCATTCGAATTTGGCTTAACATTGGCCTAAATCCGACCGAATATTGCGCTAAATTTTGCACACTTCTGCCTATAATATAATAGATAATAAGATAATTAAAATCCGTATCGAACACTGGCCAACAGGCCAGGGACACCCTCATCGAGATGCTGTCCCTGCAGAGCAGCGTCACCCACCAGTCGGTGGACACGGCCTCCCGCTACCTGGCCCGAGCCGATGCCGTTGTTGGCCGAGCGGCGGCCGCCTCTGTCGGCGGAGACGAGGACGAACCAATGCGAGGGGCGGACGAGGCTGCCGGTGGCGAAATTTCCCAGGCGCTGCTAAACGATATCGATAAGCTCTCCGCTGAGCTGAGCGAGCTGACAGCGGCTGCGGCTGAGCTGGTGAGGAGCCGCTTCTGCGATACGGGCGTCAATGTATTTATAATATTAGTATTCGCAGGAGGGCTGCGGCAATTCTGCCCATTCCGCTGACTCTTGAGCACATAAAAGTACGCGGATACTGTACGGAGGCATATACACTCTGTGCCCTGGGGGGTTGGCCATCATCCTAGGTGTGAATCGCACCACAACCCGCTAAAGCGTCATTGCAAGCAACTCACTAGTGACTCAAAAGTCGAAAAATGTCCTCCAAGAGTCGTTGTACTAGCGCTTAACTTTCTACAAACTCAGTGATTCTACAGCGACTCCAGCACGCCTCAGATACGACTCTACGGCCCCAGAGTCGTTTCAGAGTCGCAGACAATCAAAACTTCGCCTACAGTCACTTCTTTCCTATTTACCTGTGTTATCTGCAACCACTCTGAGACGCTTTCATCGGTCCTCCAGACAAATCTTTCGTGCCAAAGGTGTCTTGGCAATTCCTCAGTGAGCATCTTAGCAATTATCATTAAGCACTCACCTCTCAAGACAGTTGACGAATCTTGTAAACAGTGCATTCGGTTCGGTTTTAATCTGTATAACAATTGATCCCAACCGGAATTCTACCCTCCCCCCCCCCCGGAGCAGGACGATGCAGAAAGTGCCGGCTTTGACTTGTTCGCGAGCCGCGGCGACGACGGCAACGGCGACGAGGCGGCCGGAGATTCTGCGACCGACGATGTCGAATTGGAGGTGGACTCGGATGAGACTAGCGAAGACGACGACGAGGCGGATGAGGCTGGCGAGGCTGTTGTCAATCTGCCAGCCGGTCATCAGGCAGCTGTCGGTTTTTCTTCAACTGGCAACGATGCAGCGTCTGGGAGCCTGGCACAGGCGCCGGCTGCTGAGGCGGCGGTGGGAGCGTCAGACGAGGCGCCAAGCGTGCTGGACGATCTGGACTCGCTGCTCGCCTTCAATTAATTAAGATTCTAGTATATTAGACTAGCCATCCGCCCCCCCCCGGGGGGGGACGCGTTCTCCTATGCTGTAAATATTGCTGTCTCCTATGCTCTCAAGAAATTCCTAAGCATTTTTAAAGTTTGTTGCTTTCTACAATAATAAAGAATTGTGCAATAACGTTTGTTATTGTTATTGCCAGCTAGAATTTTTATTGCATTTTATTATTTATTATTATTCAACCTACTTAGAAATATATTTATTAATTTAAAAACATCTACAGTCACAGTCACCATTGTGCATGCGGTAAATGCTTAACAACGTTGCAAAAGGTCATGGTAACCATGGCAACCATCGGCCTTCCGAGCCATCCGCGCCGCCGCCGCTGCAGATGCCACCTCCTCCGTACTCGCCAGAGGAAGGCGCAACCAACGCCAGCAACTGCAGCTCGCGGCATCTGCGCGGCCTCGTCAGAGCCGCTCTCGAAGCTGACGAAGCCAACGGCGGAGTTGGCGGCAGCGAAGTTGTCGCCAGGTACCTGGATGCCCGGCGCCAGCTGCTGGCTGCTCACAGTGACGCCGCGAAGATTCTTTGAAGCAGTTGGCTGCCAGCCTGCTCGAGAATGTCAACTCGAGACTGCTAAGCCTCGGAGTTCAGCTGCTGATGAGGGCAATGAAGCTGATGAGCCGACTGTTGCCGCGACTGAGGTGTGTTGCGACTGAAGTCATGGGCCACCACCACCCACCCAGATCCTCAGTTGCTGGGCCAGCTTCCCAGAGTGTCAGTTGCTGTGCCAGCCTCCCAGATTCTCAGTTGCTGGGCCAGCCTCCGTGATCCTCAGTTGCTGGGCCAGCCTCCGAGATCCTCAGTTGCTGGGCCAGCCTCCCAGATCCTCAGTTGCTTGGCCAAAGCCACCTTCCCAGATCCGTAATTTCTGAGCTACAGCAGCTTCCCAGAGTGTCAGTTGCTGGGTCACCCTCCCAGATCCTCAGTTGCTGGGTCACCCTGCCAGATCCTCAGTTGCTGGGTCACCCTCCCAGATCCTCAGTTGCTGGGCCAGCCTCCCGGATCCTCAGTTGCTGGGCCAGCCTCCCGGATCCTCAGCTGCTGGGCCAGTCTCCCGGATCCTCAGTTGCTGGGCCAGCCTCCCAGATCCTCAGTTGCTGGGCCAGCCTCCCAGATCCTCAGTTGCTGGGCCAGCCTCCGAGATCCTCAGTTGCTGGGCCAGCCTCTGAGATCCTCAGTTGCTGGGTCAAAGCCACCTTCCCAGATCTTAAGACTGCAGCCTCCCAAACCCGCAGCTGTTTCGGCTCCCAGACGGTGTCCGTCTATTCTTCGTAGCCTCGGACGGCCGAATCCGACACGGCGGCTCCAACAGCAGCCTCAGCCTGTTCGTCTTTGACGATGCCGCCACTGCCAGCGAAGCCGAGCAGAGCCAGTCGGCCCAGCCTCCAGCCTTCATCACTGTGGGCAGTCACTGGCGTTGCCCTTTGATCCCCGGCGTCACCCCGGTGCTCGCCTCGGCCAGCGGGGCGCTGATCTTCCCGGATTTGGAGGCTCAGGACGAGGCCTCGTCTGTCGGGGTGATGCTGCCAGAGGGCCTGGACACCGAGAGCCGCTTCCTGCTGCTGGACCTGCTGGCTTGCCTGTCCAGATTGGGTGAGTTGCTTGTGTCCGAGCTTCAGGTGGGTGAGATCTCAGTTATAGTGAGCTTCAGGTGGGTGAGATCTCAGTTATAGTGAGCTTCAGGTGGGTGAGATCTCAGTTATAGTGAGCTTCAGGTGAGATCTCAGTTATAGTGAGCTTCAGGTGAGATCTCAGTTATAGTGAGCTTCAGGTGAGATCTCAGTTATAGTGAGCTTCAGGCGGGTGAGATCTCAGTTATAGCGAGCTTCAGGTGGGTGAGATCTCAGTTATAGTGAGCTTCAGGTGAGATCTCAGTTATAGTGAGCTTCAGGTGAGATCTCAGTTATAGTGAGCTTCAGGTGAGATCTCAATTATAGTGAGCTTCAGGTGGGTGAGATCTCAGTTACAGTGAGCTTCAGGTCGGTGAGATCTCAGCTGAAAATCCGGTATTAAAAGTCTAGTTACGCCCCTGATGGAATGTACGTGCAGTTGTGCTATCAGTGATTAATGTAAATGGCCTAATAAATTGAGTTTTTTTACTTAATCGCAGGAATCGAGCGCCAACCGGAAGCTCCGGAGAAGCCCCCTCCCTACGCTCCGACCCCGACTCCCGCCGTCACGCCCGCCGACGCCGACGCTGATCAGAAGCCGGCTAGACGGCACACTTCCGACCACCTCGTGACCGGAATCGGCTGGACGGCCGCCCGCATGTGCGAAGGCGCCGTAGCTGGCGGCAGACTGGCCGGCGACCTGCTGACCCGAGCTCGGCTGGCCGCTCAGAAACGAATGCGACCTGCTGCCGCTGGAAGCTCTGCTGGAAGCGCCGCCGGAAGTTCCGCCGGAAGTGCCGCCGGAAATTCCAACGAGAGTGCCAATTTGGACCACGTCACCACCGGAGTTCGCCTTCTCCGCCAAGGCAGCGCCGTTGGTGTCCGGGTCTCCAGGCGCCTGGTCTCCGGCCTGGTGTCCGGCGCCGGTTTTTTAGCCAGCCGAGTTGTTTATCCGCACGCGGTGGCGCCGGCGCTGAACGCCGTCGGCGTATCAACATCCGGTCGGGGCTCGCGCAGTCGGCTGGCCGGAGCGGCGCGGGTTGCAGGGGCGGCGTTGAGCGGCGCCTCGGACGTGTGGGAGAGCCTTGGCGCGGCCGGCAGCCAGCTGGCCACCTGCGCGGCGGACAACGGCCAGGCGCTGGCGACGCACCGCTGGGGCGATCGAGCCGGCGCCGTCACTGGCGACGCCCTGCACGCCGGCGGCAATGTCGCCCGGATCGCTTGGGCCACTAACGCGTTGGGCGTTCGGGCGGCGCTGAAAGTGGTTGCCATGGAGACGGGCAAAGAGGCGGTAGGCCGGATGGCCGAGTCGGATGGCGCTAAGGCTGCATCGGCGGCGTCTGGCAGCGCGCCTTCGACCGGCGCGAAGCGTTGAGAGATGGAGGCGCGAAATCTGCATCTTATGCTACTTGCAGTGGTAGACTGTGCATGCACTACGCACTATGGCCTAGCGGGTGTTATTCAGCAAAACTTAGCCGCAACCAATGAGGGGGCGTCGTTTCTTAGAGAATATTTATTTATACTACATTTACATTTATTTCGGCACGTAATGGCGTGTAATTTCATTCATTCGGAAGGAGCGTTATTTAGTAGCGACTTTTGTGACTTTTTAACGACTCAAACGACTGCAATGCGACGCAGAGGCGACTGTTGAGTCACGAGCGCATCACGTGAGTTGCAGAGTCATAAAAAGTCGCGAAACAGTCGTCTAAGAGAGTCGCTGTGTTAGCGCTTAACTTACTACTGACTTAAGTAGGCTAAACAGAGTTGTTACAAATGCGAAATGCGATTCAAATTCATAATAAAGTAATGCAGATGCGCTTCAGACGCAACTCAGAAATTCTACAGCGACTCCAGCACGCCTCAGATACGACTCAGATACGGCTCCAGAGTCGTTTCAGAGTCGCAGACTCGTTCCTGACATCTCGTCGTTTTAGAGTCGTCTAGAGTCGCTTTACTTGTTTAGGAGTTGGCTTACATGTACGAGTGTACTTTTCATTCACCTACGCGTAACTTTCATAGCAGAGATTTTGATACGTACGTTTCAGCCCCAGCCCCCATTTATAATGTTCAGCAGCACCCACCCCATTTATTTAAAATTATTGCAATATATAGTTATCAGCCTCTCCAGAGAGAGTGCGCACGCTGGTTGTTTTGTTCGGTTGGCTAGTAGCCGAAAAATAGTCGCTTACTGCGAAGACTCAATTTATTGAATGAACCATCAAAACATCTGGTAGCAGAGCGTGGTTCTACTTGTGGTTCTACTTGTGGTTCTACTTCATTGGTAAAAGATGTCTGATGAAGAAGCAGAGATGCAAGAACAAGTGCCGGAGGGAGACAGCCGTCTCATTTCGCTGAAGGCCAGAAAAGCGGTCGACAAGTGCGCGTTCACGAAGCAGCGGAATCGTCTACTGAAGGTATTGGGCTCGGACGGAGCTACTTTAGCGGACGTGGAACCGCTGGCCGGCACTCTGGATGACCACTACGAGCGAGTTAGTGCGGTGCTACAAGCGATTCTGCCCGAGGTCGTCGGGAATCTACCAGTGCAAGTCCAGACAGTAAAGGAGTTGGAAAAGCTGGAGACTGAGTACGGTGAGATTGTAAATTTGCTGAGAGAATTGCGCAAGAGGGAACGAGAGGTGCGACTAGAGTCGAGGGAGATCGAGCAGAAAGAGATGCGACAGAAGGAGTTGGAGGCAGTCAGGCGGCAGCGGATAGAGATGGAGGAGGAGGAGCGCAGAATGCAGCAGGAGTTTGCAGAGAGGCAGCGCGAGTTAGATGTCAGATTGGATGCGCTAAGACTGGCAGAGACGTCAGCGAGTGCAAATGATCAATTGTACTCCTCTCAACTACGGGTAGAAGCGGCCGTCCAATCGCAAGCTGCGTACTCAGTACCAGTCGCCAACCCCATGGTTCAAGCCGACCCTTCAGTCAACCCCTTAATTGGGGGAGGGTCAGATCAACTAAGGAGCGCTGAGCAAGGGGGTGAGAGAGTAAAGGCCGGAGAAAAATCAATACCACCCACCCCAACTGGCGGCAAGTGTGACCACGCTGATTCTAACCAACCCCGCGGACAGCTAGGTATCCAAGCTATGTACGGTGGAGCTAATTCGCCAATTGGGGCTTCACCGGCCGCCGCAGCAGAATGTACAGCGAAAGCTTGGGCTGAGGAAAGAATCGGTCAGGATATGTGGAGGCAGTTGCAGAGAGTTGCGATACCGGTGTTTAGTGGAGACAAACGGGAGTTTGAAGGATGGCGGGCGGCTTTCTATGCCTGCGTGCATGCCTCGCCATCTTCAGAAGCCTATAAGTTGTTGCAATTGCGCCAGTCGCTGCGAGGAGAGGCATTAAAACTTGTTGCGAATCTTGGCTACTCGGAGTTCGCCTACAAAGCGGCTCTGGAAAGGCTTGAGCGGGAGTATGGTGGAGAGAGACGAAGACTGATGCTGGCACTGGAGGACTTGGATAGTTTCCAACCTATTCAGATAGAGAATGCAAGTCAATTAAAAAAGCTGGCCGACTTGCTGGATGTTACGGTAGTTAATCTACAGGCTGCAGGGCGAGAGAGTGAGCTAAGCAACAATGGACTTATGTACTTGAGAGTGCAAAAGAAGCTGCCAACCGAAACCCTAGCTCGTTTTCATCGGTGGATCGGAGAAGCTAGGAAAGAAGATTCGCTCAGAACGTTGCATCGATGGCTTCTGACGGAGGCAGATACATGACAGTAGCGTGTGAGGCGGTAAGAGGCGTGGCTTCTTCCGGTGAGACCGGACGGCACGACAGTGTAAAAGCCAAGAAAACTGTTTCCCGAGGGGCAGCCGCAGCACGCTCGTTTTTTGTGAAGACGAATGATTCGAATAGCCAAAACAAAGAACAGGCGGAAGGGCGAAAAGGTTGTGGTCTCTGCGGAGAACAGCACGGAGTTTGGAGCTGCCCAAGGTTTCAACGAATGGAACCTGGAGCCAGATGGGCGACGGTTCGTGACAAGCGCCTGTGCTTCTGCTGCTTGGGAGCAAACCATCTAGCCGGTGCGTGCAAGCGAGCGAGAGTGTGCGGTGTTGATGGCTGCAAAGCAAACCATAATCGGCTGCTGCATCAACGAGGGCCGGCGGCGACAACGGCGAATCCGCATGAAGGGGGGTCGCCCAAAACGATCGAAAGACCAAAGTCCTTCCAGGAGAAGAAGAGCACAGTTCAAGAGCCGCAAGAGGCATGCACTTTACTGGCCAGAACATCGCCGTCAATAGCGCTGAGGACTGTGCCCGTGATTTTATCCAACGGCGGTCGGGAAGTCCGAGTGAATGTCTTGCTGGACGACGCTAGCACCCGGTCGTACCTGAACTCTGACGTTGCAGCGGAACTCGGCTTGGAAGGCAACCTCGAACCGATGACGGTAAAGGTTCTGAACGGCCAGGTGAGCACCTTTCAGACGGTTCCGGTTGAGGTCGACATCCGCAGTCTGGACGGCGCCTTTCGTGCCACAGTTACGGCCCACACAACTGAGAAAGTGACCGGTGGGATGGAAGCCGTAGATTGGAGCCAGCTTGCAAAGCGTTGGGCTCATCTGAGGGGCGTGCCGTTCGACAAAATTAAAGGGAAGCAGACTGTGGATATGCTCATTGGTGTGGACAATGCAGACTTGCACTTTGCCTGTCGCGAAGTAGGTGGGCAACCTGGAGAGCCGATTGCCAGACTGACGCCAATTGGGTGGACCTGCGTTGGACCAGTGAATCAAGTAGGAACTGCAGAAGAGCAGCAGCAGCAGACATTCTTTACGGTGACGGCGGAGAACGAGGCATCTGATCTTCTGCGGAAGATGTGGGAGATCGATGAAGTGCCAGATGGAGGACAGCAGGCCAGAATGTCCGCTGAAGATCAAAAGATCGTAGAAGCGACACGAGCATCCTTGAAGATGGAGAACGGCAGGTTTCAAGTGGCGATTCCTTGGAAAAAGAATCCGGAAGAACTACCTATGAACAACGAAGCTGCCCTACAGCGTCTCGTCAGCACAGAAAAGCGCTTGCTGAAGAACCCGGAGCTAGCGAAGGCGTACCAGGCTGTGATAGACAAGCATCTGGCAAAAGGCTATGTGCGGGAGGTCGGCATCAGCGAGCCAAGTCAGGCTGGCCAGTGGTTCTTGCCGCATTTCGCGATAGTGCGGGCCGATAAGGAGACGACCAAAGTTCGAATTGTGTTTGATGCAGCGGCTCGGAGCAATGGGGTCTGCCTAAATGACACCATTCATACGGGACCGAAGTTGCAGCAGGATTTGCTAAAGGTGCTCCTACGGTTCCGGAAGCATCCCGTGGCGCTAGCAGCCGACATCGAGGAGATGTATCTGAGAGTTCGAATTGCGCCGGAGGACAGAAGATTTTTCCGATTTCTGTGGCGAGACTTAGACTTGAAGCAAACGCCGAAGAGCTATGAGTTCTGCAGTGTGGTATTTGGCGTAAACTGCTCTCCGTTTCTGGCTCAGTTTGTGGCACAGGAGAATGCGCGACACTATCAGCAACAGCTGCCGCTGGCGGCCAACACCGTGCTGCATTCCACTTATATGGACGACAGTCTAGACTCCGTAGAAACCGTTGGCCAAGCGGTGAAACTCTTCCAACAACTCGTAGAATTATGGAGCAAGGCAGGGATGCGAGCTTGCAAATGGATGTCGAATTCGTTAGAAGTGCTGCAACACGTTCCAGTCGAGGACCGCGCAGAACGCGCCGAGTTGCTATTGAAAGGTGAGGCCCGAACCGCTAAGGCGCTTGGAGTGAATTGGAATGCGAAAGAGGACGTCCTAGGAATTTCCATCAGCGAGTCGAATGCTAGCGGCAAGGTGATGACGAAGAGACTGCTTTTGCGCGGTGTGGCCGAGGTGTTTGACCCCTGTGGCTTCCTAGCTCCGGTAGTTATCACAGGAAAGATAATGCTGCAGTTGGCATGGCAACAAGGTGTTGGGTGGGATGAAGCGTTGGATCCTGAGTTGGCTGATCAAGCGTTTCAGTGGACCAGTGAGCTCTCCAAAGCTACGAGACTAGCCGTGCCTCGGTGTCTGCGTCCAGACAACGGATCCATCGAACTTCACTCGTTTGTAGACGCATCGCAAGAGGCCTACGGAGCCGTCGTATATCTGCGGAGCGAAACGATGAGTAAGACGACGGTCCGTTTCGTTGCTGCAAAGGCTAAGGTAGCACCATTGATGGCGGTGAGCATCCCTCGACTGGAGTTGATGGCGGCAGTCCTAGGACTTCGGCTCGCAAGGGCAGTGGCCGAGGCGTTGGAGATCGCGATTGAGTCTGTGGTGTTTTGGAGTGACAGTCACAATGTGCTTTGGTGGATTCGCAGGCAGAGTAGAGCGTTCAAGCCTTTCGTTGCGAACCGAGTCGCCTTCATCCAGCAGCAGGTGCAGCCAAATCAATGGCGGTACGTTCCAACAGGTCTGAATCCAGCGGATGTGGCATCCCGTGGCTGCAGTGTGCAAGAGCTGATGGACAACGAGCTGTGGTGGAACGGCCCTGGATTCTTGGCGAGGTGCTCAAACGATTGGCCAGAAATGCCGATTCCAGTTGCGCCAGAAACTACTGAGGCGAATACCCGTCGAAGAGAGCTAGCAAGCATCCAGAAGCGTTGTGCAGAGCCCGTATGTCTGGTCACCACCGATGAAGAAGACAAGACAGGCTGGCGACTCAAACCAGAGCGATTCTCTAGTTTCCATCGACTGCAGCGCGTCTTCGCTTGGGTGTTGCGGTTCATTCGGAACTGTCAGACGGAGAAGTATCAGCGGAGCGGCGGTGAGCTGTTGGTGGATGAGCTCGAGGAGGTCGAGGAGCGTTTGGTAAGGTTAGCTCAGGAGGAAGCGTTCAAGACGGATACAGTGAACGAGAAGAAGCTGCGGTGCTTGCAGCCGGTACGTGATGCAGCAGGAGTCCTACGAGTGGATGGCCGGTTGAAATTCAGGCCACAGGCGCCATTTGCAGCAAGACATCCATCTATTTTGCCGCGGAAGCATTGGATCACCAAGCTGATCATCAAACAATATCACGAGCAGCAGAGCCATGGTGGGACTAACCAAACTCTGGCGGCGCTGTCAGCCAAGTATTGGGTTATCTGTGCTCGGGAAGCTATTCGCGAGTGGGAGGTTGAATGCGCTGTGTGCAAGAGAGAGAAAGCTCGTCCCATCGTACAACAGATGGCGCCACTGCCTGATGCCCGTGTCGCAGGATCCTTAAAAGCCTTCACGAACGTAGCCGTCGACATGGGAGGGCCGTTCGTCACTATTCAAGGCCGATTTAAGAAGAGGCAGAAACGCTATTTGGCGCTGTTCACATGCCTCGAGACGCGAGCGGTACACCTCGAGATGACCTACAGCCTTGACGCGGACTCTTTCTTGAACGCCTTCTACCGAATGGTGAACAGGCGTGGCTTACCCAAGGCTATGTATTCTGACAACGGTGGCAACTTTGTAAAAGGTGCAGATGAACTGCGACTTCTGGAGGAGCTGGACAGGACAAGGATCAGTCGCGAGACATCCAAGCAGCGAGTCAAGTGGAACTTCCAGCCGCCAGCCGCCCCGCACTTTGGTGGAGCCCACGAGGTGATGATTCGGGCTGCGAAGCGAGCGCTACACGCGATTCTGGGCAGCGCAGATGTCACCGACGAGGAGCTTCAGTCAGCGATCACTGGAGCGGAGGCGCTTATCAACTCGCGCCCCATCACCTATCAATCGGCGAATCCGAGAGACGAAGAGCCACTAACGCCAAACCATTTCCTGCACGGTCAAGCTGGTGGACAATTCGCGCCGGATGTGCCCGACGACGTCGCGGCTGACCCGAGGCGGCGGTGGCGGCGCGTCCAAGAACTCGTGAGGCACGTCTGGCGACGCTGGATGCGCGAATGGCTGCCAGGGTTGCAGCCGAGAGCCAAGTGGGCGGGACCGCAGCGGCCAGGTGATGTCGTTCTCGTCATCAAAGCAGACTCACCGCGGGACACTGGCCGTTGGGACGAGTAGTCGAAGTCTACCCAGGTTCAGACAATCGAGTCCGGGTGGCCAAGGTCCAGGTCGGTGGGACGGTATTCGTGCGGCCTGTGAGCAAACTGTGCTATCTCGAGTGAGAGGAGTTGATCATTTGCTTAAGAACTGTTTGTTTTCTTTTCCGGACTTTTCCGAGTTTACGCTGAGTTTTCAAATTGTTTGTACTGTATCGTGTGCGTTCAGTAGGCTTTCTGCCAGTTTTGGGCTTTTCAAGCCGTTGCCTTTTTGATTATTGGTTGTGTCTGTTTTTGTTCATGGTTTTTTTTGGGATCAGATTTTTTTGGAGCGCAGTTGGCGCATTTGTTTTTCCTTTGAGTTTGAGCTGTTTGAAGTTTCTGTTAAGTTACGGTGATGGGTTTTTTCTGTCAACCATTTTCGACTTTATTAAAATTGCGAGTTTAAGCTGAGTTGCAAATTTTTATATTTTTTGATGTTTAGTGGTAACTTATTTCAGTTTGCGGTCTTGCGCATTTTCATTGTTTTCATTTGCGAGTCTTGGTGGCGGGTGCCGAAACATCTTTTCAGTTTGGCTTTTGAGCTCTTTTGAGCCCTCACGCTTCTCGTGCTGTTCCCAGGCGTTGTATGTTTTTTTTTGCTATGGTCATAGTTTGTCCGTTCGGTTACTAGGTACTCAAGTTCAGTGTTTCCGGTCTTTGTTGCTGACATTGCTCTGTCAGGAAGGGGGGAATGTTTAGGAGTTGGCTTACATGTACGAGTGTACTTTTCATTCACCTACGCGTAACTTTCATAGCAGAGATTTTGATACGTACGTTTCAGCCCCAGCCCCCATTTATAATGTTCAGCAGCACCCACCCCATTTATTTAAAATTATTGCAATATATAGTTATCAGCCTCTCCAGAGAGAGTGCGCACGCTGGTTGTTTTGTTCGGTTGGCTAGTAGCCGAAAAATAGTCGCTTACTGCGAAGACTCAATTTATTGAATGAACCATCAAAACATTACTATTTTACCTGTATTTTACCTGCAACGACTCTTGGGGCGTTTCTTGGCCTAGGTACCGTTTTCAGATAAATTGTATAATGAGATAGATTATGCACTCAGTCAACCTCCCAAATGAATTCTTAGAAACAAGAAAAAGTGGCCCCGTCCTTCTGTTTGAGTCTTCCTTGCTCACTTATACTCTGCTCACTTATAATATTCGGATTGCAAGGCGGAACTCACGCACTTCCCTTTTAGATTCGTTGTGACCAGTTGCATGAAACTGACTAATTATTATTTTCTTGTCAGTAAAGTAGTTTATTGCAATATATTCAGCCCAATCTATTGTATTGTATTATCACATTTAGAGCGAATGACGCTTTACACAATGTGAAATGTGTTTATTTTCTATTTTACTTCTGCGTTGAGTTTTCTTTGCAAATACACTGGATTTATTGTGGATATTTTTTGATAAAGTATATTTACTAATGTTTAGTTTTTATTAGTAAATTGAGTAAAGGATCACTTAAGTTTTGTGAACTGAAAAATATTAAGAAGGTGACAGTCTACTCAGGTAGCCTAAAGAGTATATAGGTAGGTTAGGGTAGCCTAGAGAGTAGTTAGGTGGGTTAGAGTAGCCTAAAGAGTATATAGGTAGGTTAGGGTAGCCTAGAGAGTAGATAGGTGGGTTAGGGTAGCCTAAAGAGTATATAGGTAGGTTAGGGTAGCCTAGAGAGTAGTTAGGTAGATATGCGTCGATAAATTGATTCTTACTGAAGTCATGCATCACCTGCCGCTTTGCTGCTGAGCAAGCAGCACTCATGGCCGCATTAGCCAATAAGAGCTCCGTTGCTTTGTCTCGGCGGTGCACTACTGCCCACACCAGTATTAGTAGTAACAGTTGCGCATTGGTGCCGCAACGCCGCGCTTTGAGTGCTTCTTCCAGTTCGGGCCAGCAGCAGGGGGAGCAGCGCCGGCAGCGGCTACGCTGGCTGATGCGACAAACCTCTCTGCTCCGCGCCGTTCGCCTGCGCTATCTGCTGGCTGCCGGCGCCGCCGCTGTCGCTTTCGAATCCAATCGGCGCTACACAGAGTTCAAGGCCGGCCTGCCAGACGCTGGCTGGCTCACCGACCGGTTGAGAAGCTTCGCCGAGCTGGCCGCGAATGCCGGCAATGGAGCTGTGGCCAAAGTGCGGCATGTGGTTGATCAGAAGGTGAGTCTCCCACCTGTCCTATCTGAGTCTCCCACCTGTCCTATCTGAGTCTCCCACCTGTCATATCTGAGTCTCCCACCTGTCATATCTGAGTCTCCCACCTGTCATATCTGAGTCTCCCACCTGTCCTATCTGAGTCTCCCACCTGTCATATCTGAGTCTCCCACCTGTCATATCTGAGTCTCCCACCTGTCATATCTGAGTCTCCCACCTGTCCTATCTGAGTCTCCCACCTGTCATATCTGAGTCTCCCACCTGTCATATCTGAGTCTCCCACCTGTCATATCTGAGTCTCCCACCTGTCCTATCTGAGTCTCCCACCTGTCATATCTGAGTCTCCCACCTGTCATATCTGAGTCTCCCACCTGTCATATCTGAGTCTCCCGTCTCTCACTTTCCCAGCTTCTGTCTCTCAGTTTCCCAGCTTCTGTCTCTCAGTTTCCCAGCTTCTGTCCCTGAGTTTCCCAGCTCCTGTCCCTGAGTTTCCCAGCTCCTGTCCCTGAGTTTCCCAGCTCCTGTCCCTGAGTTTCCCAGCTCCTGTCCCTGAGTTTCCCAGATCCTGTCCCTGAGTTTCCCAGCTCCTGTCCCTGAGTTTCCCACTGGATCATTATTGCAGGACCACATGCATTCAGCTATGCAAGACTTCCAGTCCTGGCTGGCAAGACACGGCAGTCAGACGTATGCCAGTCTGGTGTCCACGGGAAGCGGTAAGCCGTGCTTCTGTCTGTCTGATTTTCTCTCTTGACGTACTACTCCTTTATAGCTTACAGTTAGTAGTATTCGTCTTTTTTTTAGATTCATCGGGTACTAATTTTCGAATAGGTTTGTTTAAATTTGTATCAGTTATGCACACATGTTTTACTGATTTTGTTCGTCAAGAAGCTAACTACGATGTCTCTGCACCGAAGTGTTTTTACGCTTCTATTGATTAATTATGTTCAGAATGTTGATTATGAATTACGAAATCGATTCAATCTTAATTGCAATTTTAATCTAATCTGACTGTGTGTTATTGTTACTGTTACTAATTTCACTTTAGTCAATTAGAGACTAAACAGAACCACAACACAACAGGCACAACAGAACCCATATGCTGCACTCATCTTAACCTGCCCCACACCCACCTCACACCCACCCCTCAGCCACCTCAAAGCCTACCTCGCACCTCTAACTCAAAACCCACCCCACACCTCTACTTCAAAGCGCACTCAATACCCCTACCTCAAAACCCTCCCACACCCACCTCAAACCCCTTAAACTCACCTTCAAATCCCTCAAACCCACTTCAGACCTCTCAAACCCACTTCAGACCCCTCAAACCCACCTCAGACCCCTCCAACCCACCTCAGACCCCTCAAACCCACCTCAGACCCCTCAAACCCACCTCAGACCCCTCAAACCCACCTCAGACCCCTCAAACCCACCTCAGACCCCTCAAACCCACTTCAGACCACTCAAACCCAACTGACCCCTCAAACCCACTTCAAATCCATCAAACCCACCTCAGACCCCTCAAACCCACCTCAAATCCCTTAAACCCTTCAAATCCCTCAAACCCACTTCAGAACCCTCAAACCCACTTCAGACCTCTCAAACCCACTTCAGACCCCTCAAACCCACCTCAGACCTCTCAAACCCACCTCAAACCCCTCAAACCCACTTCAGACCCCTCAAACCCACCTCAAACCTCTCAAACCCACCTCAAACCCGCCCCTCACCCGGCAGACTCGGCAAGGCGTGCATCACACCCACATCCGCCCTTCCCACACCCACCCCACAGCCACCTCAAACCCGCCCTGCAGCCACCTCAAACCCGCCCTGCAGCCACCTCAAACCCGCCCCACAGCCACCTCAAACCCGCCCTGCTGCCACCTCAAACCCGCCCTGCTGCCACCTCAAACCCGCCCTGCAGCCATCTCAAACCCTTCCCACACCCTGACACCCGGCAGACTCGGCAAAGCGCGCATCAGCGGTCGCAGCCAGCTGGTTCTCATTCGACTCAGACGGCAAGCAGCAGCAGCCGCAGGAGCAGCAGCCGGACGAGCAGCTTCGCCAGCAGATGTTGGAGCTGCAGGCCAAGTACCAGCGCGAGCTCGAGTCCTTAGAGTCCGAGGTTCGCGCCCTGCGCTCCCAGTTGGCCGAAGCAAAGCGGGCCAGCCGAAGCGGCGGCAGCGGCTCTGTTTCAGTTGGCGGTGGCGGCGGCCGCCAGCTGCACAAGTCGCTAGTTGAGCTGTACAGCGAGGTACTGGACGCTCTGTCTGAGCACGACTCCAAGTTTTCAGTGGCCGACCATCTGCCCCGAGTTGTCGTGGTGGGCGACCAGAGCGCCGGCAAGACCTCCGTGCTGGAGATGATCGCCAAGGCCCGGATTTTCCCGCGCGGCGCCGGCGAGATGATGACCAGGGCGCCCGTGCAGGTCACCCTGGCCGAGGGGCCGTACCATGTTGCCAGGTTCAAGGACAACCCTAGCAGGTGACGCCAAGGGCTTGAGCTAGGATTTGAACTACTTAGGTCAGATGGTTAGTGTCAGACATCTAGTGTCAGCAAGTCTGTCAGACATCTATTGTCAGAAAGTCTGTGGCAGACATCTAGTGTCAGCAAGTCAGTGTCAGACATCTAGTATCAGTAAGCCAGTGTCAGACATCTAGTCATGTCAGCAAGTTAGTGTCAGACATCTAGTCATGTCAGCAAGTCAGTGTCAGACATCCAGTGTCAGACATATAGTGTCAGACATCTAGTGTCAGCGAATCAGTGTCAGACATCCAGTGTCAGACATATAGTGTCAGACATCTAGTGTCAGCGAATCAGTGTCAGACATCTATTATTAGCAATCAGCTACCCCCCCTCACCGCAGAGAGTACGACTTGACCCAGGAATCGGAGCTGGCCGCGCTGCGCGACACCATCGAGCGCAGGATGCGGTCGGTAGTGCAGTCGGGCGGCACCGTGTCAGCCGAGACCATCTCGCTGTCAGTGCAGGGCCCCGGCCTGCCACGCATGGTGCTGGTGGACCTGCCGGGCATCATCAGCACGGAGACTCGCGGCATGGCATCTCAGACCAGAGAGGCAATCCGGCAGCTGGCTAGTCAGCACATGCGGAACCCCAACTCCATCATCCTGTGCGTGGCCGATGCCTGCGTGGACCCGGAGAGGTGAGCGGGACTGGCTGGTGCAACCTACAAAAACCTGCCCCCTGGTAACCTGTGCCCTAGCAACCCCACTCTAGCAACCTGCCCCCTTAGCAAACTTCCCCCTTGGCAATCTGCCACCTGGCAACCTTGCCCCCTGTCAAACTGCCCCCCGGCAACCTGCCCCCTGACAACCTGCCCCCTGACAACCTGCCCCCTGACAACCTGCCCCCTGACAACCTGCCCCCTGGCAACCTTGCCCCTGTCAACCTGCCCCCCGGCAACCTGCCCCCTGACAACCTGCCCCCTGACAACCTGCCCCCTGGCAACATGCCCCCTGACAACCGGCCCCCTGGCAACCTGCCCCTGGCAACATGCCCCTAGCAACCTGTCCCCTGGCAACCTGCCCCTGGCAACCTGCTTCCGAGTGAGTTGGTGATGGCAGTGAGGATCCTGGAAGGGCAGGTGGAGTGTAAGTGTGTTCACACATTTGGAGTTCACCTGTGTCCATCCATGCCGCCGCAGGTCGAACGCATTCGACCTGGTTGCTAGGCACGACCCATCCGGTAGGCGCACAATATTCGTGCTGACCAAGCTGGACCTGGCCGAGCGGGATCGAATCTCCCCGGATCGCATTGGCCGCCTGCTGGCCGGCCGCCTGCTGCCGCTGAAGGCCCTCGGCTATTTCGCCGTGGTGACGGGCAGCGGCGGAGCGGACGAATCCATCCCAGCTATTCAGCGCTACGAGGAGCAGTTCTTTCGCAATTCGCAGTTCTTCAAGGAGGGCGTGCTCAGCGTGTCGCAGATGACTGCGGCCAATATGGCCCAGGTGAAAATTGCTGAAACTGAAACTGAAATTATGATTGTGATGCTGATGGTGATGCTGATGATGATGGTGATGCTGATGATGATGGTGATAATGGTGATGGTGATGATGATTGGTAATAATTATGATGATGGTGATGGTGGTGATAGTGATAATGATGGTGATGGTGATGATGATTGTGATGATGATGGTGATGATGGTAATGGTGATGATAATGATGGATTGATGGTGATAATGATGGTGATAATGATGATGCTGATGGTGATGATGATGGTGATGATGATGATAGTGATGATAGTGATGATTATGGTGATGATGGTGATGATGATGATGATGATGGTGATATTGATGGTGATAATGATGATGGCGATGATGATGGTGATGACGATGATGGTGATAATGGTGATGGTGATGATGGTAATGGTGATGATGATGATGGTGATGATGATGGTGATGATGGTGATGATGATGATGGTGATATTGATGGTGATAATGATGATGGTGATGCTAATGATGATCATGATTATAGTGATGGTGATGGTGGTAACGATGCTAATAATGGTGATGAAATAACACGAATCACGTGTCTGTCTGTGTAATTCATCTACATTAAAACCTTTAATACTCTTTACAATTGGCCCTCCAGGCCGTCAGCCGCCGTTTCTGGGCTCTCGTGCAGGAGTCGGTGGAGGCTCAAGCTGACGCTTTCAAGGCGTCGCGCTTCAACCTTGAGACCGAGTGGAAGCACATGTTCCCCGGCAGGCGGCAGTATTCTCGAGCTGAGCTATTCGAACGGGCCAGGTCAGACCTGCTGGACGAGGTCATTGCGCTGAGTGCCCTGCCGGCTAAGGTGAGCAAAGTTATTAACCGGAGTCAGATTTATGATAAAAGCTCTGAACCCTACTTTTACAGTAGTAACATTGCATACAGTAGCGCCTGCTGCAAGCCGCGAATCCAGCTGGCAGACAAACAGACAGACAGACAGACAGACAGACAGACAGATAGACAGACAGACAGACAGACAGACAGACAGACAGACAGACAGACACTAAGACAGACAGAAGGACAGACAGACAGACAGACAGACAGATAGACAGACAGACACTAAGACAGACAGACAGACAGACAGACAGACAGACAGACAGACAGACAGACAGACAGACAGACAGACAGACAGACAGACACTAAGACAGACAGAAGGACAGACAGACAGACAGACAGACAGACAGACAGATAGACAGACAGACAGACAGACAGACAGACAGACAGACAGACAGACAGACAGGCAGACAGACAGGCAGACAGACCAAATCGTTTATTTCCACCCCTCCCACGCCAGCATTGGGAGGACTCGCTGAGGGCCGGTCTCGAGCGCAGCCTTACGCCGCAGGCGCTTGACGCCCTGCTAGAGTTTTCGGCTCTGTGCAACAACGGCGAGGACCCCAGCTCGCACTCGGCCGCCGCAGAGTTGCAGTCCCGTCTGGACATCTGGCTGCGCAAGTGGGCGGACACCGAGCTGCCCAGCCAGTGCGTGCAGACAGCCTGGGAGGAGCTGTACGCCCAGCTGGACGGCTTGCCCTGCCAGCCTGACCACGACCGGGTGCTGGAGCCGCTGCAGGTGAAGGATTCTAGCCTGGACAAAAACAAAAGACTTTAGTAGTCTTTGTCCTTGGCATAGGTAGCCCAGAAGCTTTAGTAGTCTTTGTCCTTGGCATAGGTAGCCCAGAAGCTTTAGTAGTCTTTGTCCTTGGCATAGGTAGCCCAGAAGCTTTAGTAGTCTTTGTCCTTGGCATAGGTAGCCCAGAAGCTTTAGTAGTCTTTGTCCTTGGCATAGATAGCCCAGAAGCTTTAGTAGTCTATGTCCTTGGCATAGATAGCCCAGAAGATTTAGTAGTCTTTGTCCTTTGCATAGATAGCCCAGAAGCTTTATTAGTCTTTGTCCTTGGCATAGATAGCCCAGAAGCTTTAGTAGTCTTTGTCCTTGGCATAGATAGCCCAGAAGCTTTAGTAGTCTTTGTCCTTGGCATAGATAGCCCAGAAGCTTTAGTAGTCTTTGTCCTTGGCATAGAGAGCCCAGAAGCTTTAGTAGTCTTTGTCCTTGGCATAGAGAGCCCAGAAGCTTTAGTAGTCTTTGTACTTGGAATATGTAGCAAACTTTAGTAGTCTTTTTACTTAATTAGCACTTTAGCAGTTTCAGTACCTGCCGTCTTTAAGCTAGCTATTTTATTCAAAGGAAAAACAAAGAGCCAGATAGCCAGACCGCACGATGCACCCCACTCTCACTGTCTCTGTGCAGGCCGCCGTCAGGGCCGAGGCGCGCAAAGCCCACCGCTGGGATCCCAAGGCCGAGGGCGCGCTCCGGGTCTTGCAGATGGCCGCGCTAGACGAGCGAGCGGTGCCGACCAGGGCGGACTGGGACGGCGCCGTGGCACTGCTCCGCCGGGTTCTGCAGCGCCGCCTCGCCGAAGTGGAATCCGAGCTGGCCAAGTCGTGCGGCCCCGGCGCCTGGGAGCGCTGGACCCGGTGGCGCGGCCGGACCGAAGCTCAGCAGCGGCTGGTGCAGCTGTCCAACGAGTTGCGCAACTGCCTGCTGACCGGGGCGGCGGTTGGCGGGCGCCGCAATCCTGCCGAGCTGTCTGACGAGGACCTGATCGCAGTTCGACGGAATCTGCTGGCTCAGGTGAGAGTTTGAAGATGAACTGAGCAGATTCCCTTTCGAGTGGCTCAGCTGAGAGTTTGAAGATGAACTGAGCAGATTCCCTTTCGAGTGGCTCAGCTGAGAGTTTGAAGATGAACTGAGCAGATTCCCTTTCGAGTGGCTCAGCTGAGAGTTTGAAGATGAACTGAGCAGATTCCCTTTCGAGTGGCTCAGCTGAGAGTTTGAAGATGAACTGAGCAGATTCCCTTTCGAGTGGCTCAGCTGAGAGTTTGAAGATGAACTGAGCAGATTCCCTTTCGAGTGGCTCAGCTGAGAGTTTGAAGATGAACTGAGCAGATTCCCTTTCGAGTGGCTCAGCTGAGAGTTTGAAGATGAACTGAGCAGATTCCCTTTCGAGTGGCTCAGCTGAGAGTTTGAAGATGAACTGAGCAGATTCCCTTTCGAGTGGCTCAGCTGAGAGTTTGAAGATGAACTGAGCAGATTCCCTTTCGAGTGGCTCAGCTGAGAGTTTGAAGATGAACTGAGCAGATTCCCTTTCGAGTGGCTCAGCTGAGAGTTTGAAGATGAACTGAGCAGATTCCCTTTCGAGTGGCTCAGCTGAGAGTTTGAAGATGAACTGAGCAGATTCCCTTTCGAGTGGCTCAGCTGAGAGTTTGAAGATGAACTGAGCAGATTCCCTTTCGAGTGGCTCAGCTGAGAGTTTGAAGATGAACTGAGCAGATTCCCTTTCGAGTGGCTCAGCTGAGAGTTTGAAGATGAACTGAGCAGATTCCCTTTCGAGTGGCTCAGCTGAGAGTTTGAAGATGAACTGAGCAGATTCCCTTTCGAGTGGCTCAGCTGAGAGTTTGAAGATGAACTGAGCAGATTCCCTTTCGAGTGGCTCAGCTGAGAGTTTGAAGATGAACTGAGCAGATTCCCTTTCGAGTGGCTCAGCTGAGAGTTTGAAGATGAACTGAGCAGATTCCCTTTCGAGTGGCTCAGCTGAGAGTTTGAAGATGAACTGAGCAGATTCCCTTTCGAGTGGCTCAGCTGAGAGTTTGAAGATGAACTGAGCAGATTCCCTTTCGAGTGGCTCAGCTGAGAGTTTGAAGATGAACTGAGCAGATTCCCTTTCGAGTGGCTCAGCTGAGAGTTTGAAGATGAACTGAGCAGATTCCCTTTCGAGTGGCTCAGCTGAGAGTTTGAAGATGAACTGAGCAGATTCCCTTTCGAGTGGCTCAGCTGAGAGTTTGAAGATCAGGATGAGGTGATCAGTGGATCAGGTGAGGTCCCAATTTGAAGCCCCTTGAAAAACTCGAATTCATTTTAACAAAAAAAGATTTAAATCCCCCTCTGCTTGTCGATCACGCAGGGTGTTGAAGGCGTCACAGACGAGGAGCTGCGGTCGGCCTGGCCGCTGGTGTACCGGCAGTTCGCCCTGCGCTGCGGGCTGGACTCGTGCGCCCAGTGCGCCAAGCTCTACTATCACTACCAGCAGCGGATCGGCACCGCTGCTGACTGCATTGCTGTGCCATTTTTCTATCGAGTTGGCCGCATGCTCGACGCCACCAGCTCGGCGCTGCGACAGCAGATTGTCAACAACGAGGCGCACCGGCTGGAGAAGGCCGTCAAGTCTGTGCTGGACGCCTGGGCTGACGACCCGGCCAAGCTGAGGGAATACCTGCGAGGTCGGAGCGTGCAGCTGGCCGAGGATGTGCAGCGGCTGAGGCTGGTGGAGGAGAAGCTGGACCAGTTTATTGAGGCGCTGAATGCCACGAAAGATCCGAAGCGGAGTCGTGGCAATTGCTGAATTCGAAATGATAAACTCGGTTTTCAACTTCTATTAGGTAGCTTTGAATTTGCTCTTTAAAATTTTAATTGTCAATTCGCATCTCTATTTTATTATGCAATGGATCTATTATTATCTGTATTTGAATTTTCAAATTGAAAATGAAGTTGCACACATACACTTGTGCTATGCTTAATCGGCTTTAGAAAATTTATTATAGAGTAAGCTTAATAAGTCTTCTGTTTAAATTATATATGAATGCCTCAAAATTATTGACTAGTGATTGTTTTGGTTTAGTCTACAAGCGTTATGACTGCAAGTTTTAGCCAAATTCCACTGTTTCAGCTGACTTCGTCTTTCTCTGTTATTTTTTATAATAGACTGTAAACAATTTCATCTGAATCAGGCGCCTCCTCTGTAGCTGACGCCCCTCTCTGTAGCTGATGCCCCCCTCTGTAGCTGATGCCCCCTCTGTAGCTGACGCCCTCTCTGTAGCTGATGCCCCCCTCTGTAGCTGATGCCCCCTCTGTAGCTGGCGCCCCTCTGTAGCAGCTGTGTCGATTCTCTTATCTTACTATTGTTAACGTTGCTTTCGTCTTGCCCGATCCACACTGTTGTAGAGATGACAAATAGCAGTCGAAATTTTAGCCCAAGTGCGATTACTGTACATTTTTTTATCAACTGAGGCGCCTAATGCTCTATAGGAGTATTTGTACGTTATACATGTAATGTCTTAATAATCTTAGTCCCATATATGTGTACATATATGCCCATTCCACTGACCCCTGGCATGCACTACATCATGATGCATGAAGATAGAAGATTACACCAATGTACACCAGAGCACAGCCAGGCCAGTGTACATTGGTCAGCGGCAATAAAGTTGTTATCATCTGCAGGAATCGCATATCTCAGACACTCTGCTCCAGGTATATAGGCAATTGTCCCTCATGTCATTTAGCCTCTGGACGATTGGCGACTTTCGTGAATGTGCGTGCACGCGTAGTGTTTGTGTGACTGCGCGGAATCGAAACCCCGTCCCTGGCATCGAATTTGTTGGACGACCAGACGCGGTACGGTTCGGCGCTCCTCATTTCTGGCAATCATCATCAAAACATCAAAACAATGTAACTTTATGAACGTTGTGATTAGAAGCGATTGGTATTATTGGGCTGGGCACTTGATTGTTTTTGTAAATTAGATATGCGCGTAATCATATCAAGTTCATGCATTAAACTAAAACCGTTTGCAAACACTAAAACAAAACTATTTTGTTTGCTATTTAGTTTGTGTTTTCTCGTTTTGTGTAATACTTATTACTACTACTACTACTACTACTACTACTACTATGTAATACTTATTAGTTGTTATAGCGTTTGTACGATTTTCGGAATTCTGATATAAAGAAATTTGGAATAGCTATAAAAATTTTAAGCTTATTCCGATTGTTGAAGTGGAACTATTATATTAAGATGATCAATAGATCATACTAATAAGTCATGGGACACGCGGTGTTTAGGAATTTAACTAGATTTTGCAATTTAGCAATTTAATTGTACGAACCTTCGTACATGGTTTTTTTTTATTTGGGCTAGGACTTAGCTAGATTAGAGTCCCAGACCCACCCACAGCTAGTGTCCAGTGACGGCACAGTCTGCTATAGAGTTTGACCCAGGCAGGCCATTCTATTATTTTGATACATTCCTGTTTTTATTTACTGAATTCTGAATAGGGCCTATTGTTTCAGATCTTTACCATTGATTAGGCCTATCAGACTTAGATCTATAGTCTAGAATATTCATCACGAAACAAACAGATACTTATGTTAGCAATTTAACCGGACAAATAGCAAAAAGGCTATTCGTCTAGTCACCAGACAAATAACAACTGCCTAAAAAAAGTTGTAAATGCCACAGTCTACTAGCTTGGCTTTTTAAGTGCTTCCTAGCTAGGCCTATTTGAATTATTTTACCATTGATACCAAATTGTATTAAGTTCATTTTTTGATCCTAATAATGAGGATGCACCATATTCCGGATCATGTAGGCCTCTAATATTATAAGAATTTGGGTAGGCCCTATGCTTTGGCTTTGCATACCAAAAGTTAGGTGTACATAGTTGGAATGCATTATTCCTAGGCCTAAGAAAATAATATATATATTATACACCTTAACACCTAGTGTGCAATTTATAGAATCATAGAAAAATTAGTAATAAATAGAAAAAAAGATTGAAAAGTTTATTTTTAAATATAAATTTAAAGCTTTCTAGTTTTTAAGCTAGTTTTAACAAAAAGGAAACAAATGTTGAAGTATATCAATTTTCTATTCTAAATAGTATAAGCCCCCCTAAGCCAATAGTCAGGAAGATGGCCTTTTTTGCAAAAAATTCTAGCTCAAAATGGGATTAGACATGCGCTATGCTGGCAAGACTCAAGAGAAAAAATCTAGCATAGTATGGCACAAGACAAAAAAAAATGGTATAATTTGGTGCAAGAAAAAACTTTCAATGAGATAATATTTTGTTTGATAGAAAATTAAGATTAAATTTGTATAAAATAATATAAAATTAAATTATAACACTGTATTTTCTATGAAACAAATTCAAATACAAGTTTTACCAGTATTGAATTTTTTAAATAGAAAATTACTGACTATATTTTTCAAAAAGTTGCAGTGCATGGCATGAACAAATTTTTTGCGGCTTTTTTGGCCATGCAACTTCGTTTTAACAAAAATGCAATGTAGTTTTTGGCCAAAAATGTGACTTACATGTAAAAAACCCTAAAGCAAAATTAACGCAACTTTATGTAAATGACAGGAATAACTATGACTGTCTTGTTAAGCCAAAATGCCTCATCAGCTACTTAGTACTACTACTTGGTTATTTTTTCGGGATGGCATTTTTGCGACTTCCTTGGTTGGCCACCAAATCGGTCAGCCAGATTGGCCGACTCGGCCGACTGTTGCGCATGTATGTTCCGGTGCATGGCACAATCAAACTTATTTGATAGGATTTATTTTGCCATGATCCTGACTATGGCCCTAAGCAAAAAAAGATAAATAATCAACCAAATTATCTGCCAAAATCATCACACCAGCCTGGCCCATCCTAGCGATCTACTGTGCCATCGGCGACTCCAGCTGGCAGGCCATGTCATCCACACCGAGGCCTATTGTCCCGAGCCAGTGCAGGTGCTGCTACTTACATTGCAGGCACCCTACCAGCGGGGACAGGCAAGGACTCGGCGCTACGTTGACTATCTGCTGCCTGATCCCTTCGCCCCAGACTTTGCCAGTGGTGCAGCCTTTGTTCGCACCCAAGCTTCAAAGCGCGCCATCTGATGCTGCTTTTGCAAACTGGCAGCATACTCTGTTGTTGTTGTTGTTGTTGTTGTTGTTGTTGTTGTTGTTGTTGTTTGGCGCAGGCATGCCATGATCCTGACTATGGCCCTAAGCAAAAAAGATAATAATCAACCAAATTATCTGCCAAAAAAGATCCTTTATACAACATAAAATTGTCATTTATTGTTGAAATACAAATAGGTCATTTACTGTTGCAACACTAAGCCTAGCCTAGATTTTAGAATTAGAGTGTGGGTATACATATATATTTTTGGCATTTTTTATGCTATTCAATTTTTTTTGGGTGTGCACTCAGCATGATCTAGACTAAAAGAGATGCAGTTGTTTTGTTTGCTGTCAATCTATCTGCTAGCAGAAAAATTACTATTTAGTAGTAGGTATGTTAATTGTTTGTTTTAACATGATCATATGGCATATTATGAATAGTTGATTAATTTTTATGTAGTTTAGTTGCCAAAAAAAATTCAAAGCAAATAGAAAAAATATTACTTTGTTTATATGCTGCATAATATAATTTGAGGAGATAAGACTATATAATTTAGCTTTTATTTCAAAATACAACCTTTTATAATATAATCTTTAGCAATGCTATGCATTTCAATTCATTGCACTATGCAGCACTACAAGAAATGCATAGGGAAAATACATGAACTTTGTGCTTTGTATAACATTTCTACCAAAATGTGAATTCAAAACTTGAGATATATCTATATTTATCTTAACAAAAGTAGCACTAAATGATGAAATAAAAAAATAGATGCTTTTTGTAGCAAATATTGCTCTTTGCACAAATGGCAATATATGCTTCATTGCTTCATTGCTGGGTATTGTTTTCATTGGACACAATAGCAGACAACTATCTATTCTAACATGGACCTCTAGTAGACAAAATGACCCCTATCTGCCACTAAGTTGTTATAGCTTTTTTTTCTACTATGGCTTATCCCACCTGATCCTATCTTTATTATCAAGTTTTTTTATAAATTTTATTCTGATCTAAAGACTCCTTGCATAGCATAGGTACAAGCTATAGATTTGGTCTAACCTTCCTATATATAAAGTATGTAGGACAAAAATGATATAGCTATATTGCATATACTTAAGAGTATGGGTTATATAGACATACATGCGCAACAGTCGGCCGAGTTGGCCGATCCGGCCGACCGATTTGGCGGCCAACCAAGGAAGTCGCAAAAATGCCCACCCAAAAAATACCAAAGTGGTAGTACTAAGTAGCTGACGAGGCATTCTGGCTTAGTAAGACAGTCATAGTTACTCCTGCCGTTTACCCAAAGTTGCGATAATTTTGCTTTAGGGTTTTTTTACATGAAAGTCGCAGTTTTGGCCAAAAACTACGTCGCATTTTTGTTAAAACTAAGTCGCACGGCCGACCAAATTTTTGAGGTTGCGCATGTATGTATATAGATGTTTAGCAATTGAGATTTATTTAACTATTGAGGCTTACTCAGCAAAACTAGAAAAATTAGCATTAAGATATTTGTAGTCATTTGATACTATCTTATCAAGCAAAGTTCCAAAAGCTTTGCCTAGGTTAAGGCCAATGCTCAACAAAGTCAGAACTGATGCAAAAATATGTGGTCAACATTTTTATTAAATTTATAGGCCTATAAATGCCACACTATAGTATTTTGCTAATTGCTATATAGGGATATATTGAATATAATAATGCTTATAAGAGAAATTGGACCTTTTGGAAGAATCATTATCTCATTAGTCCCAAAAGGCAAGCAACTTGTTTTTTTAGATAGTATGCAAAAAAGTTGGCCCATGCTTTGAATTTTGTGTGCCTATGTTATTCTATTTTGATATAGCAAAAAGGGATTTCCCTCCTTGGTAGTTCTATTTTTTTAAAGTAGGCATTGCTACTTACCTTTATGCCTATATTTATAGCTGCTATATACCTAGGTGCATATTTCAAGTTGATAAAATGGAAAATAATGTCTCTTGCTAGTTATATGCCAATTGTCATTTCAACTATATTGTGCTTAACCCTTGTTGTTTCCAAAAATAGTAAAAAAGTTTTAGGACAAATCTTTGTATAAAATCATTGTGCAATAGAGATTAAAATGAGCAATAGTTAATTTGTTAAGTACATCTTTGATAAAATGCACTTTATGGTCTTTTTAATGTATGGTTTTTAATTGAAAATTCTTGTCTAAATTGGCTATAGCTATAGAATACAAATGGCTATGGATAACATTAGCAATCTATATGCCCCTAGCAAAAAGCAGATAAAGAATTTAATTTTTTTTCTAAATAAACTACACATAGCTTCTGACCTCAGCCTTTGTATCTTAGTGGTTCCTCCTAAGCCTTGACATCTCAGCAATTCCCCTCAAGCCTTGCCAACTCAGTGATTGCTCCTGTAAGCCTTGAACTCAAAGCAATTCACCCCCAATAAACCTTGAAATCTCAGCAATTCCCCCCATAAGCCTTGACATCTCAGCAATTCCCCGTAAGCCTCAACATCTCAGCAATTCCCCCTGTAAGCCTCGACATCTCAGCAATTCCCCCTATAAGCCTCGACATCTCAGCAATTCCCCCAGTAAGCCTTGACATCTCAGCAGTTTCCCCATAAGCCTTGACATCTCAGCAGTTCCCTGGCCCCCATAAGTCTTGACATCTAAGCAATTCCCCCCATAACCCTTGATATCTCAGCAATTCCCCCCATAACCCTTGATATCTCAGCAATTCCCCCCATAAGCCTCGACATCTCAGCAATTCCCCCCATAAGCCTCGACATCTCAGCAATTCCCACAGTAAGCCTTGACATCTCAGCAGTTTCCCCATAAGCCTTGACATCTCAGCAGTTCCCTGGCCCCCATAACCCTTGATATCTCAGCAATTCCCCCCTCCAAGACTTGACATCTCAGAAATTCCCCCCCCCCCAAGACTTGACATCTCAGCAATTCCTCTCAACCCATGCCAGCTCAGTGATTGCCCCTGAAAGACTTGACATCTCAGCAATTCCCCCCATGAGCCTTGCCATAGCTTCCCATAGAAAAAAACTGCTCTTATGGCTACAACTGGAAAAATATGTAGTACTTGTAGTTTATAAGCTTTCCTATAGACTTCTATTAAGTTTTAGTATTTTATTTTGAATTTAAATCAATTATATGGTAAAACAATTGTTTAGTAATATTGTAGCAAAAAACTTGAAGTTTATTGTACAAAGAAGAATTTTTGTCTTGCTGTAATTATGACTAAAACTTATGGTAAAATGCCTACAGTAGAAAACACCTGCTTTAGCCTAGAAGGTCTTCCATTTTATGGCTAAGGTCAAAATATACTGAACACCTGAATTGCAATGGCCGCTTGAATCTCTTCTGGCTGATCACAGTGAACGTCGGCACTCCATCGGCGCTCGGGCTTCTTCAACTGGCAGTCGCGGCAGGAAGCGCTGCTGCCGGCACTCCAGCTCGGACGAGGCAGAGCCGGCCGCGGCCAACCCGGCACACGCCGCCGCTGCAGCGTCAGCAACCGCTTCAACAGCAGCCAACTTCAAAGGGACTCAAAGTAAGCGGACTCGACTTCAGCAGCACCGCGACGATGTAAATATCGGCGCCACTGAGACAGCGTGGACTGCTGACCGCGACGATGTCGGGACTGCTGGCCAGGCGATCCCCAACGCGGCCAACAGCAGCAGCGGCAGTTTGAACACTGTCGATGATTTCGTCATGGCACCAGCGATTGCCGGAGGAGCGTCAGCGTCGGCCGCCGCTTTGTCGTCTGTCGATGCCGGCGTTACTGGCGGCGTCACCACCCGGTCGCGGATTCGCGAATCGGCCGCGCTGGCTCTGGTTGAGGAGCTCCGACTGCGGCCGAAATCATTTGAGCACCTGCCACCTGAGGTGTACTGCCGCATCCTGCAGTACCTGTCCATTGTCGAGCTGATGCGGGTCACCTCGGTCAATCGGCAATTCCATGCCGCCGTCACGAAGCACCTGCGATTGGCCAAGCGAATCAACTTCTGTAGCGGCTTGCCGTTCACCTTCTTGTCCGAATCTCTTGACGACCTGACGCTGGCCTCTGTGCTGTCCCTGTGCCCGGAGGTCACTCACATTCTTGGCTTCTATCCTCGTAGGATTTTGCACCGAGCTCCTCAGCAGCCACAGCAGCAGGGAGCGACGGCTGCTGCCAATTCGCAAGCCGCCTCTTCTGCTTCTTCCTCCGTAGGTGCTAGCCGAACTAACCGATTCCTCACCTACGGCGGCATCCTGCAAGCGCTGAAGCAGTGCAAGAAGCTCAAATCAATCGAAATCATGGACGTCGACTTGATGTCGCGTCTTATCGCTTCCTTTCCTCGCGTGAAATTTCACGGCATGTTTCGCAATCGGCCGGACATTTGGGACTGCGAGCGGGCTTACGAAGGCCCGAGTCCGTTGCCTAGCAGCGCCACGAAACTGCTGCTTAGCCCGCAGATTAACAGCCTCACTAAGGTTAGTCTGGTTTCTTATTTACAGACCATCCTCTGGTGTGACTCTACTGGGTTTATCGAATCAATGATCGGTCCTGCCGCCACCTCCACCCTCCCAGATCTTTAGTCGCTGGGACACCGCCACCCTCCCAGATTCTCAGTTGCTGTGCCAGCCTCCCAGATTCTCAGTTGCTGGGCCAGCCTCCGAGATCCTCAGTTGCTGTGCCAGCCTCCGAGATCCTCAGTTGCTGTGCCAGCCTCCGAGATCCTCAGTTGCTGGGCCAGCCTCCCAGATTCTCAGTTGCTGGGCCAGCCTCCCAGATCCTCAGTTGCTGGGTCAGCCTCCGAGATCGTCAGTTGCTGGGCCTCACTGGGCCTCGAATCTCACTTAGCTAGCAGAGAAGATACTACTTGGGTTTTTGTATAAAATACCCAGCTGTAGTGCCTACACCGCAACAGGCATTCAATGTTGCAAAATATTTTGTTTTTATTTTCGCAGGTGGATTTGCAGACAGTCTGTCTGAACACCCTGCCCAAGATGGACTGCGTCCGCTACCTGTACCTGAAGTGGGTCCGCTTTGCCAGCAACGATCCGTTCGTGAACTTCAGCGCGCCCAAGCTGCAGACCTTCGTGATGAACAACTGCGCCGGGCCCAGCAACGCATTTCGCTATCTGCGCGTGTTCACCGCCCTGGCCAAAGCGCCGCAGCTGGCCCGGCTGGAGCTCACTGGCCTGCGCTTCATCACCGGCCTCATTGAGCACATTGTTGACGAGATTGGCGTCGACTCTCGGGCGTTCCGCGCTCTACAGAAGCTGTCGCTGTCCAGCAACAGGTCTGCCAGCGAAATTGACGCCGGCTGCCTGCTGCTGGCCTCCTCCGCCGGGCTCAGCTGCGCCTCTCTGCAGAGCAGCCTGTGCAAAGACTCGCTGTTCGTGTCGCTCACCTATGCCCAGGCTCAGTTTCCTAAGCTGGACACGCTGACCTTGGGTTATAAGGATCCCTGTCCTGACCTGGATAGGTAACTACTGCTCCAGTGCTATTGTCTTTCAGGCACTCACTCAGTCACTTCAGTTGCTCACTCCAGTCAGACACCCCTCCAGTTGCTCACTCAATCACTCACTGCAGTTACACAATCAGTCACTCACTCCAGTTATTTACTCCAGTCACTCACTCCAGTTATTCACTCCAGTCACTCACTCCAGTCACTCACTCAGTCACTCACTCCACTCACTCACTCCAGTCACTCACTTCAGTTATTCACTCCAGTCACTCACTCCAGTTATTCACTCCAGTCACTCACTCAGTCACTCACTCCACTCACTCACTCCAGTCACTCACTTCAGTTATTCACTCCAGTCACTCACTCCAGTTATTCACTCCAGTCACTCGCTCCAGTTATTCACTCCAGTCACTCACTCAGTCACTCGCTCCAGTTATTCACTCCAGTCACTCACTCAGTCACTCACTCAGTCACTCACTCCAGTTATTCACTCCAGTCACTCACTCCAGTTATTCACTCCAGTCACTCACTCAGTCACCCACTCCAGTTATTCACTCCAGTCACTCACTCAGTCACCCACTCCAGTTATTCACTCCAGTCACTCACTCCAGTCACTCACTCCAGTTATTCACTCCAGTCACTCACTCAGTCACTCGCTCCAGTTATTCACTCCAGTCACTCACTCAGTCACTCACTCAGTCACTCACTCCAGTCACTCACTCCAGTTATTCACTCCAGTCACTCACTCCAGTTATTCACTCCAGTCACTCACTCAGTCACTCGCTCCAGTTATTCACTCCAGTCACTCACTCAGTCACCCACTCCAGTTATTCACTCCAGTCACTCACTCAGTCACTCACTCCAGTCACTCACTCCAGTTATTCACTCCAGTCACTCACCCAGTCACTCGCTCCAGTTATTCACTCCAGTCACTCACTCCAGTTATTCACTCTAGTCACTCAGTCACTTACTTAGTCACTCGGAAACATTGTCCCACAGCCAGTGCTGTGGCAATGCTGCCCATTCCGCCGACTGCTGAGCATACAAGCGCGCCAATACTGTACGCAGCCACGCACTCATGCACACGCTCACACAGGGTGTACAGCGGCACGAAATCGAACCAGGGGTTCGTGGCGCGTGACTTAGTCTGACGGTCAGTCAGTTATCAGCAAACTATACTACTAGTTTCTATTTAGTAGTGTGATGCGGTCTAAAGCACAAGCCTACGCTATCAAATCGCAGGTCTCAATTCACCGTGGAGCCAACTGATCCGCCCTGCCAGCTCACCGACTACGGCATGGCCTACGTTGGCCGCTGTTTCAACCGCCTGACCAACCTGACCGTCTGCCGGGCTCCGTTCCTCACCGACCCCACCCGCTGGCTGGACCAGCCGCTGCCCATATTCGAGCCGCTCCGCTGCCTGACCCTGGAATCCTGCCAGTGCATGGTGGCCGGCCGCCTGGCCGATTTCATGGCCCAACTGCCCAATATGGAGATGCTGGTACTGCGCGACATGTTCGCGCCAGCGCCTCGCGGCTGCGACTATTTGGGTGTTGCCGCTGGTCAGCGCTGGTCTATTATGCCGCATAGTTGCGTAACTAGGGACTCCGTTCAGGTGAGCTGTTTTAAAATTGAGGGCTGTAACCGTCTTATTTTGCCACTAATCAGATAACGAGGCTTTTAAGTATGTAAATAAAGTCATTGTTACTCCTTCCGTTTACCTTTGACGTCCTCAGGGCAAAATTTTCTTTCTTTGATACTAGCTAAATTTTTCCTAATTGACATTAGTTTGCACAAGTGCATTCCTTATGCGGCGGGCTTGTGGTTTTAAAACAACACTGTGGCGCTAAATTGTCGCTAAAATCTACTCTGTGGCACTAAATTGGCGCTAAAATCTAATCTGTGGCGCTAAATTATCGCTAAAATCTAGTCTGTGGCACTACATTGGCGCTAAAATCTAGTCTGTGGTGCTAAATCGGCGCTAAAATCTAGTCGTTGGCGCTTAATTGGCGCTAAACTCTAGTCTGTGGCGCTAAATTGGCGCTAAAATCTAGTCTGTGGCGCTTAATTGGCGCTAAACTCTAGTCTGTGGCGCTAACTTGGCGCTAAAATCTAGTCTGTGGTGCTAAATTGGCGCTAAACTCTAGTCTGTGGCACTAAATTTGCGCTAAACTCTAGTCTGTGGCACTAAATTGGCGCTAAAATCTAGTCTGTGGCGCTTAATTGGCGCTAAACTCTAGTCTGTGGCGCTAACTTGGCGCTAAAATCTAGTCTGTGGTGCTAAATTGGAGCTAAAATCTAGTCTGTGGCGCTTGATTGGCGCTAAACTCTAGTCGGTGACGCTAACTTGGCGCTAAAATCTAGTCTGTGGCGCTTAATTGGCGCTAAACTCTAGTCTGTGGCGCTAAATTGGCGCTAAACTCTAGTCTGTGGTGCTAAATTGGCGCTAAACTCTAGTCTGTGGCACTAAATTTGCGCTAAACTCTAGTCTGTGGCACTAAATTGGCGCTAAAATCTAATCTGTGGCGCTTAATTATCGCTAAAATCTAGTCTGTGGCACTACATTGGCGCTAAAATCTAGTCTGTGGTGCTAAATTGGCGCTAAAATCTAGTCTGTGGCGCTTAATTGGCGCTAAACTCTAGTCTGTGGCGCTAAATTGGCGCTAAACTCTAGTCTGTGGCGCTAAATTGGCGCTAAACTCTAGTCTGTGGCGCTAACTTGGCGCTAAACTCTAGTCTGTGGCGCTAACTTGGCGCTAAAATCTAGTCTGTGGCGCTAAATTGACGCTAAAATCTAGTCTGTGGCGCTAAATTAGCGCTAAAATATTGTCTGCGGCGCGTCATCCCGAACTCGTGGAATCGAACCCAGTGGACCCCTGGAAGCTACTTTAAAATCCAATTGAATGATTTCTCAGCGCGTAGCAATTCAAAGCCATGCCGTCTAACCGTAGCAGCATTTTTATAATAGCGATGCAACATCGGCGCTGCACCATTCGACAGGGCCTGTTTGTGCCAACCCGCCGGCCGGCCGCATGCTCGCCGCTTTTCCCAGCATCCGGCATCGACTATTCGGCTGCGGAGCTGACGAGTCCCAGTCTCAAGCTGACGCCGGGGCGGTAGGGCCGACTGCTGCTTCTGCCTCATCGTCGAATGCTTCAGCTGACGGAGGAGCTGGCGAGGCGCAGTTCTATAGTAGAGGCGTGCAGACTTCGCGTGAGTGCCGCAGTTTTAATGACCTTTTTTAGTTATCGGTTGGTAGCTAAGGCGCTAACTAAT
>NIVC01000361.1:0-199387 GCA_002269645.1 Macrostomum lignano
GCATTGTCAAGCCGCAGCCTGCGTTTACTTGCAGGATTTGTTGGGATTATAAATCTTAAGATAAGGCAAAGTAGACGAGGCGATGCAGCATTTTAATGAAGCTAGATTTCACATTCGGCCCATCATCAAGAGTGATGAAGAGAGCGCCGACAGCTATGGGAAGGAACTGGAAATAGCTGTGTGGTGTGTGCGTGTTTATCTGTACAGGAATTGGCGGCGTGCACAATGGCTTATTTACTTCCTGCATCAGGCTTTACCCTTCATTCCTCTCTTTTCCACTCTCGCGCACACGCTCGCCACAGAATCAGCGTAAGGGTGGTTAGGTCAGCGCTCGTTTGCAGCCCAGGACGCAGACAGGCCTTTAGCATTCGCACAAGCTGATTTTGTCCTGTCAGTAGTAGACTAGGTGCAGCGACAACAAACTTGCTTGTAGTAAAAGTGCAAGAGCACTCTTGAGTACGCGCGCTTGCTGGTTTGTATTTATTGTTTGTTTATAGCTAAAAGCTTGAGCTGTAGCGGGACATTGTTTTTTCTTGTAATGAAATAAGATTTCTTAGATAGATTGATTTGCGGTCCAACTTCTGTCAAATCAATCTCATCATATTCATTCCAATCAGAGTGCCGCAGTGCTGCGAGCAGACTCGCATAGTGCTGCTAAATTCAATTTTCTCCTCACGAACACCCGGCAGCGCTTGTGCGCCTAAAATTGGAGCGAAAGAGTTCTTTGGAGTCTCCGCTGAGAAGGTTTGTTCTGGGAAGACTTCGGGATGGTGAGTTGGCTTTGGCTAGAGGGAAATGGAACGGGACGGAGCAGGGGAAAGCATGTCTAGGTACGGACATTGGGATGCCCGAGGCACTTTGACTAGAGAAGGAGATCAGGAGTGGAAATCTGTAGATGAGAGTTGAACAGGAGCGACTCAAAGAGGGTGTTTGCCCGGCTCTCATCAGTGTAGTGCTGTTGCACTGAAAGCAGAAATCGGTTCGATGACTCTATGAAGACATCAACTTCAAGGTGCACGCATGTTCCATCTGGAAAAATCATCGCAAAAAATGTGAAATTAGTAAAACTATATTCTATATGAGTCCAGACTGGGCTGCCCCAGAGTCAGTATAAAACTTACTCTCTCGGGTTGGGCAGAACTCACTAAGGGAAAGCGAATCGGTGAAAGGGGGGACACAGAAATGGGACGAGGAGGCGCGACTGGCTTCCACCATTGGCCGAATGGGGGGGGCATCGCAGCTCCTTGGAGTGTGCAGACGCTTCCTTCAAAACAACAAGATAGGTACCCCACGCTCGTAATAAAGAGTCTATTGGAACGGGTGAGAGACGAGAGACGAGAGAGGCATATCAGCACTGATAGGCAAAAGCGGACGACGATCTAAAAAGCAGCAGCGCTCCTAGCTCAGACTCAATATCGATAATTTAACTCAGCGCTAATAGCAGCAGCTGGAACTAGTCAGCCATGGAGAGCTCCATGTCTGTGTGGCTGCTAGTTCAACTCTTCATCAACGTGGCATCCAGCTGTTCAAATCTATGCGCTGCCCACCTGTTCCTGCGGCTGTTCCGAGCGAACCGTGCCGCCTCGCTGCTCGGGCTGCTTCTTCTGTCAACCAGCGAGTTCGTGTTCGACCTCAGCCATCTGCTGTTCACGGTCAGCAACTTGCTCGGCAGGGCCTGTGAGGACGAATCTAGCCCGGTTGGGAACTCAACCACCGCCGCTCCGGAGCTGGCGAGTGGCGTCCGTCTCTGGCTGTGCATCGGCGCCTTCGCTCCCTCCAACGCGTGCCTCTTCATCCGCAACTGGTGGATCACGCTGTTTACCATTGTGCGCTGCTTTGTAATTGTGTGGCCGTTCACCGCTCGGACAGTGTTCACTAAGAAACTCTACGCTCGGTGCTACGCCGCATGCGTCCTACTTGGCATCGTGTTCACCGCTCTGCGCGTCTGGACGGCATTCTCTTCGAATTCTCACCTGCTCCGTTTCGTTATGATTATCCAGGCACCGGTGCCCAGCCTGCTGGTGTTCGGCGCCAGCGTGCTCATGGTGGCCGACCTGGTGAAGATCCAGTGGTCCGCTTCGCGACGCCGTCGACTTCGTCGGCAGCAGCTGGTGGCCGCGGCTTCGCCATTGCTGGCACCGCACACGCCTCCGGAGCAGCACGAACTGAACCCGTCAAGGTGAGACACATTAATGGGTCTAGCTCAACCTATCCATTTTGCTAGTGGCAGGGCATTATAAGTGCTATCATGCCCACGCGTTCTACAGACTGTTTTCCACCGTAAATATTATAGAGACTTCGAGAAATACTTTGTGTTTCATGTCTTTCCCCTCCTTTTCGGCTTTTTAAGACAGGAAATGGTTCAACGGCAGCAGCAGCAGCAGCACCAACAACAACAACAACAAAATCAACAACAACAACAACAACAACACCAGCAGCAGCAGCAGCAACAGCAGCGCCAGCAGCTAATGATTTGCCCGATGGAGCGGCCCCGAAGTCACTCGGTGATCTGGGAGGCGGCCCTCATAGACGATTCCAGACTGCGCAGCAACAGCCGCTGCTCGGAGCTCGGCACGCCGACTAAGAGAAAGAAGAAGCGAGACAGAAGTGCAGCCACAGCTACGGCGAGCGCGGACGGAGTTGACCAAGCGGCCAGCCGGGTCCTTCGCGCCACCATCACCATCGCCTCCGTGGCTGTGCTCTTTGTAGTACTGGAGACGCCGTGCAGTATTTTTGTATTCCTGGGCTTGGAAACGTCGCTAACTGAGCACATCAGCAATACGCTGATTGGCGTGGACTCGCTTCTGAACTTCGCCGTGTTTATGTGCACCAGCTGCACTTTCCGGGCCGAGTTCCTGGCGCTGTTTGGCTCGGGTCGATCGCGCCAAAACAGGCACACAAACAGCCAAAGAAATCGGGCAAGCGGATGCGCGACAGCCTACTAATAGTAGCACTCATTTCTGATATCAATGGATCTTGTGATTTTACACTGTATCTTCACATTTATGTTATTACTAGCTCCAACATTACTTGACTTAAACAAGCAGCTAGTCTGTACAGGCAGGAACATTTTCTCGATAATGAACAGATGACGTGGCATGCTTTGACAATCAATTTCAAGGATACGATTTACTTCTGAATTGAAGCCCAAAATAAATGCATATCAATTATTCTTGTCATTAAGCTAGCTATATATCTAATGCTTCAAAGGTGGCAGGTGTTTAAAATTAATGCTTTTTGTCTCATAGATTCGTGCTTAGTTTAGCGGGCTGCTTGGTAGGTGCTCTGTGTGCCATTTCTCAGAATCACAGAGTTCAAAAATAGAATAAAATTCTGGAAAACTGTGCTCATCATTTTTTGAAAAATTCCATATATGGCCAGTAAAATGGGTCTATTTAGAGAGAGCGTGGCTGTAGTTGCACACATCTGCAAAAAGTGTTTGAATTTGCCTGTGTATCATTGGAAGCAATCAGTGGCAGAAGGGACCTTCATAACGATAGCAAGCAACACCGTTCATAAAATTTAAAATACAAGCCATACGGTACTGACATCAAGGACGGAAATCTAATTAAACTTTTAAGTAATCCCAAAGTAAAACAATGCAGCATACAGCAATAATTATAAATATGATAGCTCTTAAAAATCAGTTCTTTAGTAATTCGAGTCTGCTTCGCTCACTGCTTTTTTTGCCCAACGACCGGCAGAAATTTCTCCTCCTCTGCAGGCGACGCAACCGCCTGGTCAGTCCGGTTCGCCGTCTGCCGCCTCGGTGGCGCCTCGTCCATCGCCAGATCGTCGGCCTCGTCTCTTTTATCAATCTCGTCGGCGTCGTCGTCGACAACGCCGCAGCATTTCTGGCGCACCAGCCGGACTGCCAGCCACAGTAGCAGCGGCAGCGGCGTGAAAGTCAAGGCCGCGACCGGGCCGACAAGGCTCAAGTCAGCGTCCGGCTGCGGCAGCGACGTCTGCAGCATGAGAATCGGCAGGCCGGCGTTCTGGATCATCGTCTCTAGCCCGATTGTGACAACTCGCCGATAGCCCTGTCGGATGGTGGTGTTAGGAAGGTCAAATATCACAGACTCAGGGGAGCTGGATCGCTTGAACAACCTCCTAAGTTCTTCTGGTCGAAGACGTCGCGAATTTTTTCATATTATAGTTCAACTAGCATGCCGTCCGTGAATGGTTTTAGCCATTGGCTGTGGCAAAATATCCATGGACAATGGAGACATGCAGAGGTATCAATTTAGGCTCGCACACACTGCTATCAAGACAGACCAGAATGTGCATTAGCTGGTATCTCAGGGTAGAGCAGTTCAGCAGTAAACGCGTCTAATTTTCACGCCGCCACCCCTGTTTCATTTCGGGCGTGGTGCACGAAAATTGGTCGAGGGGTTGTCGTGCGATTCACAGCCATGAGATGAGGGCCAGCCCCCAAGGCACAGTGAAGTGTACATGCCTGACGATTAGACAGTCAGTGCCGCTGTACACCCTGTGTGAGCGTGTGTACGAGTGCGTGCCTGAGTACAGTATTGGCTCATGAGTTATTTGTGCTCAAGAGTCTGCGGTCAAGCGGCCAAGGGGACCCACAACCTTTCTGCAAATAGTTATAGCTTCACGTAGCCTTGATCAGTCGTAATTCTGGGTGAGATTTTCTTGTTACGAGCTAATTTGATGGCAGTGTGTGCGAGTAGACATTTTCAGCATTGTCCAACTGCCAACTAGATGAACATTAGTTAAAAGATTTTCTGAATCATGAAAGGCACCGAACCTGGCAGAACACTGTAGCCATCAGTGCGCCAAAGATGAAGCCGAGATAGGGCAGGCAGCATCCGGCCAGAATCATAGCCGGCGTGAACAGCTTCAAGATGTAGGCGTTGGCGTAGAACCCAACGGTGAACATGAACAGGATGAAGCAGATCAGCATCGGTTTCAGGATGCGCCGGATGAACCTGTCCAGCCTGGGCAGTTGGCGTTGGATAGCGAATCCAATTGCGGTTGGCACTATGATCAGGACCAGGGTGAGCAGGATACTCCAATACGGGATGCGGATGTTGATGTCCCGCGACTTCAGCACCTGCTGGCCGAGGGTGAATATGTACAACGGCACCATGCCTGCTCGGATGAAGTTCGGGTTAGTGAATCTTGGAGTTAATTGCACAGAAATCGTTCGTGCTTATCTATGCCAAACTAACAATAGTCTGTGCACTTTAAGACAGCCAAAAAATGTTTGTTATAGTTAGCCAAGGCGTGTTGAAACGGGGTAAAATGCACGACAGCCCCTGAGAATATTGGGGTCAGCCCTTCAATAAATACTTCAATAAACTTCAATAAATAAAAAACTCGTATGCATATACTCGTAAGTATCTATAGTTAATGTTTTTATAACTTGTATATTTCGAAAGTAAAGCTTAGTCAGGGAAGCCTCTATGGTCGCTGCGCAGCCACTATAGAGGGGTTGCTTTCACAACCGCGAAACTTCACAACCGCTAAATCACCTACTTTCACAACCGCGAAACTTCACAACCGCGAAACTTCACAACCGCTAAATCACCTACTTTCACAACCGCGAAACTTCACAACCGCGAAACTTCACAACCGCAAAACTTCATAACCGCTAAAAAGACTGTTGTATATGAAAGTAAGTGCAAAAATTTTAGCGGTTGTGAAGTTTCGCGGTTATGAAGTTTCACGGTTGTGAAAGTAGATACATTTAGCGGTTGTGAAGTTTCGCATTTGTGAAACCCACCCCTATAGAGGCTTCCCTGACTTAGTACTGCTTAATAATGCTTAGTATCAGTTATTACTATTTTTTCGATTCACAAAATAAGGAGTTTTGGCCATACACAATTTCATTTCAATAGATTTCATTCTTACTTTCGTTCTCCAGAGTGCTGGTGTGAAAATGTGGGGGGGGGGCTGACCCGTGGATGAAGGAATAGAAGGGATCGCTCATCGGAAAGCGAGTCAAGGCTTCCTAAAAATTGGGATATCCCCCCATGAATTTCATTGCATAGCTGCTGGAATTTAATAATAGCCCCCCCCCCCTAAGTTCTTAATGACTGAAGATTGTACGCGGGGAAATTCACTATTAACGCGCGTGCTAGGATGTAGCATTGACATAGATAACCTTTTCTCTTGTTTCAAATACTAAGTTCTTTCCTTAAACCGTCGTGGCCCAGAAGAACAAATCAGTTGTAGATTTCTAACGTTAATCGTGACTTTGGAATTTCCCCCACGTACAAGCTTCAGCCAGTAAGAACTTGGGGGAGACTATAATTAAATTCCAGAAGCCAATAAAATCATGGGGGGGGAATATCCCAATTTTTAGAAAGTCTTGGCCATAGACTCGCTTTCAGATGAGCGATCCTTTCTATTCCTTCATCCATGGGCTGACCCCGCTTTCTTCTGACTTTGCCATAGACATTCTCAGCGGGCCGTGAAACCGACTGAATGCTTTGGAGTAAATGGGATTTTACCATAGACAGTCTCAGCGGACCGTGAAACGCGGTCTCACGCGCGCTAACAATGACACAAATATGGATGGGCGGCAGAGGGCAGAAACGAACCATAACGCCGAGGCGCTAGGATGGTATATTCTGACATCTTTGCTTCTAGTAAACTGAGAACAAAACGGAGAAAGCAGAAAATATAAGAGATAAGACCCATGGATCATCCCCCCGATTTGATTAGAGAAATTGCTTCTAGCGGAAGTTCAAAAGCTTAATTGATTAAGCAACCGCATTTGGCGGTTGGATTTTTCTGACCATAATATCCCAGATTTTTAGCAGTGTTTACCAAGGCAGAACAGATTTCTACAACAAAACAACATGAATTCATGTCATTACTTAGGGATATTAAAAACATCTTTTTGTATAAATAAAACAAAACGAATCTTTCTACATGTAGCAATTGAAGCGCACAATCGGACGAAACATTTTTGGGCTAAATGCGAACGGTTACAAAACAAAGAAACCAAACGCTTATGAGTTCCTACTAAAAGACTGCAAGTGGATTATTGAATTTTTCAAGTGAACTTTCGTGTGTTTTCAAAGGCTCCAGTACTTTCTAAAAATAATTGAAAACAGAGAAACAACAGCGATGCCCTAAAGAGCAGGTAATTTAGCAGGATTGATGGGCCGCGGTTTGCACACGAGGCTTGAAAGCCTTGAACTCACGTTTTTCACTTATAAAGTTTTGAAAATTAAACTTCAAGCATCGAGCTTCGATTCTCGAAAACAGAAGATAATACCACTGCCACTGGCTTTGAGAAATTGAGTATAATAGTTGGATTATATACACCTGGCTCTCTGAGTTGGATTATATACACCTGACTCTCTGAGTTGGATTATATACACCTGGCTCTCTGAGTTGGATTATATACACCTGGCTCTCTGAGTTGGATTATATACACCTGACTCTCTGAGTTGGATTATATACACCTGGCTCTCTGAGTTGGATTATATACACCTGACTCTCTGAGTTGGATTATATACACCTGACTCTCTGAGTTGGATTATATACACCTGACTCTCTGAGTTGGATTATACACCTGGCTCTCTGAGTTGGATTATATACACCTGACTCTCTGAGTTGGATTATACACCTGGCTCTCTGAGTTGGATTATATACACCTGACTCTCTGAGTTGGATTATACACCTGGCTCTCTGAGTTGGATTATATACACCTGGACTCTCTGAGTTGGATTATATACACCTGGACTCTCTGAGTTGGATTATATACACCTGGACTCTCTGAGTTGGATTATATACACCTGACTCTCTGAGTTGGATTATACACCTGGCTCTCTGAGTTGGATTATATACACCTGGACTCTCTGAGTTGGATTATATACACCTGACTCTCTGAGTTGGATTATATACACCTGACTCAGAGTTTGACACCTGACTCTAGAGTTTGACATACACCTGACTCTGAGTTTGACATACACCTGACTCAGTTGGAGTCTTGACATATACACCTGACTCTGAGTTTGACATAAACCTGACTCAGAGTCTTGACATATACACCTGACTCTGAGTTTGACTCTGAGTAATACACTGACTCAGACTCTGAGTTTCACTGAGTTTGACATACTGACTCTGAGTTTGACATACATCTGACTCTGAGTTTGACATACATCTGACTCTGAGTTTGACATACATCTGACTCTGAGTTTGACATACATCTGACTCTGAGTTTGACATACATCTGACTCTGAGTTTGACATACATCTGACTCTGAGTTTGACATACATCTGACTCTGAGTTTGACATACATCTGACTCTGATTTGGCCCCGTATGAGTCGTAATTTCCTATTTTAGCTCGATTGGAAACGCGGTTTATTGTTAATTTTATTATTACTTGTATAAATTGCCGTAGAAGTAACTTTTTTATCTGGTTTGGCCTATATTGTCTACTTGAACATGCAGTAGCACAGAGTGCGAATAATTCACTTGCTTGCTCACCCAGCGCGGTAATGGTGCTAAGCAGCGTCATCGTGACGCTGAGCGATACGTCTCCGCCGAGTAGGAGGCAGTAAAAGTTGCTGGCGCCGCCTCCGGGAGAGCAGCCCATGCCGAAGTAGCCGAGAGCCGTGCTGGGCGGGATTTCAATCACTAGGAGGACGCAGTAGGATATCTGTGGAGTTTAAGTTTGATTCAAATGTAAATTTTCATTTAAGGATCACTGCAGTATCGTGTAATTTTTGGAGGCCAATTTCCAGGAAAAAGTACACTGCGGAAAAGTGAAAAAATCATTTTTATTCGCAAAATCACAAATTGCATTTGATCTGGGACATTGAAGATTACCATTTATTTAATTTAGCATATGGACAAAATGCTACTCTGTTTAATTTTATATAGCTGTGTGGTGAAAGTCTCATTTTTATATTGTTTTCTTTTTATTTCATAAGCCCAAGTTGTAAATACTCACAAGTGGCGTTATAGTTAGCTTTTTGTTTTTGTTCCGTCTTGAATCAAGCATATTTGTAATAAAAATGTTAAATATTAAATAAGAATGGTACTCTTAAGTCATGACTCGTATATTGCAGGTATATTGTAAATTATATGAAAATGAAACTTTCTCTACACAAGCTATTGAAGGCATCTGAAGGCTGCGTACGGCTGTTCAATCCAAGGACTGGAGGTCGCCACAGACACCCTCAATTACCCCAGCTAATGCCAATGATGCAATTCAGAGAGTTAAATGTCTTTTTCAAGGGCACAAATTGTTCCAGTGCGATCGGGAATCGAACCACCGGCCTTTTAGTCGTCAGTCCGACGCTCCAATCACAGGCCTACAACCCCTTTAAACATCGTCCAAAAAAGGACAAGTAATCACATGCCAAACATTCCCGAGCTTGGCTAGGTCAACTCATGCAGAAACTCTTCAAAAAAGACACACGCATACCATAGGCATGAAGAGAAACTGTGACACCAAGCCGATGACCGGGGCAACAGGCCGGCGCAGCACATTCTTCACCACCGTCAGGTCCATCTCGCAGCCGATCCCGATGCTAGCCACCAGCACAAAGATCCACACCACTACGCGGAAGATCTTGTCTACTAGGCGGAGATAGCGCACAACTGACACTCTGAACTTCAGCTCGGTGCCTTCGGCGGCTGTCAGGCGCTGCACAGCCGTACCATTGCTGCCAGCGGCCGGGGCGGTCAGCTCCAACTGTAGCTCCGTTCGACCCAGGAAGAGGCCTCGCAGCTGGAGCCGGTGGCCAAGCCGCGGATACGGCGGTGTTGGCTTCTCTGTCTCTGAGCTGGAATTGTCTCGCATCTTCTGCAGCCACCGGAGGACATCCGGCGAGGGCTGGTGATCTCGCTGGAGCATCAGCGCCCAGTTTTCCACTGGCAAGAGTTCTGCCACTTCAGGATCGGCTACTGAGAAGGTCGCATTGATATCCACTGCCGAGTTCAGCGAATAGTCAAATGTCAAGTTGACGGTTTGCCCTTCCACTATGCTGTACAAGTTGGGTCCGGGAAAGAAGTACAAGGTTAGGTTGGCTGACGCGGTGTCCTGATCACTGCCGCCACTGGTATTGGCTGGCAGAAGACGCAAATTGTGCACAGACAGCTGCATTGTAGTCTTCTGCTCCCTAGCCAAGGAGAATGCCTGGACTACCGAGTAATTGCTGGAGCACAGGAAAGTGAAGAATACCATTAGCGGAAAGTATCGATGCAGCGGGTGACTCAACATGCCGAACCGTTTGAAATCCTAGCTGCTGTGACTGCACTGTAGTGACTTTTAAGCTTAGTTTTGAGCTTACTCCCTGCAATATTAACTCGGAAACCATTTGAGCAGTATCATATGAAGGGAGACGCAGAATAGCGTTCAGAGTCGTCTTATCAGGGCGTGAAGGGTGAGCACTCCGCTATATTCAACTGAGCAGTGTATTCTGCTCAGTAAAGAAGAGTGCTCTCAGATTAATTTGAAGCCGAAACAGAGAATAAGGGACTGTAAAAGCAGAACGTCACACAAAATCTGAATGTGATCTTATCTAAAATATTGAGAACTGAGAACATTTATAAGCACGAACTATTCTCTCGATAGCTACATGCATATGCACATGTTAGATTGACAAGCTTTTGGCTGCAGATGGAAGCCAGGAATTAACAACAACAACATGCAGCGACTCAGAGCGCGCGACTCAGAGCGTTTTGGCGTGAACGTAGACCGCTACGGGCCGACCGAATCCAGCCCGAATTTAAACAAGGCATTTATAGCGACTGACATCAATGGCTAAATGCTTACATAGGAGAAAAATAAGTGTTGAATGGGGCAATATTTCAGAGATATCGTGGAAACTTAACTATTTTATTTTCATTTCTGCAACAGGTATTCATCCGCTCATTTTTTCTCCCGATCCCAAATCGAAGTTTTAGTTTTTTTTCCAGAAGCTTAACTTTCACTATAGAGTTGGCCATGAAAATTTCATATTTTGTTTTGGTCATAACTTTTTGAACGCCCTTCATTGGGATTTATGCCTAACCAAGGGGGGTCAAGACCCAAGAGGGCTAGAGAGGAGTGGGTGGGCACATACGTAGAAAAATTGCTTGGTTAGTTTCTCACGTTTTTCCGATCCGGGTCTCTTCTAAAAGGGAGGCGCCCCCGGCCTGTTTGTGCCCCTGTGCCCAAACAAGAAACAATGCGCAAAATTGTTTTTGTTTTTAAAAAATTGTCATCTAGCTAGCACGTACCGCGCTTCTCGCAAGAACTATAGATTTACATGTAATTGACTGTGGGAGACTTAGTCGTGACTTGATGACGAATGGGAATAATGACTGTAATCTTAGAGTAGAGAAGCTGAGTGTTCCAAAGAGGAGGACTGCATGATATATGGTCGCAGGTAAGATGGTGTTACAACGTCTGCGTAAACCAAAGTCAGTCGAGTAAATTTCTTCAATTGGATCGGGTCGGAGCTCCTCCAAACCAAAAAACCCCAGGCTTTACAACCGGTCCAGCTTCTTTTATTATTGTGTGCTTAAGTCTATAGTAGTGTACATTATTTTAATTACTCTCTAAACTAGCTACTGCAGTACTTGCACGTACAAACTAATCTACAATTAAGATGCCTTCTGAATACAGTATATTGATGCCCCAACACAAGTAACACGTTCAGGTTTCAATAGATCAAATTGACAAAACTGTCTTTAAATCATTATCTAACTGACAGATTATTTTGTCAATAACGGCGAAAAATACTTTCGCAGTGACCTTTCGTCTAAAGCTTGCCATTTCGGCGAACGATTTGTTGAGATTGATCCAAGCTCCTTCAAAGAGCGAATAGTTTTGTTGTTTTTGACAAAAGTCAAAATTAAAAACACAAACTTTAAAAAGATTTTTTATCGTCATATTGTTTTTTATTCTGTGGAAATTTTATTATTTGATTAGTAAAATGTTGTTTTATTTAGGGGCCGAATTCCGTTACGGCAGGGATTTCAGAGTACGATTTAGAACAGGACCTGAAAAACCACACTTAATCTTCCTAATCTTCCTCCATAACCAACATGAAAACTTAGACAACACCCCGTGTGTACCACGCTGCTTCTACCCGTTCTTACTCCAATCGAATCCGTTGCGCCGGACCCCTCGAAGCTTACATGTTATTGCCTTTTGCTATATCTCCTTTTTGCATGTTCCTGCCTATTTTAATTTACAAATACCGGTTCAATTGCTACTGCATTACGCGTCTATTCGCATACCGTAAATACTTTAATTGCAAAAAAATAATGCCTACCTACATTTTTGTTTTAAACGCCCTATTTTTGGTTATTTCCTTTTCAGAAGGATCTTCCATTTTTAAATTCCTATTATGTCATATTAGGCCAGCAATCTTAACATTCGATATTTAATATTGACTAATTAATACCTATATAGTTATTTTAATCACCTTTTGGATGAATAGCTCTCCATCAATCTCATGCAGTACTTGTTTTATAAATCCTTATTTGAATACTTTTTCGTTTCGTCAGCCGGTAGAGTTTGTTTGAAGATTCGTAGAAAATTTTTAGCCGCTCTTTTAAATACTATATTTTTACAAAACTCGTATTTATAGTTATACTAAATTTACCCTCCTGGCCTCCTCTTGAATTACTATTGTTCTCGTATTAAAAACATTGAATTATGCTGGCCAAACAGGCTTTTGTCTAAGCCAAACTTACTACTACTAGGCCTACTAGCTACTACTAATAGTACTAATCCATCGATTGCTTGTACATAACATGGGTACATGGCTACCAGTACCAGCTAAGTCGTGAGTTTTTTTAATTTTACAAACTGCAAATATGTGCAAGGTGGTTTTGAACCTTGCAAGGCGGAAGTCAATGAATAATTTTTGACATAATTTTTTAAAAGCTACAATCCCTAAAGTGGTATATTATACTGGCAATTATAAGTTATAACTTATAAGTAGCCTATCTTTTCACCAAACTGGTCAGTGGTCATTTTCTTTTTCCAAAATGCATATCCAATATACTAAAAATTCACTCTCTGAAGCATTTTTTGCCAAAAATTCCTTTGCTGAAATGGGCTACACTCCTAAATAGAACAAAGTCAATTTAATATATGACTGATTAATTTGAGGCATTAAAACTATATATTGTAGTCTCACTACTAGTTAGGCCTAGTAGCAAATTATATGTTATCTAGATAGACATGTACTATACAATAAAGTTTCATATTTAAATCCCCTTTCCTATATTTCAATACTTTACCCTAGTTAACTTTTTACTCAATACTCATAGACCAATAGGTCAAAATATTTCATTGTTTTTGCAGAAATGACTCCTAGCAGTAGGTTGCACTAGATGGCTACCTTTTTTGTGCTAGGTGTGGTTTCCATACGATACAAAATCCTACTGCTATACCAAAGTTGTAACAGGGCTGATTCTTCCTTCTTAATAATATCCCACTGCTAGCACCAAAGTTGTCGTAGGGCTTATAAGTTATTTCTGTCCTTCAAATATCCCACTAATTGCCACCAGCTGTGACAGGTTTTAATTTCCCTCTATAAAGTTTCTACTGCTGATACTAAATTCTGCCTTTAGTATTTCTAACTGTTTCTTAGAATTTCATTTGAATATACTGGTAGTGTTTTTATGTATTAGTCTAGTAGCATCTTATGTATTAGTCTGGTAGTGTCTTATGTATTAGTCTGGTAGCGTCTTATGTATTAGTCTGGTAGTGTTCTTAGTATATGGCCTGAGCAGTCTTACTGGTATATGTACTTTCTCTATCCAGTCTGGGCATTACCAAGATTAGAGGGTCACAGCAATTATTCTTAATACTGCATTTGCATGAATTCCCAAATTTTCTCTCTCTATTCTTTAGTACACTTTCTTCGAAACACTCTTAGAATCTCTTACTGGTACAATGAATAATGCTTTGAAGATCTGAGAACATGTATTATTGAACTAGCTGTAACAATTTAATTCGCAAGAGCAAGTTGACTTCTTCTTCCCTAAACTTTGCTCCTATTTATACTAATTGTGACAAGTATATTTAAACAAAAGGCTATTATTTGAGAATATTTAGAAAAGTAAAACAACATATAAAAATTTTACGCGTACATTTGAAATAAAGCCTTTCTAGGAAACCCTACCACAACCTTCCTCCTCTTACTATAAATTTTGAACAATGAAGCACAGTGAAAAATTTATAAAAACTCAATTAAGTACAAGTACAATGCACACATAATCATAGGTAAGTATGAACAAGCAAAACAAAAATTAAGCAATCATTCAGTACAGTGAAAAGGTTATAAAACTTAATAATACATAAAATGAAATGCACACACAGTCATAGGTAGTTTGTAAACATATTAAGCAAAAATCTAGATAATCACACTGAAAGAAACTAAGTAAAAGTGCAAAGTAATGCTAGAACATTGGTGCAAAAAGAAAAATAGGCATGTGATGTGTAAGGTGCAAGGCAAAAATATAAGCCTAAACAGACATATAGTTCAAGGAAAGTTTAAAAGTTTGGATAAGAGTTCACTAAAAGTTAATAGTTCAAAGTGTTCAGATCAAAAGTTCATACTTCAGGTTCAGAAATCACAATAACGTGGTAGCTTCCGATAGAAAGGCTAGCCGATCTGGCCCTGGGTGAAGCACCAATGGAGCTCAATGGAGAGCAGTAGGCGCTGCGCCGGCTAGGCATCACTACGGAGCATTTGCTGCAGCCGTTCGGCTATCTCCTGGAGTACTGCCACTGCTTCTTGGTGAGTGAATTGCTCCCGAAGAGTCCAAGGGTGTGGCCAAATCTGAGATCGCTGCAGCAGTGCTTCATCAAGCTGCAAGAATGCAATGCGCAGCAAGTATTGTTGAATGCTGTGGCGCGGGCACTCAACTTCGGCGCCTCTGGTCTCAATCAGCTGACAGACAATGTTGTGGTGATCTTGAGGCATTGACAGGCCTTGCCGCTAGGGAGATCGCGCTGGCGGAGCAGGCAGGCGAGATGATTGCGGCCGGGCGGATGATCTTCCTGAGGGCGGCGCCTCCACTGGAACTGCCATCTGCATAGAGTGACTGCAGGCGCCCCCGCCCTTCATTATGCAGGACTTGATAGGTGTAGCAGCTTGGTGCTCTAGCAATGCGGCCCTCTTTTCTTCAGGCTTGGTTGCTGGTCTCTCAGCGGACAGTGAACGTGGCCTCAGATGCTTAGATGCTGAGTTTCCACCGGCACTTGGCGGCTTTGGGCGAGTCTGCTGTCTTAGCGGAGCCTCATTCTCTTGGCGCTCCCGACGTTCTCATTTGAGTCGCTCTTGCTCTCATTGCTCTCGTTCTTGATTCTCTCGATCTTGCTGTGCTTGCTGTCCTTGCTCTTGAGGCTCTTGCTGATCGTTGTCCTCCAGCAGTGCTTGTAGAAATGAGTCAATATCATCATTGTTATTCATGTCTACGCACAGTTCTTAGTATAATTCTTTGCAGGGATCTTAGAATTGCTCTTTGGATGTGTGAAATATGGTATCCTGCTAGCGGTCAGGGCATTCGTATTTATAGGCTGGCAGCCAAAAAGCTGGACCGCATAATTGTGTTCCACGCGGGCCTCAAGTGGGGGGTGCTCGGGTTGGCAGATTTGACACTTCGATTTTTATAGATTTTCTTTAGATTTTTATAACTTTTTTATTTTTTAAGATTTTTCTTAAGTAATATGTCATATGAAAGCTTACATTTAGCAGAATAATATGGTTTTTCAGATTTGTTCTATGTACAACAGGTCAAATTTTATAGGCAAATAACTATTACTAATATGAAATTTTAACTAATTTACACTGGTTTCAATGGCAATTCCCTGACGTCATTACCCTATTGTTCCAAATATCGCGCGTAGCACCTTTAGGGCACGAATCCGTTCACACCTTGCTGAGTCACTCTATCGCCTCGTGGTCTCAGATTATACCTTTCTACTGGCTGAGCTTCCTCATCTAACTCTATTGCTCCTTCCTCTTCTGATGGCTCATCTGAGTCAGTCACTCTCTGTATTCTCACTATTCAATTCTTCATTTCCTTCATTTTCACTCTGCGAATTATTATCTGCAAACACTCTCCATTGAATTCTGTCTTTTTTGTCTGAGCTTTCCTCCTCTAAAATTTGAACTTCTGGAATTCTAACTTCTTTTTGTCTATGGCAAATTCTTTTCTTCGACTGTGGCGGTTCCTTCTTCTTAGTTTGTACTATTGCTGGTTCTAAATTGTTATTAATTTCTTCAGATAAATTAATTTTGGATTTTGGCACTGGAGTCAGATTATTTCTATGTTTCTCTTCAAACAACTTTGCAAATTCTCATAGCTTCTCCTCAAAATCTCATCTTCATTTCATCTCATCTCAACAACTTCTCGACTCAATATCTCAACTCAACCTTGACCTCTCAAAAGCTTCTCTGCTAAACTCATGCCAGCTACAGCTCTACTGTCACGGGTCCTACAACTCTTAACTAATTCTCAAATCTCGAATCTCCTTCCGCTATCTCAGTTTGGCCTCATCAGTAGAATCGTAGAGATTCTGTATTAATCTGCTCTTTAGGCCTTACTGCCCTTCCTCTCCTGCATGGCCTGACTTTCTGAACCTTTCTTGGCTCTTCTGAAAGCGTCATTGGCCTTTTCTTTCTGCCTTTGGCCAATCCCCATTGGTCAAATATTGTTGACGATGCCTCAACAGCTCTCTGTACTCATCAGCACCACCATGACAGGCAAATCGCTCAATCAGACACTGCTTGACCTCCTCGTAACTGGCAAAACGTGGAAGATTCATACTAAGCAAGGAAGGATACGCAGTAGCCAAATCCAGACTCGCAATGAGGTGTTGTTTTATCTCGAACGGGTCAACGATGCGCTCCATCTTGCAACGCTGCTCAAACGTGGCAAGCCAGACATGAATGTCTTGACTTGGAGTAAATTTCACAATTTTAACTTGTTTACTCTCGGGCCGCTCCATCTGCTGCTGCAGAGCTGCCATCATGGTCCTCACATCCTGGTGCGTGATGTTCTAGCCGATGTTGTCCAGGCCTTGCAGAAGCTCGTCTGGTGGGTCGTCGGACATGTCACTTCTCGCACCTTGCCTCGGCGTCGGCTGCTGACCAAAGTTGTTGATCGCTGCTGCTGCTGCGGCGGCATCTGCTGCTGCAGGCCTCAAACTGCTAATGTGCTGATCCAGCTGGCTGCTGCACTGGCTCTTGTCTCGTTCATTGAACATGTTGAACTCGTAGTAGTTACTGGCCAATGTCGTTCTCAAAAGAGCGGTTGGCTTGGGTGTGTCATAGTTGGATCCCACCACTGCGTCACCAGTGTTGTACTTGGGGGTTTTCTTGGGGTGGCCTGGTAGGTCTTTGAATCCCACTGCTGCCACCAGTGTTGTACCTGTGGTTGTCCTGCTATATAGCGCAGTGACTTGGGCTCCATCCTCTCACTTAGAAGCCTTCTTAACTTTAGTAGCATAGGTAGTGCTGCCACTAGTTCCTTCAGGTCTCGGCCTTTGGTGAGGTGAGCTTCCCATTGGAACAAAATAACAAAGTCAACGAACACAGCACCTAGTGCAAAATTGCAGTTCAACAAACTAGGCGTCTCATCAGCAGTACCTGCCGGGCTTGGATGGCAGAGGGAGGGCTGAGTTAGTCTTCCGTAGGCTTGGGCGCTTTAGTTGGGTCTCAGTCAGACCAATATGAACAGACTCAATGTATGCAAAGACTCAGACACTCAGGATGTGATCTCGGGAAGAACAAGACTAGCATAGAACTAGACACCTTGATGGAAACAAGGGGGAGAGGGCTCCTATTTATAGCCGGGAAACACCCACGCAGAAGACCCTCATGACTCATTCTATTTTTAGAACTGATGTCACTCGAGAGTCTTGGGCAAGGTACAAGCGTGCGGAAGACCTTGTGACTTGTTCTATTTTTAGAACTGACGTCACTTGAGGCCCCCGGCCAGAGTACACGCGGCTGTGACTCAGTTGCTATTTTTAGCAACATGAGTCACTCCTCTCCTTAGAGAAGGAAGGGGTCTGAAAGCACGTGACTCACCCAGTAAACAGGGCCAACAAGTGCAGTAAACATGTTTACTGCACTTTGAGACTGAAGAACGCAGAGTCTGTCATGTGACTTGCTCATATGACAGAGGAAAACGGGACAGGAATGAAACAGAGACAGCCCATAGCAAAGAAGCTAAGGGCTGAGAACGAAGATGCAGAAGGCCAGAACAGGCCAAGGGCAGCAGCAGACAAACGAAAGGGAGGGGCGGGAAGCTGACTAGCGGCAGACAGCAACCCAGGGCGAAGGCAAGGGAACAGCTGACAAGGGCGATGCCTAACCATAAACTAGCGGCTCACTACAAATTCTAATGCTTTAATGTTTTTTATTATGCTTTTTAGACTTTTTAAATGCTAAAAAACATTTTAGCAATGAGAAAATAATTTGATAAATAGTTTTATATCTGTATATAAGATCCAATTAAATGTGCTCATGAGCCACTGAAAACTAGATAGCATACCTAACAAGCCTAACAAACAACTTCATTTGGGAGTACAAGATCTGTAAGCCAAAGTTTGCTAGTGAGGAATTTGCTTGCCAAAATCTGCTAGCCAAAATCTACTAGTTGAAATCTGCTAGACAAAATATACTAACCAAAGTCAAGAAATAGTGACCTTCCCCTAGCTTGTCAATTAAATCCTCATATAGCAGTAGATACATGGTGTTAGGTTAGGACCTGCTAAGGTTAGCATTGAGCCTTTAATAGTCTATGGCAAGCCTGAGCCATCCATCTTTTTCTTGGCACAAATGATTCGAATGGCCCAGGGTAACAAACTTGGCTATATCAGCCCAGTGTCTAATAGTTTATTGATTTTATACCACACTTCCCCTTCTTCAATCAGAGAGCTAGTGCACTTTTGTATATTAGGGGACAGCTACTGGTTTCAGCCATGTTATATACAATATTGACTAATAGCAAACTCCCATCTTCTTTCTATATCATGTAATCAAACTTCTCCAATAGAGCATTAATTTCTTTCTGCTACTCCTCTGGGAGATCTGGGCTCACCTTGTAAAAAAACCTTCCCTTTTATATATAGTGACTGCTTTCTCTATTTGGGCCAAGCTCAATGATACAATTGTAGAGGCTTGGGCAACTGTATCAGTGAGTCCCCTCCATTAGCTACAGCCAGATTTGCACTGCCACAAAAACTCTAGGTCACTCTACTGCTTGTGGCCACCCATAGTGGCCTTAATGACTAGGCCCAAATGCTCTCAAAATGTAATCCAAGCTAGCAAGGACATGTCTTTGCCAAAACTGCAATTTAGCCTATATTCATGCAACTGGCATAGTGCAAAAAATGATTTGTCACTGGACAGTGGACATAACACATAACTTGTTTCCACCAATGTGAAGACTTGAAAATGCAAAGTTTGTCAATATCAATACTAGCAATAGACCAGCTTACAAGCCAAGATGCATATGTTTATCTTACTTTGCATATTTGCAACAACTTCTTCATGTTCATTTGCAACCCAGGGGTACACAGCATATACTGTGTCTTATCACCTTCTGCTTATGACAATGGACTCATTTCTAAGAAAGAGAACATTTTTATATCAGACTAACATTTCCATGGTAGCAATGTTTGAAACAATTTATATTAATTCTAAGGCCTATTTGTAAGTAACTTTTGCATTGAAAAATTCATACATTTTCTAGGCACCAAATATTTTCTATTCATTTTTTGGAAGAAAAGTTCTTGTCTATATTTTGGATGACAAAAAATCTTATGCAGGCTACCATGTGCCACATTTCTCTTATTGAATAGGGTATTATACCATTGGCAGTGTGGGGCTTTGTTTGAGGAAAGAAAAGAGAAAAATAATAATAAAGAAGAAAGATAAGAAAATTCTTAGGCCTTTATGTTCAAGGCCCCTTAAGTCATTTAAATTGCTCTGTCTATGCATTGCAAAAAGAAGCATGCATATAAAAATGTATCATGCATTTCATTATTAAATAATCTTATTCTCTATATTTTTTATGCAATATTGTTCATAAGTTCAAATATCATATTCATTTTGTAACACTACAATGATCATTGTTAAATTCATAATCATTTGTGACTGAGGACTAGAGTCTTGGAACTCTGGAAGTTTAATATAATTCAAATGCATATTTAGTATTTTAGAAAATATTTTATTGATACCAATTGGCTCCTAGAATTTTATTTTGGTCCATCAAATTTTTAGACTTAGAGTGCCACTAGACACCATATGGTTCTGACAAAAGTCTTAGGTTAGAGATGTACTAAACTGCCTACATTGGAATTAAACATCTTCAATAAACAATAACTTTCAGCCAGCACAGCACTTGTCCAGCCCCCACACCTTAGCAACTGGTCCGTTATGCTCCAGCAGCCCCCCGAGTCGCCAGACGAGTCGCCAGAGGATGAGGTGAGCATACCTCGGGCGGCGTTAAACAAATTCATCAAAGAGGTGGCGCCAGAAGCCAGAGTAACCAACGACGCCAGGGACCTGTTAATCGCCTGCTGCAACGAGTTCATCCATCGCCTAGCAACCGAATCTAACAGAGTGTGCGGCCAGAGCAATAAGAAAACTATTAATCCGGATCACGTGCTGCAGGCGCTCGGCTGCCTGGGCCTTGCCGAATACCGCGGCGAAGCCGAAGAGGCCGGACAGGGCGCTAAGCGCGAAGTTGTTGAGCGGCGCAAGCAGACAGCCAGCTATAAGTTCAAGAATTCCGGTCTGAGCTATGAGGAGCTGCTCAGCTTGCAGACGGAGATGTTTGCCAAAGCCCAGGCGCAGATGCTGCAGGAGACAGACGCTGTGACTGAAGAGGACGCCAGGCAGTTGCAGGAGGCCGCCGCTCTGGACGCGGCCGCTGGCGGAGCCGCAGCTGCAGCTGGCGGGTCAGCAGATGACGAGTATGATTGAGTCGGCCGTGACCCATCCCGCTGGGAACCTATGGGGAACTTAAGCCTATGTAGCCTTGTGTATTGAGAGAGTGGGCAGTTTTCAGTAGTTGCTAAGACACTTGGGTGTGGTTAAATCCAGGTGAGACTTGGTTTCCTTTACTTTCATTGTTGCTTGTTTGATGACAGTAGACTTACTGTGTCTATTAAAAATGTTCTGCAACTTCAATATCGTATTGCTAATCCGTTAATTCTCTTTTCATTCGCTATTAGATTATCTTTGTTTGTCCTTCTTTAGCCCTGGATAATTAATTCTACCTGTTTCTGACTTACTGCAAACCCATGAACAGCTAGAAGGAGTAGACCGGTTGAAAATGTTCCCAAGACAAAAATCGCTAAAGTGTCATTGCAAACAACTCCCTGGTTTCTCTAGGGCCGACTTTTATGACTTAGCGACGAGCGCATCACGTAAGTTGCAGATGCGTAAGAGTCGCGAGAAAGTCGTCCAAGAGTGGTTGTGTTAACGATAGTAGAAATGCTTCATTTGTGATGCTGAAGTCCAGAATGTGAGGGATTAAGAATTCTGTCTCGCCAAGGAAGAAAATTCTTCAGTTGAAAACTGATTAGTCAAGTTAATTTTTCTTAACTGGAAATTTTCTCTGGCTGTTCCTTCTGTTAGAATTATCTATTATTATAATTTATTATTATAATCTCCTGGTTAACTTTTCATTGTAAGTAAAAATGCTTTGCTTACTACTCATAGCGACTAGCGAGTTTCAGGATCACTAGAAGTAGAAGGATGAGACACCTGGTCTCTAACTGCCGTGGCTGGACTCGCCATTCTCGCCATGTAACTTAAAATAATCTATAGCAAATAAATGCTTATCATAATATATATTCTATCTGCCTGCCAGTGTGCGTGTCCCGTGTCCTGTTCCAGCGGGTGCATTTTTAGCAATGCTTAAAAAATCTGCACCTTCTTGTTTGTCAATTACATTACTATTACTATATTATTTTGTAATGTGCTTCAGTTTCTAAAAAATGGTGTTTCAAGTTGAAAATGTATGCGAACACATATATAAATATGTATTTTACACGATTGGTAATTTGTTTGCCATTATTTCTACACGTTGGTCGTTTAAGAATCGATATTTATTATAAGAGTCGAATGTCATCAGTTGCCCGAGGTAATTATCAGTCAGTTGCTTGTACTGTAAACTGCTTGTAAACAGGCATTTTTACTACTAACTATATAGATATACAAGTACACCGACATCTCGCTTCCAGCCCATAAGGTTCATTGATAGAGCCCCTCATAGAGTACTCGGTGCCCTAGCCTTGATTTAGCTGCAGGGGGGCTCCGGACATCCGGATACAGCAGGGGAGGCGTTGCCGCCCATTCCGCTAAACCCCTGGCGACCACGGGCAGCTGGTGCTGTGGTGTCGCGCCGGGAGATCCGGTGGTGTCGGTGTCCGTAGCGCGCTCCCCCCCCCCCAAGAGTCCAGGAGGTGGATGGTCGCTCGCCTGGTAGCCCTCAGGTAGCGGACGAGCTGGCAGAGGTTTGGGAAGAGGTAGGTAAACCTGTCCTGAGTAAAGGCGGGGCATTCGCAGGTGAAGTGCTCCACATTCTCAACATAAGATAGGGAGACGATGCTATGGCCGTAAAGGAATAAAGCATTAATTATCTACCAATTTTCAAGGGCTATAACTCGTGTACCTAACAGGAGTCAATTAATTATGGAATCTTGCAGCTATCTAAAAATACCTGGAGGAGGGGAGTACAGCCTATTGAAAGCGCAAATAACTCCTAAGATTAGAAATTCTTTTAGTTAGAGGCAGGAGGCTGTGTGGCTGTGTGTGCGCACTTTAAGCGACATTGTCACACAACCGATGAGAGGCATTACTGCCCATTCCGCCGACTCCCCTGAGCAAGCACACACACAGAAGTGTACAGCGGCCCTAACTGTATTTTCGATAGGCATGTACACTTCACTGTGCCTTCGGGTTGGCCTTCAAGGGCGTTAATTGCGCACGAGCAGAGCCGAGTCGAGATTCCAATTTAGCCCCAAATTAATGTGACTGCACTTGGAATCGAGCCTGGGCCACTGGTACATCAGAGCGCCGCATCAGACCACTGGGCTAAGCCCCCCCCCCCCAAAGTTAATTCATCCGATTCCATGTTTATATTGAATAAAAAATGCGTCTTCATTTTTATACCTAGTGTTAGTAGCAAATAATTCTACTTTCCAATCAGTAGTATGATTCAACCCCAACAACAGACTTATTATTTATATTATTGCAGCTAAAAGCGATGACAACCTCGCAGAAGCACAGAAACTTTGTAGCCGAGCCGATGGGGGAAAAGCCGGTAACAGAACTGCCCGGCATTGGCCCCGTGCTGGGCGAGCGGCTTGCCTCAAGGGGCTGCGACAGGGCCTACGTAATCCTTGGCCAGTTTCTCGTTGTCAAGAAGGACAGAGAAATGTTTACCGATTGGTTGAATGACCAATGCAATGCCAATACTAAGCAGGCTGGCGACTGCTACAACGGTCTGGTTGAATGGTGTAACGCCTTCTTGTAGACAAGTAGTTTTTGTTAATGTATGCAGTAAGAAAAACTACTTATGCGCCCATGTATGAGTATATAGTACTCTCATATTTTGCTTACCTCTGTTTGAAGCAAATTCCAATTGTTTTAATTCAATGTGTTTCTTATTCAAGTTTTACTCATCCAGATTTATTCATTTATTTATTCGAGTGATTATCCAAGCATCCCATAGCCTAGCAACTTTTATTCAGATGCTTATTTTATTTGCCTAATCTCTACTTCAGCATTGTACACACTTAGGTATAATTTTTTCGGCCTTAACTCTGAACTTGCCATTTCTGAATCTGAACAGTAGATCTGAATCTACTGTTTAGACTGGACTGTCTAGACTGTTTATTGACGACGCTTATCATGTATTGTTTTTTTCCAGTGACCATTCTCTTTGAAGGGTGATGCCAATACTTTATTATTTCCTACTATTAATTAACGTTGATATTTTGCGCAAATAAAGCAAATAAAAGTTTATTCCGAGATTAGTTTGTTAATAAGGGTGTAAAAAAAGAAAGAGATATGGACACTTAGCATACTTTCTTTAATTTGATTATTGTTTCGATCTCTCGTATTAGAATTTCGACAAGTGAGCTACCTTAAACTTCTCACTGCCATCATTAGTAGATTAGCCTTCTAGTGACATGCAGCTTTCACAAACAATTCTTTGTATTTTTCATGTGTGCATGCGTGCGAATAGCTTTAAAATGCAAGCCTGAATTCGCAATTATTGGTGCCTTCTGATTGGCTGTACCTAATGCTCTGCAGTTTGGCACGTTGCCAACTTTTGGTTGTAGTCAATGCATAAAACTACCGAATGTTCTGCATAAGGATCATAGATAAGTTCAGCATGCTGCCATTGGTCATTTGAACCGCTAATACAATTAATAATCAGATATTAAAATACATAAAATTGTTAAATCTCCTATCATTGTAAACTTATACAGATGGGCAGCGGATAGTTTTGCCAATATTTAGCTAGCACAGAAACTATAAATAATTATACACTAGAAGGTCTAGCAAATAAGCGAGATCTCGTATTTTCATCTAGTTACTTAAAATTAAGTTTGGTAATAGAACGTCTACAAACTACAAAAGTGCTTACACGTACTAAAATATGTAGAACTTATTAGGCGCTAATCATTCAATAAAATATATTTACAGCTTGTTAGGCTAAAAAAATTGTTACTGATAAGTATAAAAATGATTATAATAAATAGTCCCACATTACTTTATCATACTGCTGCTTTGTTATACTTGTAAATATAAATTCTACGACACATTTCATGTTCAAAATTATTCAAAGATTCTATTTACGCTGGCTTAGCCTTAGCTGGCTGCGAATTGCGCGCTTATGAACCTCTGCCCATCCAACTTTGTGAACAGTTTTGTCACATTGCTATCATATGGTAATCGTTTAAATAGAAGATAACTTTTTGCTTGTTTTTCCTGTTTCTTCAGTCAATTTTATCGTTTACTTGTATCGAAATTGTCGGAAGACTGCACTGTACTCAGAGCTAGAACAGTTTGGTTCATAAATATTTTCTTTTATTAAATTGAGCCTACTTTCTAAAAATTCCAGCCCAGACCCCAGAATCCCAGATAAGAATTGTGGTAGAGCCAGAGTTGTCATTAGATTTGACTATCTTTGCTAACAATAAAGCATTAGCGAAGGTAACAACACTTTACGAGTAGTAGGGCCTATCTTGTCTCTTAATATGAATAATGATAGTAGATTCTCATGTGACTTATGTCATAAATCATAATTGCAAAATACAAGGAGATTCTAGCTTTTTTACTATTTTCATTTTTAAATAGGCTATGCCCATCAATGTGTAATGAGATTGAGAGTCTTCAAGAATATCTTTGCAAAACTAGGCCTAGGCCTAGGTCAAATAGACACATGACAGTTTTATTGGTGCATGACATGACTAAGATGGCTACACACTAAGATGGCCACAGCTCTGAACGGCTGCATGGATAGGAGTAGCGAGTAGGCCCTAGGTCTATATATTTCCTCATTTCCCATTGGCTATGATTAGGGTGGGGTAGGCCTATATACCTAACTTCAAGTTTTGGAGAAGACAGATTTTGTAATGAAATTAGATTAGGCCTAGGCCTAGTAAAATAAAAAAATCCTTTGCTTTATTTCAGGTATTACTAGGCCTTGGCCTACTTATCAGTGTTGGGCATAATTCTGATACTCTGATATTCCAATATTATTGGCAATACCTTTTGGGTATTGGAGTATCAGAAGCCGATACTTTTTGATAGTATTGGACTTTGGTAACTTCCAATACAATTTTCAAATTTAATTTATAGAAATTTTGTAGAAAGTAATGATAAATACTTCACTTTCAGGTCAATGAAACTGAAATAAATCAATACTTTCATCCTTAAAAAATTAGTTTTTAAAACTTTTTTTAAAAAACTTTGTTAAATTGGCTGTGCCATATATACTTTATCAATTAGTTAGTAATTAATAATTATCATAAAAATGATATTATTTAGTCAATTATCATGCTGCAAGTTCTATAACATTATCACTGCCAACCATTGATTGCCGATCAATTCTACAATTTCTTCAATTTAGTATATACACAAGTACTACACTAGTAACATAAGAAATTTAGTGAATGATACATATATGCAAACAATCAGCAATAAATAAAGAAATGCACTATTTTGGACACATATATTAGGCAAGGCCAAGTTGAGTAAAGGGAAGAAAAGTGACACAATTTACTTAGGTTTTATATTTTAGAGAGTAAAGGGGCAAGGTATTGCCCAATTAGAGGTGAGGCTGTAAAATCTGTACCTTAGCTTAGCGTATTTAGTCTAGTATAAATGCACCCAACCCAAAAAACAAGACTAAAGAGATTAAGTGTGTAGGTGCATCACTTGCAAACTGGCAGGCCACCACACTATACTAAAACAATAACAATACTAACAGCCTATGCATAAAGAAGAATGACTACAGAGGCTAGTAAGTAATTAATGATTGCCTACAGTGGCAACTGTTGGTTTTCCATTCATAGAAAATCTTATATACTTAAAATGAGTTGTCTGTATGTATATATAAGATAGATTTTAGAAAAATTGGCTAAACTGATTTTTTTAAACTTGCACCATTTGATTAGAATTTTCCTAGGATAGTATATACGAGGGTCATCCCAAAAGTTTCAGCAAACGACTATTAATTTTCAACAAACGAGTGTTAGAACAATGAACATGTCAAAAACCTTCAAAATAACTTCCGTTGACTTGAATTGTGCACTCCCAGCGGCCAGGCAACTTCTGAACACTGTCAGCAGCGCCGGATTCGCACAGGTCTTTTGCAATGTGGCCGACCTCGCTGAACAGGTCATCAGGGCAATGGAAATGATGCCCTCGGAGCTGGTTCTTAAGCTTCAGAAAAAGGTTGAAATCGCAGGGACTGAGGTCTGGGGAGTAAGGAGGATGAGGCAGCACCTCCCACTGGTAGTCCCGCAGTAGGTCCTGCACAATGCAAGCTGTGTGCGAACTGGCATTGTCGTGCAGAAGGAGTGGACCAAGTTCCAGGCCTGTGGCCGCTTTTTGCGCAAGGCAGGCCGAAGATGGTGAATAATGAAGCTCGACGAGGGGATTCCGGACAGCTCAGCCATTTCTTCGCATGTCTAACGACGATCGATGTTCAGCAGCCCTTGGATCAACTCAATGTTGACTCTGTGCGAGCTTCTTTTGGCCTTCCTCATCCTCGACATCAGAGCGGCCATTCTTGAATTGACTGTACCAGTCATACACGGCTTGCTGGCTCATCGCATTTGGCCCATGGGCCTGCAGCAACTGACAGTGAATTTGAGCTGCAGGGACACCACGAAGACATTCTGTTTTAATGTATGAGCGCTGCTCCAAGTTGAACGGAAATTCCATTTTATCGTTGTCGGCCGATGTTTGATTTAGTATCCCACAAAATGTTCTTTAGAAAACAGAATTTTGAAGCTAGAATGCTAAAAACTTACTCAGACACCCGAAATATGCTCATCTTTCGTGTGGTATAAGTGCTATAGTCCTAAAAGTTGTCTATGGCACAAAATCATTTGATTTCTGAAACTTTTGGGATGACCCTCGTACATCCTAGCTAAGAAATTGCTCAATGTTAAAAGGATTAAATATTCAAAAAAACATGCTTTTTTGCAAAGGTCAAGCAACTTTTTTGACTTAAAATGCATTGTAAGAATATTAGGGACAAAACTGACTGGCTGAACTCTGATTGTTATAAAGATTGCATCACAACAAGTTGAAGACAGTGTCAAGGAAAAGTACACAACTTGATTAAAATTGCGTAACTATATTGCTAACTTAAATTATTGAGACTAATACTGTTTGACTGAGAAATTGATTATGTCATAACTTTTTACTCTAATAGAATTGCTGTAAGTATTGAATTATAAGGGCCACAATTCATGTTCTCCAATTAAAAAAAGATAGCCTAGATGCGAATAGACTAGACTGCTAATGTAGTGACCTAGGTTCAAATCATAATATTGCCAAAAAATTTTTATCAAAACACCTTAAAAACAGAAAACTGCTAAACATAAAAGAAGTACAATGTCAAACATAGAAGAGCCACCATGTCAAGCATAAAAGAGCCACTATGTAGAACATAAATAGCCACCATGTCAAACATTAAATAGTCACCATGTCAATCATTAATGAGCTACCATGCCAAATATAAAATATCTATCATGTTAGACATAATAGAGCCACCCTGTCAAACATAATAGAGACATTTCAAATATAAAAAAAGCATCATGCCAATCATCAAGGAGCCATTATAAAGCTAAGGAAATTGTTATACTAGCTACTTATTGTCTGTTGGATGCTTGCTATTTAAGGATAGATACTTGCTATCAGGTGGATGCTTGCTATCTGGGGATGCTTGCTGTCTGGGGGTGCTTGGTACATGCTTGCTATCTGGGGGATGCTTGCTATCTGGGAGATGCTTGCTATCTGGGGGATGCTTACTATCTAGGGGTGCTTTCTGTCTTAGGATGTTTTCTTTTTGCATTGTAATTCATTTGAGCAGTTTGTCTGTTGTATTTGTGAAGGCAATTTTTTTGTCTTTTTTTACTTGTAGAGATAAAAGAATATAGAGTACACTATTGACAATTGGCTAGTTGTAAGCATTGATTGATATGACTATGAGCCCTAGCCCTATCTCTATCCAATAATGATATTGCATTGCTTTCCCTATTGCAAAGTTTATTCATTATAAATAGAAAGCTTACTTTATATAAATATTTGGATCCTTAGGAAATATTTTAAATATACTTATAGGCCTACTTTTAAATTCTAATGAAATAAGTTTGTTATCTTAAATTTGCTATATAACTATTTTTTAAATATATTTTCTTTTAATAATATTACATATTTTTATGGTAGGCAAAATGACAACATCATATTTTTGCAGACATAAAAGTGGTACACACTGGCAGCAAACAAAATTATTGTCGACTAGTATAAAAACATTTTCATTTTATTTTAATTCATAGACCATCCATGACCAAGATTCAGAGTGATCTTAAGTTGGCATATGTATTTGTGGCAATATTCTATATATATCTTAAACTTTTTTGGTATCTTGTACAAAATATTTTTTTAAGTTTTCATAGGTAAAATATATTAGGTGATCATTTATTATTTAAATATGCTAGAAAAATTATTATATATTTTATCTCAAAAAAATTAAGACTTCCATTTTTATTCAACTTTGCTTTATATAGCTTTCTAATCTTGATTCTTGATACCTTGATATAAGTGGGGGGCACCCCCCCCCACCTATCAGAGACCTAAAAGAATGAAAGGGGTTACTAAGCGAATTTTTGCCAAAGTACAGAGCCACAATCTCCACCTCACCTTTCAGTCTTTACCCTCTAAAATCTGCCTTTTCCCTCAATACATTTTTGGTTATCCACTTCAAAAAATGGTTTGTTACAACTTGGTATTAGCAGTTGAATATTTTTAATAGACAAGGCAAACGGCTGTAACAAATTTGGTAGCAATTGTGAGATTGTTCTAGTAAAAGACCCATTACACACAAATAAATGGAGTATCATAAATTAATATCCAACAACTGAAAGAAATGAATAGGCATTTTGCTAACCTATCCATATATCTAAAAACTTGAAAGTAGGCTCTAAATATGATTTTTTATCTTTTTACTTCAAATTTGTGGACAATTTTTAATCTAACAAGCCAGAAAGTCAGTTGACCCTGTGGAACAAAATCCTGTATTCAAGTCAGAGCCCTAACTCAGGTCAAATATGTTTAAAGTTTGATAAAAAATGTACTTTTATATATTTTTAATTGCTGAGCTAGCATAGCAACTAAGGCTTTTATCTACATCTATCTATTTCAGCCCTTCGCCCGGGCCCCAGCAGCCGCACCCCTGGCTTCATCGGCCAACTGCAACCGTCTGCAGCAGCAGCCGCAGCATCCAGATGTAGATGCAACCGCCGCCGCCGCTGACTATTTCTCGCCAGGCGTTGGCCCGGCTGCCTCGGTCTGGGGCTCCGCATTCGACGCCTGGCTGCCCCCTCCGCCGTCTGTGTCTCCACCGCCGCCGCCGCCGCCGCCTCCGCCTCAGTTGCATCAGCCACAACCGCTTCGCGACAGCCTGTCCGCTGTAGTAATGGTGAGTGAGTAGTATAGTGCGGTTTTTGACATTTAATTTCCGTTGATAAGGTTGAAAAGATCCAGAATTGACTTATGGAACTGTTTTTAATAAAAATATCTGGGCATGTTGTCAAGAAGAAAATCTAATCTGTTAAAGATTTGATGGAATAGAATAGATTGCTAATCTGTGCTATTGCCAGTCTATCTAATATTTCATGAAATATAAGAAATTGCTAATCTAACCATTTTTATGGGATAGAATGGAATGCTAATCTATCCATTTTGTGATAGGAATAGAATGGAATGCTAATCTATTCATTATGTCATGGAATAGAATGGATTGCTAATCTATCCATTATTTCATGGAATAGAATGGATTGCTAATCTATCCATTATGTCATGGAATAGAATGGAATGCTAATCTATCCATTATGTCATGGAATAGAATGGATTGCTAATCTATCCATTATGTCATGGAATAGAATGGATTGCTAATCTATCCATTATGTCATGGAATAGAATGGATTGCTAATCTATCCATTATGTCATGGAATAGAATGGATTGCTAATCTATCCATTATGTCATGGAATAGAATGGATTGCTAATCTATCCATTATGTCATGGAATAGAATGGATTGCTAATCTATCCATTATGTCATGGAATAGAATAGATTGCTAATCCATCCATTATGTCATGGAATAGAATGGATTGCTAATCCATCCATTATGTCATGGAATAGAATGGATTGCTAATCTATCCATTATGTCATGGAATAGAATGGAATGCTAATCTATCCATTATGTCATGGAATAGAATGGATTGCTAATCTATCCATTATGTCATGAAATAGAATGGATTGCTAATCTATCCGTTATGTCATGGAATAGAATGGAATGCTAATCTATCCATTATGTCATGGAATAGAATGAAATGCTAATCTATCCATTATGTCATGGAATAGAATGGAATGCTAATCTATCCATTATGTCATGGAATAGAATGGATTGCTAATCTATCCATTATGTCATGGAATAGAATGGATTGCTAATCTATCCATTATGTCATGGAATAGAATGAAATGCTAATCTATCCATTATGTCATGGAATAGAATGGAATGCTAATCTATCCATTATGTCATGGAATAGAATGGATTGCTAATCTATTCATTATGTCATGGAATAGAATGGATTGCTAATCTATCCATTATGTCATGGAATAGAATGGATTGCTAATCTATCCATTATGTCATGGAATAGAATGGATTGCTAATCTATCCATTATGTCATGGAATAGAATGGATTGCTAATCTATCCATTATGTCATGGAATAGAATGGAATGCTAATCTATCCATTATGTCATGGAATAGAATGGATTGCTAATCCATCCATTATGTCATGGAATAGAATGGATTGCTAATCTATCCATTATGTCATGGAATAGAATGGATTGCTAATCTATCCATTATGTCATGGAATAGAATGAAATGCTAATCTATCCATTATGTCATGGAATAGAATGGATTGCTAATCTATCCATTATGTCATGGAATAGAATGGATTGCTAATCTATCCATTATGTCATGGAATAGAATGGATTGCTAATCTATCCATTATGTCATGGAATAGAATGGATTGCTAATCTATCCATTATGTCATGGAATAGAATGGAATGCTAATCTATCCATTATGTCATGGAATAGAATGGATTGCTAATCTATCCATTATGTCATGGAATAGAATGGATTGCTAATCTATCCGTTATGTCATGGAATAGAATGAAATGCTAATCTATCCATTATGTCATGGAATAGAATGAAATGCTAATCTATCCATTATGTCATGGAATAGAATGGAATGCTAATCTATCCATTATGTCATGGAATAGAATGGATTGCTAATCTATCCGTTATGTCATGGAATAGAATGGAATGCTAATCTATCCATTATGTCATGGAATAGAATGGAATGCTAATCTATCCATTATGTCATGGAATAGAATGGACTGCTAATCTATCCATTATGTCATGGACTAGAATGGATTGCTAATCTATCCATTATGTCATGGAATAGAATGGAATGCTAATCTATCCATTATGTCATGGAACAGAATGGATTGCTAATCTATCCATTATGTCATGGAATAGAATGGATTGCTAATCTATCCATTATGTCATGGAATAGAATGGATTGCTAATCTATCCATTATGTCATGGAATAGAATGGAATGCTAATCTATCCATTATGTCATGGAATAGAATGGATTGCTAATCTATCCATTATGTCATGGAATAGAATGGATTGCTAATCCAAGTCTTGTTAGCTAATTTGAAATAGTATTTTTAGCGTCATTTCTACTTTCTAATCACATACAATCAAAGTCTGTAATCTGTCTGTAGTTTGTTTTTTTGTATCAACTCATTACTTTACCTATCGTGCGTCCTGTTAGAATTTAGAGCACCTGTGTTCTGCCTTCCCAATTTTTTTACGTTTTTCCTTAGCCCAGTCAGGAACCCCTGGTGCCCGTTCTATTTTTAGGCATGACTCACCCCTTCCCAAAGTCCTAAACGAACATCCTTACCCCCCCCCCCAAGCCTGTTCACCCCGTCATTCACCCCTGTCTTCATAAGCGAACGCATTTTACCGTTCAGTGTCTGACCGCACCGCACTATATAAAATTGTTTTTTGGCGTTGTAAGTGTTTATCTACATGAAGACCCAAAGTCCTTGCTAAAGAAGATTCCAAACCAAAGAATTTGGTAAGCCATCTCTTTCAATTTATATAGCTATTTTAATATGTCCCTTTTTATTGTCTTACTGTGTCTTTATTGGCTGCTCTAGATGTTTTTCTGAGGTATGTTTAGTGCTGGCAGCTGGCCATCACTCCTGTCTCCTTTGTTCTTCCTTGTTTCCCTGCTCCTTCAATTACGGGTTTTCCTCTATCGGGGTCTCCATTCCTATTTATTCTGTGCCCCTGTTCCCCTCCCTTCAGTGCCCCTGTTCCCCTCCCTTCAGTGCCCCTGTTCCCCTCCCCTCAGTGTCCCTGTTCCCCTCCCTTCAGTGTCCCTGTTCCCCTCCCTTCAGTGTCCCTGTTCCCCTCCCTTCAGTGTCCCTGTTCCCCTCCCTTCAGTGCCCCTGTTCCCCTCCCTTCAGTGCCCCTGTTCCCCTCCCTTCAGTGTCCCTGTTCCCCTCCCTTCAGTGCCCCTGTTCCCCTCCCTTCAGTGTCCCTGTTCCCCTCCCTTCAGTGTCCCTGTTCCCCTCCCTTCAGTGCCCCTGTTCCCCTCCCTTCAGTGCCCCTGTTCCCCTCCCTTCAGTGTCCCTGTTCCCCTCCCTTCAGTGCCCCTGTTCCCCTCCCTTCAGTGTCCCTGTTCCCCTCCCTTCAGTGTCCCTGTTCCCCTCCCTTCAGTGCCCCTGTTCCCCTCCCTTCAGTGTCCCTGTTCCCCTCCCTTCAGTGCCCCTGTTCCCCTCCCTTCAGTGTCCCTGTTCCCCTCCCTTCAGTGTCCCTGTTCCCCTCCCTTCAGTGCCCCTGTTCCCCTCCCTTCAGTGTCCCTGTTCCCCTCCCTTCAGTGCCCCTGTTCCCCTCCCTTCAGTGCCCCTGTTCCCCTCCCTTCAGTGTCCCTGTTCCCCTCCCTTCAGTGTCCCTGTTCCCCTCCCTTCAGTGTCCCTGTTCCCCTCCCTTCAGTGCCCCTGTTCCCCTCCCTTCAGTCAGTGTCCCTGTTCCCCTCCCTTCAGTGCCCCTGTTCCCCTCCCTTCAGTGCCCCTGTTCCCCTCCCTTCAGTGTCAGCGCTGTAGCAGCGTTGTATTGAAAATAGTCGCGCAGTTTAAGGGCAATATCCCTATTGATACCCCCCTCTTATTCCCTCAGGCTGCCACATCTGCTTCCGCAGTCGCCACGCCAGCTAGCGGCGCTGTTTCGGCTGGCGCCAGTCACCACCGCAGCTACCAGGACCTGTTCCCTTCGCCTACCGACTTCTCGCGTCGACCGTTCGCCTTCGACGAGGCCCCGCCGCCGCCGCCATCGATGTCGCCTCCGCCGCCGCCTTCGCCACCGCCGCCGCCACCTCCGCCTCCTCCGGAGCAGAAGCCGCAGCAGGTGGCAAGGCGCAGCATTAGCGTTGCTGGTTCTTTGAGCTCCTTGACTGGCGGGGCGGCCAAGAAGCTGGACCTGTGCTCCAGCTGCGGCCGGTTTCACGAGGCCGGCGGCGCCCACCTGTACGACTATGATCAGGATATTGATCAGGATCTGATGTGCAAGGTTAGCTGACTGTTGACAGATCAGTCATGCACTTTTCTTTTAGAAATTCGGTCCAGTGAGTGAGGATTCGTTTCTAAACTTCAGGGAGTAAGAATTCAGGTCTAAACTTCAGGGATTGAGAATTCAGGTCTGAACTTCAAGGAGTGAGAATTCAGGTCTGAACTTCAAGGAGTGATAATTCAGGTCTGAACTTCAGGGAGTGAGAATTCAGGTCTAAACTTCAGGGATTGAGAATTCAGGTCTGAACTTCAAGGAGTGAGAATTCACGTCTAAACTTCAGGGAGTGAGAATTCAGGTCTGAACTTCAGGGAGTGAGAATTCAGGTCTGAACTTCAGGGAGTGAGAATTCAGGTCTGAACTTCAGGGAGTGAGAATTCAGGTCTGAGCTTCAGGGAGTGAGAATTCAGGTCTGAACTTCAGGGAGTGAGGCCTTAATTATAGTTTGAGCACTAACTTTCTTTCCTAAATTAAATAGGACAGTTTTCTGCATGTAACACTCGCGTCTGTCTACTAACAAGTAGCACTGAACTATTAAAATCTCTAAACAAATTTCAGCTGTGCCAGCAGCCGCTCGTTGATCCGTTGGATACGAAGTGCGGGCACACGTTTTGCACACCCTGTCTGAAGAGCCACCTAGCCAGACAGGCGCTCTGCCCAATAGACAAAAGCATTATTAATTTTCTGGAGTGCTCCCAGGCGTCTAGTCTGGTGAAAAAGTGAGTCCGCGCTTATTTATGTGCTCACTTGCTGACCCCTGAGCATGAGCAGTGTACACTCGATGGCCCGTGGGGTTGGCCCTCACGGACTCCAGTCGTACGACTCAGCTAACAGGCTAATTTTTTTTGCTCAGGCCCGATATTTATGTGGCCGCGCTACGAATCGAACCAGGGCTCCCACTTGCCACTATCTCACCGTGTCTACTCCCCTGTCTCCTCTCTTCATCCCCACTTTCTTACCGTGTCTACTTCTCCGTCTCCTCTCTTCATTCCCACTTTCTCACCGTGTCTACTTCTCCGTCTCCTCTCTTCATTCCCACTTTCTCACCGTGTCTACTTCTCCGTCTCCTCTCTTCATTCCCACTTTCTCACCGTGTCTACTCCCCTGTCTCCTCTCTTCATACCGTCTATCTCACCTTGTCTACTTCTCTGTCTCTCTTCATACCGTCTATCTCACCCTTGTCTACTTCTCGGTCTCCTCTCTTCATACCGTCTATCTCACCCTTGTCTACTTCTCGGTCTCCTCTCTTCATACCGTCTATCTCACCCTTGTCTACTTCTCGGTCTCCTCTCTTCATACCGTCTATCTCACCTTGTCTACTTCTCGGTCTCCTCTCTTCATCCCCACTATCTCACCGTGTCTACTCCCCTGTCTCCTCTCTTCATCCCCACTTTCTCACCGTGTTTACTTCTCCGTCTCCTCTCTTCATTCCCACTATCTCACCGTATCTACTTCTCCGTCTCCTCTCTTCATACCGTCTATCTCACCTTGTCTACTTCTCTGTCTCTCTTCATACCGTCTATCTCACCCTTGTCTACTTCTCCGTCTCCTCTCTTCATACCGTCTATCACCCTTGTCTACTTCTCCGTCTCTCTTCATACCGTCTATCTCACCCTTGTCTACTTCTCCGTCTCTCTTCATACCGTCTATCTCACCCTTGTCTACTTCTCTGTCTCTCTTCATACCGTCTATCTCACCCTTGTCTACTTCTCCGTCTCCTCTCTTCATACCGTCTATCTCACCCTTGTCTACTTCTCCGTCTCCTCTCTTCATACCGTCTATCACCCTTGTCTACTTCTCCGTCTCTCTTCATACCGTCTATCTCACCCTTGTCTACTTCTCTGTCTCTCTTCATACCGTCTATCTCACCCTTGTCTACTTCTCCGTCTCCTCTCTTCATACCGTCTATCACCCTTGTCTACTTCTCCGTCTCTCTTCATACCGTCTATCTCACCCTTGTCTACTTCTCCGTCTCTCTTCATACCGTCTATCTCACCCTTGTCTACTTCTCTGTCTCTCTTCATACCGTCTATCTCACCCTTGTCTACTTCTCCGTCTCCTCTCTTCATACCGTCTATCACCCTTGTCTACTTCTCCGTCTCTCTTCATACCGTCTATCTCACCCTTGTCTACTTCTCCGTCTCTCTTCATACCGTCTATCTCACCCTTGTCTACTTCTCTGTCTCTCTTCATACCGTCTATCTCACCCTTGTCTACTTCTCTGTCTCTCTTCATACCGTCTATCTCACCCTTGTCTACTTCTCCGTCTCCTCTCTTCATACCGTCTATCACCCTTGTCTACTTCTCCGTCTCTCTTCATACCGTCTATCTCACCCTTGTCTACTTCTCTGTCTCTCTTCATACCGTCTATCTCACCCTTGTCTACTTCTCCGTCTCCTCTCTTCATACCGTCTATCACCCTTGTCTACTTCTCCGTCTCCTCTCTTCATACCGTCTATCACCCTTGTCTACTTCTCCGTCTCTCTTCATACCGTCTATCTCACCCTTGTCTACTCCGTCTCCTCTCTTCATACCGTCTATCTCACCCTTGTCTACTTCTCCGTCTCCTCTCTTCATACCGTCTATCACCCTTGTCTACTTCTCCGTCTCTCTTCATACCGTCTATCTCACCCTTGTCTACTTCTCCGTCTCCTCTCTTCATACCGTCTATCTCACCCTTGTCTACTTCTCTGTCTCTCTTCATACCGTCTATCTCACCCTTGTCTACTTCTCCGTCTCCTCTCTTCATACCGTCTATCACCCTTGTCTACTTCTCAGTCTCCTCTCTTCATACCGTCTATCACCCTTGTCTACTTCTCCGTCTCTCTTCATACCGTCTATCTCACCCTTGTCTACTCCGTCTCCTCTCTTCACACCGTCTATCTCACCCTTGTCTACTTCTCCGTCTCCTCTCTTCATACCGTCTATCACCCTTGTCTACTTCTCCGTCTCCTCTCTTCATACCGTCTATCACCCTTGTCTACTTCTCCGTCTCTCTTCATACCGTCTATCTCACCCTTGTCTACTCCGTCTCCTCTCTTCATACCGTCTATCTCACCCTTGTCTACTCCGTCTCCTCTCTTCATACCGTCTATCTCAGCTTTTCCAATAGATATTGCGAAATCCCCACTAGTCACTGCTTCTGTCCCAGTGCACCGATCTAGGCAGAAGGGAGCGCAGGAATGGGAGATGGGGAGGGGGGTTAATATGTAAATCAATGCCAACTCAGCATCCTTCCATCATCAAGGGAAGAGGAGGCCGGCGGGGGTGGGGATTCAGTCGCGAGGATTTTTGTCCAAAGGCTATAGCAGCTTTCACTTCGCGAGAGTGCCGGAAGAGTTTGGGGTGTGGAAAGGAAGTTTTTCTTTTGGTTCACCACGCGACTCACGAGGCTTATTGATGAAGGACAGGACCGGCTCAGACTCTCTGTAAGCCTGCAGTCTCAGTTTCCCCAACACTTGGGGCCAGCATAAGCTGTCAACTCCAACCCGGGTCAAGCTGTGGGGCTTTTCAGCTCACTCAGCTTGTGCCGCCGACTTCGCACTTTTAACTTCTCTCCGCGCGTCTCCTTGTGCATGCCTAAGGTGCAGTAGGGGAGGGGTCGCTAGCCAAGTGGCACTGCAAGTTAAGCAGAAGTGGTTGCGGTTAGTTTGCCCTGTCTGATTATAAGGTTAACCGCTCTGAGTTAGGAATGGCTGGTTTAGATGTTTTTGTATTTGTATACTGTATATCTATATCTATGCAACTGTCCCTGATCCTATCAATAATATTGCTATTGTGCTCATTGGGGATTAGTTACTAGGTTAAATAAGGGGGGAGCATTGTGCAGCCCATTTAGTTAAGCTCGCATGCTTATCTGTGCCTTCCTTGACATACTCAGGATTATATCTCTCCCTTCTACGTATTTCTCTGGATTATATCTCCCTTTTATATCTCTAGATTATATCTCGTCTCTAGATTGTATCTTTTCTTTCTATTTCTCTGGATTGATTATATATCTTCCCTGTATTTCTATGGATATGGATTATATCTCTCCATTTCTTTCTATTGCTCCATCGGCTCGCTAATCCCTTTCCCTCCATCCGCTTCACATTCCTCCATCCCTACATTGTGTCAATATTCACAAGCCTTCCCTATAACCCAGAAATGCAGAAAAGCATTCCCTGCTAAGTTCTTAAACTAGGCCCGCTGCTCCTCTTGTCGGTGTGAAACATTTTTCACGGCGTCGAAAAATTAGAACCTATGATGAAGAAGCAACTCTAGAGTTGCTAGGCAATGCAAGGATGCGGCTGAATTGAATGGCCACAACTATATGGATTTGTGCACGGTGGCAACTCTCGCCCAAGCCGTCAGCAGCTCAACTCAAAACACTCACTCACTCATCTTATAGAACTGGGGGGCTCTGAACTGTGTAGAAAGGCCAGTCATTAAGCCCCCGGCTACTAGCCAAATGTTGACGCTGTCCAGCTTCACCCACTTGCCCGCGACTGAATGTGTAAGCTGGATGGAGAGTGTGAAATTAAGCGAGAGTGAGTGGGCAGGCAGTGGCGGGGAACAAAAGCTCCACTTTTAGGCGCGGATCGAGGAGGGTAGGGCGCTCTCTCGCTGACTGCTTGCTGCGATTTTGGAAACTTTTTTTTTTTGGCGCACCGCGGCCAGCCACCATACAGCCTTTTCCGGATCGAAGTTCTCTCTGGGTGGGTGTGCCTGCAGCCTTCTGCTCCGCATTCACTCTCAGGAATTGAGTCCGTCCATATAACCCCCCCCCGCCTCGATCGGCTGCTGCTGACCCGTCAGTCACTCAAAACCGTCCTCAAACCCGCAGTGCTTGCGACAAATATATTATATTATAAAGTGTAAACTGTATATATCCTGAGTCAGTTTTTTTCCCAGATAGACCCCCTTCAGTTTGGCGAGTTTTATCTCGAATTCTGCCTGTCTGTGTGTGTCGTGTTGTGTTTACACAGCTCGCAAAAGCTTCTGTCTATATATTTATTTAATCTGTCACTCGTATCTATTATGTCAATCATGAAAATGATTCTTTTAATTAAAGATTTCTCTTATCATCGGGGATATATAATAATAATGCACTTCCACTCCGGCTAACCCTGAGGGGGGGCGTACTAACCGCAGTCAAATCTGCTTAACTTGTGCAGTGCTGGCGGCGAACGCTCTGACCTATTATGGCTAGCAACCACATCAATCCTATAATGATGCAGGTCCTATCTAGATCCTGAGCGACCAACATATCCGGAGTGACTCTCAATCCATCCAGAGTGACTCTCAATCCATCCAAAGTGACTCTCAATCCATCCAGAGTGACTCAATTTATCCAGAGTGACTCAATCCATCCAGAGTGGCTCTCAATCCATCCAGAGTGACTCTCAATCCATCCAGAGTGACTCTCAATCCATCCAGAGTGACTCTCAATCCATCCAGAGTGACTCAATTTATCCAGAGTGACTCAATCCATCCAGAGTGGCTCTCAATCCATCCAGAGTGACTCTCAATCCATCCAGAGTGACTCTCAATCCATCCAGAGTGACTCTCAATCCATCCAGAGTGACTCTCAATCCATCCAGAGTGACTCAATCCATCTACTGTTACTCTAATCATTTAGAGAGACTTTTTAACCCACGAAGAGTGACTCTCAATACATCGAGGGTGACTCTCAATCCATCCAGAGTGAGTCAATTTATCCAGAGTGACTCAATCCATCCAGAGTGGCTCTCAATCCATCCAGAGTGACTCTCAATTTATCCAGAGTGACTCTCAATCCATCCAGAGTGACTCAATTTATCCAGAGTGACTCAATCCATCCAGAGTGGCTCTCAATCCATCCAGAGTGACTCTCAATTTATCCAGAGTGACTCTCAATCCATCCAGAGTGACTCTCAATCCATCCAGAGTGACTCTCAATCCATCCAGAGTGACTCTCAATCCATCCAAAGTGACTCAATCCATCCAGAGTGACTCTCAATCCATCCAGAGTGATTCTCAATCCATCCAGAGTGACTTTCGATCCATCCAGAGTGACTCCCAATTTATCCAGAGTGACTCTCAATCCATCCATAGTGACTCTCAATTTATCCAGAGTGACTCTCAATCCATCCAGAGTGACTCTCAACCCATCCAGAGTGACTCTCAATCTATCTATTATTACCCTCCATCAATACGGACTTCTAATCCACGCAGAGTGATTTAAAATCAAAGCTTTATAGGAGTGAAAACGAAAAGTGAGAATTGGTCAAATCTTTTGCTGCTGGGTTAACAGACCGTTGAGCTAGTGTAGAGTCCAAGGCTAGAATTCCAGCAAATCTGAGAACGGCCGGCAGTTTGAGCTGAAACGGCAGACTAATCTTTGATGGCTGACAAGCGCGGATTAGAATTGCACTGCTGCTGCTGCTGCTGCAAAAGCCTTGGCTGCCGTCCTTTCGCTTCTTCCCATCCAACCATTGGGATTTTAGAGCGAGCCTCTCTAACAGCTAAACAGCCTAACAGTCATTGGCCATTTCCCACTCCCAGAAATATCCTCATTCCCTCCTTCCCATTTCGTCTCGCGGTCGGCCGCGCTAAAAAGCCGGAGGCCGGGCCTGGCCCTGCTGACCAGGACAAGGCCAATATCCCCCCTCCGTGATCGGCCTAGTAATCTGAGAGCAATATTTATCCGGCCACTTTTTTTACACTTGGCCGCAATTTCCCTGAACCGCACCCTTGTGTACTATTCTATATGCTCCAACACCTGCTGGAAAAGTCTGTCTTTTAGTAGGTTAATATATTGTTTGTAATACCCCGTGTCCGATAGTAGCATTGGTCCAGGCGCCCGGCTTAAGTCTTCAATCTGGCTTGGCCTGCTTGGCACCTGTGCGGCAACCCCAACCCTCCCTAGCTGAACTCATGCCCGCTGCCGCCGCCTCCAACGCCACCGTCGCAGCCTCGGCAGCAGCAGCAAAGCCATCGTCTCATCAGCACAGCGGTCTGCTGCTGAGCCCGTCTGGGTGAGACTGTTAGACCTGATTGACTTGTGTTCACGGTGTGCTGAACCCAGCTTGATAGCGGCTGTATAAAGGTGTGCTGAACCCGGCTTGATAGCGGCTGTAAGGTGTGCTGAACCCAGCTTGATAGCGGCTGTATAAAGGTGTGCTGAACCCGGCTTGATAGCGGCTGTAAGGTGTGCTGAACCCAGCTTGATAGCGGCTGTAAGGTGTGCTGAACCCAGCTTGATAGCGGCTGTAAGGTGTGCTGAACCCGGCTTGATAGCGGCTGTAAGGTGTGCTGAACCCAGCTTGATAGCGGCTGTAAGGTGTGCTGAACCCAGCTTGTTAGCGAAAAAAAACTAGATAGCTAAGCACGAATCCAAACAGCAACTTTGAGGCTGCTAAAACACCAAACTAATAATCTCAAAAAGATCTAAAATGTAAAATTTCTTGCAAGCTACAGATTATCAAACGTTCCAGTTATTGGAGAGCTCGCTCATCTATTTCTGTCACCTACTTGTACCTGACTCCGACACTTGCCATTAGGACACCCTGTTTCACTTTTTGCCTCAAGAAGTCCGTCTCTCTTTCTCGTATCGATTTTTGATACCAAAGCTGCTTTACAGCAATCCGACACCGGCAGGCAGCCTCGGGGCAGAGCGGAGTTGCTGAGCCTGTCGAATATCCGCTGCCGCCTCCTCATCCCCGACCACATCTTGCCGTCGAATTTCGAATCATATACCCTTCCCTGTAGCCTTGCATGCGGTTTTCGTCAGGTTTTTGTATTGAGTCTTTCACTTTTACACTGGCGCGTGCCGCCCCTCTGCTAACTGCGAGTCCATTTTCCATTCTACTCGTATACTCATGACTTTCTGTTCGCCTGACTGTCTGCTGTCTGAAATTCAGGTCTGCTCTCAATCTCTCTCTACAGTATCTTTGAGTGTCACGGGTTTTTTTATAATAATTCCGAATTCACCGCGCCGCTTTAAAACAAGGGTGAGCTGAGGTATAGGTAAATCAGCTTTTGTGCGATTTACGGGTCAACTTTTGCCACATACAGAAAGCTCAGTCTGTCTGTCTGACGATCTGTCTGTCTGTCTGTCTGTCTGTCTGTCTGTCTGTCTGTCTGTCTGTCTGTCTGTCTGTCTGTCTGTCTGTCTGTCTGTCTGTCTGTCTCAGTGTCTGTCTGTCTGTCTGTCTGTCTGTCTGTCTGTCTGTCTGTTCGTCTGTCTGTCTCAGTGTCTGTCTGTCTCTGTGTCAGTCTGCATCTGTCTCAGTGTCTGTCTGTATCTGTCTCAGTGTCTTTCTGTATCTGTTTTTGTCTGTCCAGCCGCAACCCGCCGGCCAGCCAGTGTCTCTGATCCGCAGCACTAATTGAGCCGCCGCTGACGCCGCTCCCACAGCCCAGTCACGCCCCCCCCCCCCCCGGGCCAGTCTGAGCCCGGCCGGCCGGCCCTGTGTCCGGCTAATCAACCGGAACAACTGCTGCGGGAGGAGTTGGGAGGGCAGCCGCCCCCTTCTCGCCGCCCGTATTTTGCGGCCGCCACCCAAACGCTTCCCCATCCGGCTTTTTGCTGTATTCCTTCCAGCCTCTTCTGTACTCTTTTTTCCTCGTCATCGCATATGATCTTCAAGCCGGCTACACCTCCCAGTCTGTCCCTATGGCCTTAGCTGCACCCTTTATGCTCTCGTGGCTGATTTTTCATATATATCTCTTTGACCACAGTCAAGGACCAGGCTGGGTAGATTCTCTCTAATAACTGGGGAGTGAGTACGTTTGGGATTGGTATTCCTCCCTTGTCAGTATCCTTCTTCTGTACGGTATAAGAATGCGGGCTAATCTCACCTGACACTAATTAAGCTTGCATGCCGGAACTGTTCTCTCCCCCCCTGACCGGCAAGCCTCCACCTGTTGTCTGTTGGAATCCCCTGCTGACTAAGAGTATGCAGCTCAACTAATGCGGTGCAGCCCTATTAACCGGGGCGCATCTGGTGTCCCGCAAAATTTTTATGAACAGACTTGTTCTCCTTAGTTGTACTCGAGACGACTTGTAGGCAAAAAAAGATTGATTAATGATTGATAAATCGATTGAGATTGGTAAATGTGATTGACAACTTCAATAAATAGATATAAATACTACATTGATAGGAAGGCTAGATGAAATGCTCACAGACAGGACCTACACAGCCGAACCAGGAACTGCCAGCATCCGTTATGCGCCTTCAACTCGCTAATTCAAATTGGTGCGCTTTGGGGCTGCCAACGCCCCCCTCTCACTCTCCCTCCCTCCCTCAGGGCATTTTGCCGCTTCCCCAGCCAGCAGTTGGGAGCATTCCTCTCGGAAAGTTGTGAATTCAAGATTACTTCGCGCCACCGCTGAGAGACGTTTTCAGGCGCTGGCTGTGGGGGGCACTCCTGCAAGAGAAGGCTGGATATAGGCCGATGGATTTTCTCTGGACTCTGAGAAATATTTATTTAATTTCTAGCCCGGCCGCCTTGTCCAAGTGGACAGCGGAGAAAAAGTAGTGAGCTGCTAAGCCGGCCGACTAAATCGCCCGTCTCCCCTGGTCTCTGCCTCTCTTTCATTTATCCCCGAGTTTGAGAATAATTAAAGTTTGCGTCGCGTGCCCCCGACTCAGCTTGTTAGAGTTGGCGTTGAGCTGTGAACGGGATAAATTGAGAAGGTGAATCCTTATGTCTGAGGCGAAGTCCAAGGTCTGGGGGGGGGCACCCTCCCAGCTAATGCTGGCACCCATTTTACATCTGGGGGAACTGAAGCAATGCAGAGAGTTAGGTGTCTTGCTCAAGGACACAATATTGTTCCGAGTGGGATCGGGAATCGAACCCCCGACCTTTCAGTTGTGAGTCCGACGCTCTGACCACTAGGCTATAACCTATAACCCCTATAAATAGCATTTATATATATATATGCTAGACTAAATGATAAGAAAGCATCTAAGCATGATCAAACCCGATGATTTCTTTGATATGCTCATTCGTTGGGCTATTTCCCAAAGTAAATTTGTCCCCTGTTCGATTATCCTTAGCTATTGCATGCTAGCGTGTATTCGTGCCCAATCCGCTTTAACTATTTAGCTATAATCCACTATATATATGTCTAATATATGCCTGTCGTTTTGAGCAACCTGCCGGGCCATTAATGGCGCGAGTCCGTGACCCCCGATATCTGGCAGTAAGCAATATAGCGAAAAAGGCTGTATAAGAATGAACCGAATGAGGGCCAGGGCAGATCTGCTCTCCCTATGCTAATTATGTATGCGGAACTCTGGCCGCAACCCCCTTCCCGTCTACTGCTTCTTCTGCTTCTCCTCTGAAACTCTCATTTTCCTCTCTGATTCTTCATGGCTGCTCTTGCTTAGCTTTGGATGCTGTGTTTATCACACTGCAACAGGAGTCTCATAGGCTTGTGTGTGTGAGACTCTCAGCCTTGCATTCACACTGCAACAGGAGTCTCATAGGCTTGTGTGTGTGAGACTCTCAGCCTTGCTTTCACACTGCAACAGGAGTCTCATAGGCTTGTGTGTGTGAGACTCTCAGCCTTGCTTTCACACTGCAACAGGAGTGTCATAGGCTTGTGTGTGTGAGACTCTCAGCCTTGCTTTCACACTGCAACGGGAGTGTCATAGGCTTGTGTGTGTGAGACTCTCAGCCTTGCTTTCACACTGCAACAGGAGTCTCATAGGCTTGTGTGTGTGAGACTCTCAGCCTTGCTTTCACACTGCAACAGGAGTCTCATAGGCTTGTGTGTGTGAGACTCTCAGCCTTGCTTTCACTCTGCAACAGGAGTCTCATAGGCTTGTGTGTGTGAGACTCTCAGCCTTGCTTTCACTCTGCAACAAGAGTGTCAAAGGCTTGTGTGTATGTGTGTGCTGATATCTCAAGTAGTTACATAATCATAATCTCCGCCCCCATTGCGCAGGCTGCTAGATAAGCTGCTTGTCGTCTGCCCAAATGTGGACTATTGCGAAGAAGTGCTTCAGCGCTGCGAGCTCGAGTCGCACCTGCTGCACCGGTGAGTCAAACTGTTTTTTAACCCCTTTTCTAAAAAAGAAAATGTTAATATACCTATCAGCATATGTTAAAGCATTTGCTTGAATAAAAACTCCCCATTCCGAAGCTCAAGATCACTATCCTGAAGCTGATAATCTCTATCCTGAAGCTGATATTCTCTATCCTGAAGCTGATATTCTCTATCCTGAAGCTGATAATCTCTATCCTGAAGCTGATATTCTCTATCCTGAAGCTGATATTCTCTATCCTGAAGCTGATAATCTCTATCCTGAAGCTGATAATCTCTATCCTGAAGCTGATCATCTCTATCCTGAAGCTGATAATCTCTATCCTGAAGCTGATAATCTCTATCCTGAATTTGATAATCTCTATCCTGAAGCTGATAATATCCATTCTGAAGCTGATAATCTCTATCCTGAATTTGATAATCTCTATCCTGAAGCTGATAATATCCATTCTGAAGCTGATAATCTCTATCCTGAATTTGATAATCTCTATCCTGAAGCTGATAATATCCATTCTGAAGCTGATAATCTCTATCCTGAAGCTGATATTCTCTATCCTGAAGCTAATAATCTCTATCCTAAAGCTGATAATCTCTATCCTGAAGCTGATATTCTCTATCCTGAAGCTAATAATCTCTATCCTAAAGCTGATAATCTCTATCCTGAAGCTGATAATCTCCATTCTGAAGCTGATAATCTCCTTTCTGAAGCTGATAATCTCTATCCTGAAGCTGATAATCTCCATTCTGAAGCTGATAATCTCTATCCTGAAGCTGACAATATCTATCCTGAAGCTGATAATCTCCATTCTGAAGCTGATAATCTCTATCCTGAAGCTGACAATATCTATCCTGAAGCTGATAATCTCCATTCTGAAGCTGATAATCTCTATCCTGAAGCTGACAATATCTATCCTGAAGCTGATAATCTCCATTCTGAAGCTGATAATCTCTATCCTGAAGCTGACAATATCTATCCTGAAGCTGATAATCTCCATTCTGAAGCTGATAATCTCTATCCTGAAGCTGACAATATCTATCCTGAAGCTGATAATCTCCATTCTGAAGCTGATAATCTCTATCCTGAAGCTGACAATATCTATCCTGAAGCTGATAATCTCCATTCTGAAGCTGATAATCTCTATCCTGAAGCTGACAATATCTATCCTGAAGCTGATAATCTCCATTCTGAAGCTGATAATCTCTATCCTGAAGCTGACAATATCTATCCTGAAGCTGATAATCTCCATTCTGAAGCTGATAATCTCTATCCTGAAGCTGACAATATCTATCCTGAAGCTGATAATCTCCATTCTGAAGCTGATAATCTCTATCCTGAAGCTGACAATATCTATCCTGAAGCTGATAATCTCCATTCTGAAGCTGATAATCTCTATCCTGAAGCTGACAATATCTATCCTGAAGCTGATAATCTCCATTCTGAAGCTGATAATCTCTATCCTGAAGCTGACAATATCTATCCTAAAGCTGTAATCACCATCCTAAAGTAGCAAATCACCATGTTAAGCTTGGTAAGGATCCTGACTTCTTTCCCGAAAATACTCCCAAGTTTTAGGATAGTTTCCATCCTTAGTACTAATTTTCAAAGCAGCTCATATGCGCGAAAATTGATGCAATCACTGTATTCGCTACTTATTGCCTTTGTAGCAAATATCGTGACTGCTTGCTCAGCAAATCGAAATCTAATGAGATGTCCGTCACGCAGGCTTTCTGTACTGTAACCGAGAATTGCTAATTTACAACTCTGTTTCCCTTCCCATGCACTTCACAGCTGCCGCGGGGCCGTCACCAGGTGCTCGAAATCCGGCCAGGGCTGCACCTTCCAGGGTCCCAGGACCGCCCTGCAGAATCACCTGTGGGAGTGCCCGTTCCGCTCCGAGGCGGACGCCGATGCTGCAGGTGCTGCCGCCACCGCTGCCGACCCTGCCAATGATGGTGAGCTATGAGACTGGTAGTGAATTGGGCAGTTTGAATGAGTGAATATGTGTAGTTTGAATTTGTGAGTGAATTCTATCAATGAGTGAGTGAATGCTTTGAATTTGTGAGTGAATTCTATCAATTTGTGAGTGAATGCTATTAATAAGTGAGTGAATGCTATCAATTGGTGAGTGAATGCTATCAATTAGTGAATAAATGCTATCAATGAGTGAGTGAATACCATCAATGAGTGAGTGAATGCTATCACTGAGTGAGTGAATACCATCAATGAGTGAGTGAATTCTATCAATGAGTGGGTGAATGCTTTGAATTTGTGAGTGAATTCTATCAATTTGTGAGTGAATGCTATTAATAAGTGAGTGAATGCTATCAATTGGTGAGTGAATGCTATCAATTAGTGAATAATTGCTATCAATGAGTAAGTGAATACCATCAATGAGTGAGTGAATTCTATCAATGAGTGAGTGAATGCTATCAATGAAGTGAGTGAATGCTATCAATGAGTGAGTGAATTCTATCAATGAGTGGGTGAATTCTATCAATGAGTGAGTGAATGCTATCAATGAGTAAGTGAATGCTATTAATGGGTGAGTGAATGCTATCAATTAGTGAGTGAATTCTATCAATGAGTGGGTGAATTCTATCAATGAGTGGGTGAATGCTATCAATGAGTTAGTGAATGCTATTAATGAGTGAGTGAATGCTATCAATGAGTGAGTGAATTCTATCAATGAGTGGGTGAATGCTATTAATACGTGAGTGAATGCCATCAATGAGTGAGTGAATGCTATCAATGAGTGGGTGAATTCTATCAATGAGTGGGTGAATTCTATCAAAGAGTGGGTGAATGCTATTAATACGTGAGTGAATGCCATCAATGAGTGAGTGAATGCTATCAATGAGTGAGTGAATGCCATCAATGAGTGAGTGAATGCTATCAATAAGTGAGTGAATGCCATCAATGAGCAATAAATCAGTGTCTGGACAATGTCAATAACAAAGCCGCTGCCAATTCGCAGGTGAATGGTCATCCAAGCCCCCCATAGTCAGCGGCGAGGTGACGGTCATCGAGATTCCCAGAGGCTGCTACGATCTGGGCATCAGCTTTGTAGGCGGCTGCGACACGCCATTGGTAAGGGGCTGAGGCGCTGAGGCGCGGCCAGTCAGTTGGAACTGCACACTTTTAAAGCAACTCTGCACCCGCTGAGCTGCTAATGCAAGCAAGTACGGTGTTTGAGCTGGACCTCAGCATTGCGCTGATGGCCATGATTCTCTAACAGGCTCTGGGGCCAGTTTGAGGAGGGCCTGTCTGTCTGACTGTCTCTCTTAGCTATATGCTCTAAAGTTATGAATTATGAATTATCCACCGTTGGGATTTCGTGCTTGGAAGCCGGGGCGACAGACTTGGACTGGCTGGCTAAGCTGGTTGCCTGGTAAATGAATGGGGATGAAAGAGAGAGATAGAGTGAGTGCGGACTGTGGCCTGGGCTCGTGTCCCAGTTCTAGACGTTTGAGACGAAAGCTCTCAGAGACTTGATGATGCAGAAGATGCTGTCGCCCAGCTTCCCGTGCGCTGTGCCTGTCGTGTAACTGAACAGTGCTGGGAAGGAGCTAACCGCGGCCAGCTCAGCTTAACTTTTGCAGTGCTGGTGCCAAACGCTGGGTTACTCGTACTAGCTTGAAGACTGGAAATTTGAAAAATACAATAAAAACCCTTTAAAAAACATCGAAACAAAATGATGCTCTCCAGAAGAAAATGATTTCTGACAGTTCTGATGTCGTCTGATAATGAATAAATCTTCTTCTCCCGCTGCGGCAAGATTCTGATAATAGAATAATAAAAAATTCATTTTCTCATTAATTTGTCACGCCGCCTTTTTCCTCAGTTCTCGTCAATTTCCTATCATCTCTTATCAAGCTTTGAAGCTCTCCCCATTCTCTCCAGAAGATAATAGGATTCAAAAACCGCTTACCTGTGCATGAGAAACTTGTCAGTATGAAAACCTGAGCCTGCGCTATTTTTGGCAATATCACCCAGGTTCGTGACATCCCATTGAAGGGTCACCGGGATAGAGTCCCACAGAAAAGTCGCTGAGATAAAATCACACTGAAAGGTCACAGGAATAGAATCCCATTAAAGTGACAGGGATAGAATCCCACTGAAAGTGACAGGGATAGAATCCCATTAAAGTGACAGGGATAGAATCCCACTGAAAAGTAAAGTGACAGGGATAGAATCCCACTGAAAAGTGACAGGGATAGAATCCCACTGAAAAGTGAAGTGACAGGGATAGAATCCCACTGAAAAGTAAAGTGACAGGGATAGAATCCCACTGAAAAGTGACAGGGATAGAATCCCACTGAAAAGTGAAGTGACAGGGATAGAATCCCACTGAAAAGTGACAGGGATAGAATCCCACTGAAAAGTGAAGTGACAGGGATAGAATCCCACTGAAAAGTGAAGTGACAGGGATAGAATCCCACTGAAAAGTGACAGGGATAGAATCCCACTGAAAAGTGAAGTGACAGGGATAGAATCCCACTGAAAAGTGACAGGGATAGAATCCCATTGAAAAGTGAAGTGACAGGGATAGAATCCCACTGAAAAGTGAAGTGACAGGGATAGAATCCCACTGAAAAGTGACAGGATAGAATCCCACTGAAAAGTGAAGTGACAGGGATAGAATCCCACTGAAAAGTGACAGGGATAGAATCCCACTGAAAAGTGAAGTGACAGGGATAGAATCCCACTGAAAAGTGACAGGGATAGAATCCCATTGAAAAGTGAAGTGACAGGGATAGAATCCCACTGAAAAGTGAAGTGACAGGGATAGAATCCCACTGAAAGGTGAAGTGACAGGGATAGAATCCCACTGAAAAGTGACAGGGATAAAACCACACTGAAAAATCACAGAGATAGAATCCCACTGAAAGGTCACTGGGATAAAATCCCACTGAAAATTCAAAGGAATAAAGCCACACCGAAAATTCGGATAAAATCCTGCTTAAAAGTCAAAGGGATTTAAACTAATCACTGACAATTCTGGGATAAAATCAAACTGAAAAGTCACAGGGATTTGAACTATTTGACGCAATGTCGAGCCCTCGAGTTTTTCTCCCCTAGTATAACCCTATCCCACATAACTCTTGCCGATTGCCTCTAATCTGGGCTAAGCTATCCTCTCGTTACATGCGCGCTGATGTGGGAGGAGGCTGCGACGGCGCCATCTATCTGAACATTTGGGTCCGCAGTTAGTACTCTCGTATTGTGCGCGGGCTATGCTGCATGGCATTAGTAGTGGGTCGTGTATCTCCCCCCCCCAGCGTGCGTTCTAAATTATAGCTGCCTGCTGCCCCCCTATCTATCCGGTTCGTGAGGCGCCTGTCTGCCTGCTGTCTACCTGGGAGGGATGGATGGGGGTCGCCATTGCCTCTCGCCATCTGGTTTGCCTGCTCTCCTCCTGCTGCTGCTGCTGCTAAATGCTTGATATGGATTTTTATGCGCTAAATTACTGTGCCAGCTGCATTGATTAATGGCTCATTATTGATCTGCGATGGAATGCCGGCTGTTGGGTACTGTTCTGCTCATGCGGCTCCAGCTGACAGCATCAGTGCAGTAGATGGGTAATCAGCTGACAGCATCATTGCAGTAGATGAGTCACCAGCTGACAGCATCATTGCAGTAGATGAGTCACCAGCTGACAGCATCAGTGCAGTAGATGGGTAATCAGCTGACAGCATCATTGCAGTAGATGAGTCACCAGCTGACAGCATCATTGCAGTAGATGAGTCACCAGCTGACAGCATCAGTGCAGTAGATGGGTAATCAGCTGACAGCATCATTGCAGTAGATGAGTCACCAGCTGACAGCATCAGTGCAGTAGATGGGTAATCAGCTGACAGCATCATTGCAGTAGATGAGTCACCAGCTGACAGCATCATTGCAGTAGATGAGTCACCAGCTGACAGCATCAGTGCAGTAGATAGGTAATCAGCTGACAGCATCATTGCAGTAGATGAGTCACCAGCTGACAGCATCAGTGCAGTAGATGGGTAATCAGCTGACAGCATCAGTGCAGTAGATGGGTAATCAGCTGACAGCATCATTGCAGTAGATGAGTCACCAGCTGACAGCATCATTGCAGTAGATGAGTCACCAGCTGACAGCATCAGTGCAGTAGATGGGTAATCAGCTGACAGCATCATTGCAGTAGATGAGTCACCAGCTGACAGCATCAGTGCAGTAGATGGGTAATCAGCTGACAGCATCATTGCAGTAGATGAGTCACCAGCTGACAGCATCATTGCAGTAGATGAGTCACCAGCTGACAGCATCAGTGCAGTAGATGGGTAATCAGCTGACAGCATCATTGCAGTAGATGAGTCACCAGCTGACAGCATCAGTGCAGTAGATGGGTAATCAGCTGACAGCATCAGTGCAGTAGATGAGTCACCAGCTGACAGCATCATTGCAGTAGATGAGTCACCAGCTGACAGCATCAGTGCAGTAGATGGGTAATCAGCTGACAGCATCATTGCAGTAGATGAGTCACCAGCTGACAGCATCAGTGCAGTAGATGGGTAATCAGCTGACAGCATCATTGCAGTAAATGAGTCACCAGCTGACAGCATCAGTGCAGTAGATGGGTAATCAGCTGACAGCATCAGTGCAGTAGATGGGTAATCAGCTGACAGCATCATTGCAGTAGATGAGTCACCAGCTGACAGCATCAGTGCAGTAGATGGGTAATCAGCTGACAGCATCATTGCAGTAGATGGGTAATCAGCTGACAGCATCAGTGCAGTAGATGAGTCACCAGCTCATCAGTAGTAGATGGGTAATCAGCTGACAGCATCAGTGCAGTAGATGAGTCACCAGCTGACAGCATCAGTACAGTAGATGAGTCACCAGCTGACAGCATCAGTACAGTAGATGAGTCACCAGCTGACAGCATCAGTGCAGTAGATGAGTCACCAGCTGACAGTATCAGTGCAGTAGATGAGTCACCAGCTGACAGTATCAGTACAGTAGATGAGTCACCAGCTGACAGCATCAGTGCAGTAGATGGGTAATCAGCTGACAGCATCAGTGCAGTAGATGGGTAATCAGCTGACAGCATCATTGCAGTAGATGAGTCACCAGCTGACAGCATCAGTGCAGTAGATGGGTAATCAGCTGACAGCATCATTGCAGTAGATGGGTAATCAGCTGACAGCATCAGTGCAGTAGATGAGTCACCAGCTCATCAGTAGTAGATGGGTAATCAGCTGACAGCATCAGTGCAGTAGATGAGTCACCAGCTGACAGCATCAGTACAGTAGATGAGTCACCAGCTGACAGCATCAGTACAGTAGATGAGTCACCAGCTGACAGCATCAGTACAGTAGATGAGTCACCAGCTGACAGCATCAGTGCAGTAGATGAGTCACCAGCTGACAGTATCAGTGCAGTAGATGAGTCACCAGCTGACAGTATCAGTACAGTAGATGAGTCACCAGCTGACAGCATCAGTGCAGTAGATGAGTCACCAGCTGACAGCATCAGTACAGTAGATGAGTCACCAGCTGACAGCATCAGTACAGTAGATGAGCCACCAGCTGACAGCATCAGTGCAGTAGATGAGTCACCAGCTGACAGCATCAGTACAGTAGATGAGTCACCAGCTAACAGCATCAGTACAGTAGATGAGCCACCAGCTGACAGCAGCAGTGCAGTAGATGAGTCACCAGCTGACAGCATCAGTACAGTAGATGAGCCACCAGCTGACAGCAGCAGTGCAGTAGATGAGTCACCAGCTGACAGTATCAGTGCAGTAGATGAGTCACCAGCTGACAGCATCAGTGCAGTAGATGAGTCACCAGCTGACAGCATCAGTACAGTAGATGAGTCACCAGCTGACAGCATCAGTACAGTAGATGAGTCACCAGCTGACAGCATCAGTGCAGTAGATGAGTCACCAGCTGACAGTATCAGTGCAGTAGATGAGTCACCAGCTGACAGCATCAGTGCAGTAGATGAGTCACCAGCTGACAGCATCAGTACAGTAGATGAGTCACCAGCTGACAGCATCAGTACAGTAGATGAGTCACCAGCTGACAGCATCAGTACAGTAGATGAGTCACCAGCTGACAGCATCAGTACAGTAGATGAGTCACCAGCTGACAGCATCAGTACAGTAGATGAGTCACCAGCTGACAGCATCAGTACAGTAGATGAGTCACCAGCTGACAGCATCAGTACAGTAGATGAGCCACCAGCTGACAGCATCAGTACAGTAGATGAGCCACCAGCTGACAGCAGCAGTGCAGTAGATGAGTCACCAGCTGACAGCATCAGTACAGTAGATGAGCCACCAGCTGACAGCAGCAGTGCAGTAGATGAGTCACCAGCTGACAGTATCAGTGCAGTAGATGAGTCACCAGCTGACAGCATCAGTGCAGTAGATGAGTCACCAGCTGACAGCATCAGTACAGTAGATGAGTCACCAGCTGACAGCATCAGTACAGTAGATGAGTCACCAGCTGACAGCATCAGTACAGTAGATGAGTCACCAGCTGACAGCATCAGTACAGTAGATGAGTCACCAGCTGACAGCATCAGTACAGTAGATGAGTCACCAGCTGACAGCATCAGTACAGTAGATGAGTCACCAGCTGACAGCATCAGTACAGTAGATGAGTCACCAGCTGACAGCATCAGTACAGTAGATGAGTCACCAGCTGACAGCATCAGTACAGTAGATGAGTCACCAGCTGACAGCATCAGTACAGTAGATGAGTCACCAGCTGACAGCATCAGTGCAGTAGATGAGTCACCAGCTGACAGCATCAGTACAGTAGATGAGTCACCAGCTGACAGCATCAGTACAGTAGATGAGTCACCAGCTGACAGCATCAGTACAGTAGATGGGTCACCAGCTGACAGCATCAGTACAGTAGATGGGTCACCAACTGACAGCATCAGTACAGTAGATGAGTCACCAGCTGACAGCATCAGTACAGTAGATGAGTCACCAGCTGACAGCATCAGTGCAGTAGATGAGTCACCAGCTGACAGCATCAGTACAGTAGATGAGTCACCAGCTGACAGCATCAGTACAGTAGATGAGTCACCAGCTGACAGCATCAGTACAGTAGATGGGTCACCAGCTGACAGCATCAGTACAGTAGATGGGTCACCAACTGACAGCATCAGTACAGTAGATGAGTCACCAGCTGACAGCATCAGTACAGTAGATGGGTCACCAGCTGACAGCATCAGTACAGTAGATGGGTCACCAACTGACAGCATCAGTACAGTAGATGGGTAATCAGCTGACAGCATCAGTGCAGTAGATGGGTCACCAACTGACAGCATCAGTACAGTAGATGGGTAATCAGCTGACAGCATCAGTGCAGTAGATGGGTCACCAACTGACAGCATCAGTGCAGTAGATGGGTCACCAACTGACAGCATCAGTACAGTAGATGGGTAATCAGCTGACAGCATCAGTGCAGTAGATGGGTAATCAGCTGACAGCATCAGTGCAGTAGATGAGTCACCAGCTGACAGCATCAGTACAGTAGATGGGTAATCAGCTGACAGCATCAGTGCAGTAGATGGGTAATCAGCTGACAGCATCAGTGCAGTAGATGAGTCACCAACTGACAGCAGCAGCAGATCTCAACCGAGTACCCAACCGCCTGCCCCCCAGAGCTGCATCGTTATCCAGGAGATCTACATCGACGGTCTCGTTGCTAAGGACGGCCGGCTTCGGCCCGGCGACCAGATTCTGGAGGTTAACGGCGAGGAGCTGACGCAGGCCACCCACTGCCAGGCCAAGCGGGCGCTGTCCCAGCTGAATCCCATCTGCCGACTAGCCGTGTACCGGGAGCGCACCGAGGATCCTAATAGGCCTGAGGAGCAGCTCAAAGTGACGCTTAACAAGCGCGTGGGGAAAACGCTGGGGATTAAGCTGGTTGGCAAAAAGTGAGATTCCATTCTCTTATCATTTTTTATCTCCGTACGAGCGTAGTAACAGCCTAGCAACCAATTTGATTTGCCTTGAAACATATATTTACGTTGCCTAGCAACCGATTCAAGTTGATAAAATATAGTTCAACGTTGCCTAGCAACCGATTCAAGTTGCCTAATAGATATCTACTTTGCCTAGCTACCGATTCGAGTTGCCTAGAAATAGATATCTACTTTGCCTAGCTACCGATTCGAGTTGCCTAGAAATAGATATATACGTTGCCTAGCAACCGATTCAAGTTGATAAAAAAATAGTTCTACGTTGCCTAGCAACCGATTCAAGTTGCCTAGAAATAGATATCTACGTTGCCTAGCAACCGATTCGAGTTGCCTAGAAATAGATATCTACTTTGCCTAGCAACCGATTCAAGTTGCCTAGAAATAGATATCTACGCTGCCTAGCAACCGATTCGAGTTGCCTAGAAATAGATATCTACGCTGCCTAGCAACCGATTCGAGTTGCCTAGAAATAGATATCTACGCTGCCTAGCAACCGATTCGAGTTGCCTAGAAATAGATATCTACGCTGCCTAGCAACCGATTCGAGTTGCCTAGAAATAGATATCTACGCTGCCTAGCAACCTATTCGAGTTGCCTAGAAGTAGATACCTACTTTGTCTAGCAACCGATTCGAGTTACCTAGAAATAGATATCCTATGAAAAATTGGGCCGAATTTTCACCCTACTCTTCACCCGAAATCGTGAGCACTTTGCGGGTGTAAAAATTGCCGGGCTACTGGCCCGGAATCGTTACGAAAAGTTCGTTTTTCGGGCGATGCACTCGCATTTATACCCGAATATTTACGGGCGATTCACCCAGAATTATTTGCTTGCAAATCCGGCCCGAACAGCTGGTCATATTTCCTGCTTTTGGTCTTAGTGATACTGTAGTGCACGATATTATAGTACGTTTTTAGAGAGCATAAAATTTACGGTGACTGCCACTTTTCATACTGCAAATTGTAGTTTAAACTTGTATGTAGTTGAATAGGAAGATTTTGCATGTAAATGACCCCCTCCAAGAGAGCTACATATCGAGAAGAAAATATGGCAATTCTGGAGGGATTCAATAAGAAATTTAGATAGAAATTTTTAAACTTGGCCACATAATAAGAGAAAAGTGTGCGTGATAGTTTATTTAAATATTTAATGAATGCATTCAATACGTTCAGTAAGCAAAAGCATTAAAGCATAAAAGTAATAAAAGCAAAGGAGGGTTAAGAAAACAATAGAAACAAACAAACAAAGTTGTAAAGAAGATAACATGCGGGGGCTTGACGTAGAGAAATCTATTTATAGGGGATTTGCAGCTAAGAAATAGCCAAATATACTAGCACGTTTGCGACTTAAAAGAAGTAGATCTAAGGCACGAGAGTGCAAGGAGAGGGGTGCGCACAGAATGCACATGTGAAATAGCTAATATAGGGAAAGTATTAGCGCGACCACGGAGAAAGGAGAGATATCAGTAACGGGGTCTGGTGCAAATCAAGGTGACTTCGCGATCCCTCTCTCCAAGTCGCAGCCACATTACGAAACAATGAAAAAAACAAAACAGTGTTGAACAAAAACAAATGCGATAGAAATTCGATTGAACATGTCAGCGGTGTCACCGGTCGTGAGCCAGGTGCTGGGTGGCGTAACAGCAGATTCTGGCAGCTGAGATGCTGCAGCACCAGTTAGGCTACTAGCTTGTCGAACCAGCGCATCTGGAGTAGAAGGGGGCGCAGTTGCAGAAAAGCGTCAATAACGTTTTAAACAACACTACAATACAAAAAATGAAAACATCACCTGGTTTGGTCTTCGTCGCCTTTCTAGCGACGCTGGTCTTTCTCGGTAGTTGGCCCTCTCGGCATCGGGAGTAGGCACGCTGCAGCTCGGATTTTTCTATTTTACATTACTTTAAAATAGACTGTTTGGGCTGGAGTATGTCGCCTAACACCAGTCCTGGGCTGGAGTATGTCGCCTAACACCAGTCCTGTGCTGGAGTATGTCGCCTAACACCAGTCCTGTGCTGGAGTATGTCGCCTAACACCAGTCCTGGGCTAAAGTATGTCGCCTAACACCAGTCCTGTGCTGGAGTATGTCGCCTAACACCAGTCCTGGGCTAAAGTATGTCGCCTAACACCAGTCCTGGGCTGGAGTATGTTGCCTAACACCAGTCCTGGGCTGGAGTATGTCGCCTAACACCAGTCCTGGGCTGGAGTATGTCGCCTAACACCAGTCCTGTGCTGGAGTATGTCGCCTGACACCAGTCCTGGGCTGGAGTATGTCGCCTAACACCAGTCCTGGGCTGGAGTATGTCGCCTAACACCAGTCCTGGGCTGGAGTATGTCGCCTAACACCAGTCCTGGGCTGGAGTATGTCGCCTAACACCAGTCCTGGGCTGGAGTATGTCGCCTAACACCAGTCCTGGGCTGGAGTATGTCGCCTAACACCAGTCCTGTAGTGCACGGCATAGTTCCGGCGACGATGCTTAGCAATCCCAAGGTCATCCGACATTAATGGCCAGAGAAAAACTTGGCTAAGGGGCTTGTATACATAGCATAAATGACTTAGGAGCATGGTATGATGATGATGCTAAAATTCTGTTCATTGAGCAATAAAATCTAAACCTAAATTAAAAGGCAACTAAATTGATTATTAATAATTTTCCTTAATTATAATGGTATAAGTACACTGCTTAGAATGTTAAATCTGATGGTAAATGTTTATTCTACAAAACATATTCAGATTATAAGATCTAAAAAATTCATATAAGATCAAAAAGAAGGCTTTATGTATAAGATATAAAGGGCCTCTATCTCTGGGAATATGTTACATTTTAATAAATAAATAGGCTAATTGCTAGCAATCGACAACAGCTATTTTAATTTTTGCTAAAATCGGTCACACACACACAGACAGACCACTTTTAGTATAATGGATTTTTTCGCTTATGCATAGTGCAGACTGATTGATTTCATTATAACAAATCAATATTATATTTATCATCCAAGATTATTATTAAGCCTGTTGAGACTGGACTTAATTAAATTATAATTTACTATGTGGCTGCCAGTTCCTGAACCGGGGCAGGGGCAGGGGGTCAGGCCTTGCTGTTGACTCATTTAGTGAAATAACTCACATTGACTATTTTTGAAGTTAAATAAACTTTGTCTGTTAGATCATGATAAATTAATACAAAAGTAACAACACTTAGCAACATAGAACATGTGGTCACCTCGCCACCCGCCCACAGGACCTGTCCCGGCCTATTCATCCTGGGCCTGGTGGTTGGCGGCTTAGCCGAGATAGACGGCCGGCTCAGACGGGACGATCGAATCCTAGAAATTAATGATCAGGACATCCGCAACGGCACCCAGGCGGAGGCTGCCGCAATTATTCAGGTGTGCCAGGCTCACATATCGACTGAGAGTATCGATAGCCAGAGTGACAGTCACAGACTCATTGAGAGCATTGGCACCTAAAGAGTGACAGACTCATTGAGGGGATTGGCACCCGACGAGTGACAGACTCATTGAGAGATTTGGAACCCGAAGAGTGACAGACTCATTGAGGGGATTGGCACCCGACGAGTGACAGACTCATTGAGAGATTTGGAACCCAAAGAGTGACAGACTCATAGAGAGTATTGGAACCCAAAGAGTGACAGACTCATAGAGAGTATTGGAACCCAAAGAGTGACAGACTCATAGAGAGTATTGGAACCCAAAGAGTGACAGACTCATTGAGAGATTTGGAACCCAAAGAGTGACAGACTCATAGAGAGTATTGGAAACCAAAGAGTGACAGACTCATTGAGAGATTTGGAACCCAAAGAGTGACAGACTCATTGAGAGGTCTGGCACCCGAAGAGTGACAAACTCAAAGAAAGGACTGGCACCCAAAGAGTGACAGACTCAATGAGAGATTTAGAACCCAAAGAGTGACAGACTCATTGAGAGGTCTGGCACCCGAAGAGTGACAGATTCATTGAGAGGTCTGGCACCCAAAGAGTGACAGACTCAAAGAAAGGACTGGCACCCAAAGAGTGACAGACTCAATGAGAGATTTAGAACCCAAAGAGTGACAGACTCATTGAGAGGTCTGGCACCCGAAGAGTGACAGATTCATTGAGAGGTCTGGCACCCAAAGAGTGACAGACTCTTGAAGATTTTTGTTACCCTTAAAGACAGACCGAACACGTTGGGACTCTTTAAGTCACTAATTTCTAAGAAATGAAATTCTCCCAATCCCCCCCCCAGGCTGCCGAGGACAAGGTGACCTTCCTGGTGTCGCGGCGGACGCGGCCGCAGACCCCGGACCTCATCCAGGCGGCCTCAAGCGACAGCCTCTCGGATCTGTGCCGCGGCCAGCTGCCCCCGCCTGCTCTGGCCTCTGGCTATGCCGGCTTCGCCTCCTGCGCTCCCCCGCTGGGCCGCCGGTCGCTGCCCTACCTGACTGACTCCGGCGCCGGCCCCATGGATCCCATGGACGATGAGTCCGACTATCAGGGCCGGGTTGTGGTGATTGAGAAGCTGGCCGGCGAGTCCCTGGGCATGTCGGTGGCTGGCGGCATCGGCTCCCAGCGCGGCGACATCCCCGTCTACGTTACCAACCTGCAGCCTGACGGCCTGGCCGCCAGGTCCAGGCAGGTGAGAAAAGGCGACGTACTGCTGGCTGTGAACGACATCCCGCTGCTGGGCCTCAGCCACGAGGAGGCCGTGCGACTGCTCAAAGCTCAAGAGGGACCCGTTGCTGTGCGCCTGCTGCCAGGTGAGTCTGGTGATCTCCCTGTTCTGTCAGGCAGCCTCCATGTTGTGTCAGGTGGCCTCATTGATCTGTAGGAAATCCCAGTACCCCCTGAAGAAAGCCTAGTACCCCTTGAAGAAATCCCAGTACCCCCTGAAGAAAGCCCAGTACCCCTTGAAGAAATCCCAGTACCCCTGAAGAAACCCCAGTACCCCTTGAAGAAATCCCAGTACCCCCTGAAGAAACCCCAGTACCCCTTGAAGAAATCCCAGTACCCCCTGAAGAAACCCAGTACCCCCTGAAGAAACCCTGTACCCCCTGAAGAAAGCCGCTGCTCACCCCTCCAGGCTCCGAGTCCAGCTCAGGCGGCGGCAACTTCATGCCCAGCTGGGTTTACTGGCTCTCCCTGCCGCCTGTCTGCTACCTGGAGCGCAACGTGGACCTGGCCCGGGACCCCTGCACCGGCTCTCTCGGCTTCTCCATCGTTGGCGGCGCCGACAGCCTCGCCGGGCCGCAGCCCATCATCGTCAAGAGCGTCGTCTACGGCGGCCCGGCGCACGAGGACGGCCGGCTGCGCTGCGGCGACATGATCACCAGGGTGAACGGCGACTGCCGACTGGCCGGCTTCACCCACGGCCAAGCTGTGGCTCTGCTGAAATCTCTGCGCTGCGACACCGTGCTGCTGACTGTGGTCTCCTGGCCTGGCACCATTGTGTGACCGCCTCCGGCTTTGTGCCATTGCATATCCGAAATGTTGCGTTGTAGCTGAAATGGGTGCTGCCATCCATTGTGCTGAAATGGGCCGCTGCCATCCATTGTGTGCTGAAATGGGCCGCTGCCATCCATTGTGTGCTGAAATGGGCCGCTGCCATCCATTGTGTGCTGAAATTGGCCGCTGCCATCCATTGTGCTGAAATGGGCCGCTGCCATCCATTGTGTGCTGAAATGGGCCGCTGCCATCCATTGTGTGCTGAAATTGGCCGCTGCCATCCATTGTGCTGAAATGGGCCGCTGCCATCCATTGTGTGCTGAAATGGGCCGCTGCCATCCATTGTGTGCTGAAATGGGCCGCTGCCATCCATTGTGTGCTGAAATGGGCCGCTGCCATCCATTGTGTGCTGAAATGGGCCGCTGCCATCCTTTGTGTGCTGAAATGGGCCGCTGCCATCCATTGTGTGCTGAAATGGGCCGCTGCCATCCATTGTGTGCTGAACTGGACCCACGTGCTAATCACTCTACTGCTAGCAATATTTTGCGTTTGTATTGATTATTCAAAATCATGCAGAGAATTGATGAACAAATTGATTTTCCGTCATTTTTTAGTCCAACTAAGACGAAAATGTTGTTTAATAATCTCAAAGTCACATTTTTGTTTTGCTTTGTGGCTTGAGTGGGTTGGAGTCACCTTTTGCAGTATTTTTCATTGCTATTGCACTGTCTGCAGTGCTGGGAGTGCCGCACCCGCCGCCTGTCATCTCACCGTCTCCGTCTCACCCGGTCTCGCGCGCACTTGGATTTTGAATTATTGACCCGAAAATATTCAACCGCCAACTTTTATTAATCTCAATGTATGATTCTGCTGGCTGACTGCCATGTTTCCCTTGAAAGAAGATGTTCCTCCCAAAAAGCGGCTTCTCATGTCGAATGCAGCAGCTTCTGCTCATTTTTCGTACAGTTTTGATTCTCAAATTATTTATTTCTAATCTAAATAAATTTATCTGGTCATTGCGCTCGCTCTACCCTACTAACAACTGCTTTGTCAGTAGTGCAGTGCGGACACGATTAGTGCACTTTTTATCGAGTGTTTGTTTATCTGCCGTGTATTTTTGCCTTTTCTCGGCTTTTGCTTGATTTCCCCCCCCCCGCGCTCCACTCCTTCTAGGAGAGCAGCCCGCTGCAGCTGAAAATTTTCGGCGCTTTTTATGAGTCCGTTTGCTGTACAGATTTGCCTGCGTCTCTGCTGCTAAGCCCGCCTGTTACTTGCGGACCACGTGCTCCTGTATTTTTATATTTCTGCTTCTATTATTATTTATTCATTTATTTTTGCAGTTGTTCAAATTTTAGTGCGTGCTCTTTCTCTCTTTGTGTCCTTTATTAAACAATAGAATCTGCTAAATACACCAGGCAAACACATTTCAGCTACTAACAGTAATATATTATACACTCTGCTTGGGTCTCATTTATCGGAATTCATTATTCATCGCAACGCGCGCCTGTTTTAGAATTCAACAAGATTTGCTTCATTTGATTATAAACTGCAGACAGACATTTAATAGATGGAGCTAGAGAGGTTCAGGTAAACTGAAGTTCACATTGTTTACCTTCAAAGCTGCTGATTTGTGCGACTCTGATTACTCCTGGCGGGTCCAGTCTTGATTTTATAGGTCCGCATCAAGTGTCCGGCTCTTTCAAGAATGAAAATATTCAAGATGGTCCACCTAAGGCAGGAGGTAAAGCTACCGAGGCTAATGAACCAACGTAAGGTACACGTAAACACAGACAGAGACAGACAGACAGACAGACAGACACATAGACAGACAGACAGACACTAAGACAGGCAGACAGACAGACTGACTGACTGCAGGACAGACAGACAGACAGGCAGACACTAAGACAGACAGACTGACTGACTGCAGGACAGACAGACACATAGACAGACAGACAGACACTAAGACAGGCAGACAGACAGACTGACTGACTGCAGGACAGACAGACAGACAGGCAGACACTAAGACAGACAGACTGACTGACTGCAGGACAGACAGACAGACAGACAGACAGACAGGCAGACACTAAGACAGACAGACTGACTGACTGCAGGACAGACAGACAGACAGACAGACAGACAGGCAGACACTAAGACAGACTGACTGACTGACTGCAGGACAGACAGACAGACAGGCAGACACTAAGACAGACTGACTGACTGACTGCAGGACAGACAGACAGACAGACAGACAGACAGGCAGACACTAAGACAGACAGACTGACTGACTGCAGGACAGACAGACAGACAGGCAGACACTAAGACAGACTGACTGACTGACTGCAGGACAGACAGACAGACAGGCAGACACTAAGACAGACAGACTGACTGACTGCAGGACAGACAGACAGACAGGCAGACACTAAGACAGACAGACTGACTGACTGCAGGACAGACAGACAGACAGACAGACAGACAGACAGACAGGCAGACACTAAGACAGACTGACTGACTGACTGCAGGACAGACAGACAGACAGACAGACAGACAGACAGGCAGACACTAAAACAGACAGACTGACTGACTGCAGGACAGACAGACAGACAGGCAGACACTAAGACAGACAGACTGACTGACTGCAGGACAGACAGACAGACAGACAGGCAGACACTAAGACAGACAGACTGACTGACTGCAGGACAGACAGACAGACAGACAGACAGACAGACAGGCAGACACTAAGACAGACAGACTGACTGACTGCAGGACAGACAGACAGACAGGCAGACACTAAGACAGACAGACTGACTGACTGCAGGACAGACAGACAGACAGACAGACAGGCAGACACTAAGACAGACAGACTGACTGACTGCAGGACAGACAGACAGACAGACAGACAGACAGACAGGCAGACACTAAGACAGACTGACTGACTGACTGCAGGACAGACAGACAGACAGGCAGACACTAAGACAGACTGACTGACTGACTGCAGGACAGACAGACAGACAGACAGACAGACAGACAGGCAGACACTAAGACAGACAGACTGACTGACTGCAGGACAGACAGACAGACAGGCAGACACTAAGACAGACTGACTGACTGACTGCAGGACAGACAGACAGACAGACAGACAGACAGGCAGACACTAAGACAGACAGACTGACTGACTGCAGGACAGACAGACAGACAGGCAGACACTAAAACAGACAGACTGACTGACTGCAGGACAGACAGACAGACAGGCAGACACTAAGACAGACAGACTGACTGACTGCAGGACAGACAGACAGACAGGCAGACACTAAGACAGACAGACTGACTGACTGCAGGACAGGCAGACAGACAGACAGACAGACAGGCAGACACTAAGACAGACAGACTGACTGACTGACTGCAGGACAGACAGACAGACAGACAGACAGACAGACAGACAGACAGGCAGACAGACTGACTGACTGACTGCAGGACAGACAGACAGACAGACACTAAGACAGACAGACTGACTGACTGACTGCAGGACAGACAGACAGACAGACAGACAGGCAGACATACTGACTGACTGACTGCAGGACAGACAGACAGACAGGCAGACACTAAAACAGACAGACTGACTGACTGCAGGACAGACAGACAGACAGGCAGACACTAAGACAGCAGAAGCAGAAGCCGCCAACAGGAAGCAGCCGGCTTGTTATTAATATTTCAACACTAATTACTTGCAAATAGGTTATATTTATAACTGATAGTATAATTGTTATAAATAAATATAATATGTATTCTTACAAAACAAACAACGGGCAGGACTACAGAGACACGAGAAAAAATAAATCGCTAATGATGAGGGCGGGGCAGCTCTGAGACCGGGTTAAGCCAGGCGGGGGAAACGGAGCACGCATTGAGGAGACACAGCGCTACTGAAATGTGGCGAATAAAGATAGAAACAGTCTCAAACAACATTCGGCGGCGAAAATAAGCGAGTCACCTGCATTGGGGATTTAATAACAGCATTACTAAATTAAAAATAACAGAAAGCATCCACTGAAAGCTTGCGCCAGAAACTTTACATCAATAGGGTTTCCTGGGAACATAATAACAAAATGACAAAAGTTGATGAAGTCTTATTTATGAATTTCTGAAACTGAAATTTCGACTGCCGATATGTTGCGTAAATAACTTCGCGGAGCATAATTTCTCAAGTATATATAATAGGGGTGGATTCGGCGCTTGGTCCAATAGCGACAGTTCGTTTAATTAAGTTTGAAACAGCGAAAAAATAATGATCTGCTGGACAAGAGAAGCGGCAACAAAGACTACACTGGGTATTATTGACACAAAGACCACCAGATAAACAACCAGAGTGCAGACAGCAGACAACAGCAAATACGCGGCATCCATAAACACAAATACGGGCATTTCTAGTTCGGAATATCAGAGAGTGAATTGAAAATCTCAAACTGTCGATTCAAGCACTGAGACGGCGTCCCTGACGGCTCTGTACAGCAGTCTGCGGAGCGGCAGCCTATTGTGCTGGCGCATCTCCCGGCCCGTGGCCAGACACTGGCGGCAGCTCTCCTGGCTGACAAAATCCACTGACAGGCTGATGCCGCTGTGCAGGTTGCGCACCTGGGCAAATGTTGCAGAATGCAGATGCAGATTTCAGAACGTGGGGGATTCCTGATTGCAGTGTGGTGGATTCCCGATTGCAGAACGTGGGGGGGGATTCCCGATTACAGAATGTGGGGGTAGGGAATTCCCGATTGCAGAATGTGGAGGGGGGAATTCCCGATTGCAGAATGTGGAGGGGAGGATTCCCGATTGCAGAATGTGGGGGATTCCCGATTGCAGAGTGTGGGGGGAATCCTGATTGCAGAATGTGGGGGGAATCCTGATTGCAGAATGTGGGGGGAATCCCGATTGCAGAGTGTGGGGGGGGGAATCCTGATTTCAGAATGTGGTGGGGGGAATCCCGATTGCAGAGTGTGGGGGAATCCCGATTGCAGAATGTGGGGGGAATCCCGATTGCAGAATGTGGGGGGAATCCTGATTGTCGAATGTGGGGGGGGGGGGTCCTGATTGCCGAATGTGGGGGGGGATCCTGATTGCAGAATGTGGGGGATTCCCGATTGCAGAATGTGGGAGGATTCCCGATTGCAGAATGTGGGAGGATTCCCGATTGCAGAATGTGGGAGGATTCCCGATTGCAGAATGTGGGAGGATTCCCGATTGCAGAATATGGGAGGATTCCTGATTGCAGAATGTGGGAGGATTCCCGATTGCAGAATGTGGGAGGATTCCTGATTGCAGAATGTGGGGGATTCCCGATTGCAGAATGTGGGGGATTCCCGATTGCAGAATGTGGGAGGATTCCCGATTGCAGAATGTGGGAGGATTCCCGATTTTAAGATGTGAGGGAATTTCCGATTGCAGAATGTGAGGGGGGATTTCGGCCCTACCTGATAAGGCGCCCCGGCGGGCACGAAGACGGTGTCGCCCTGGAACTGCACAATCACGGCGGGGCGCAGGCCGCACTTGAGTCTGAGCCGGTCCAGCTCCGCAGGTCCCACGTAGGTGCCCGTCTGCTCCGCCAGCGGGTTGCCGCCGCCATTTTCGGCGCCGGCAGCCAGGAAGCGGCGCAGTTTGGCGGCGTCGGCAGGCCGGAAGACGTGCCAGAGGGCGCCGGGCAGACGGGAGTCCACGGCGATGGAGCGCAGGACGCCGGGGTCAACGCTGGCCCGCTCCAGTGCGGCGAAGGCGGCGGCCTTCTGCTGCTCCAGCGCGTCCTCCGGAGCGGCCACGTGGGCCAGCAGCACGGCCAGGTCGGCTGGCTGGCAGTGCAGCGCGAATGTGCCGGCAGTCTCGGTGCGCGACATGCCGTAGGCGCAGGTGAGCCGGGGAGGCGCGCAGCCGGCCGCCAGGTTGCAGCGGCCGCCGGCTCCGGTGTACTCGGCAAACGGCACAGCCTTGGCGAGCTCGGACAGCGGCAGGCTGAACGGCTGGCCGGCGGGCGGGCGGAGCCGCAGCGAAAGCGGGTCGCCTGTGGCGGGGTTCTTCAGCCGGCGCTTCATGCTGTCGAAGCCGTCCCAGAAGTGGCGGGTGGGGCTGGCGGGCAGCTCGGTGCCGGCGTCGCAGTTCAGCACGCTGCATCGGCAGCCGGTCAGGCCGCGGCTCAGACTGCGCGGATGCCACCAGGCGTCGGCAGCAGCGGCGGCAGCGGCTGGCAGGCAGTTGGCCACCACAACTGGGAGGCCGCGGCGCCAGTGCCGCTGGAAGGCCAAGCAGCCGGGGCCGTCGGCCTGGCGCGGCGGCTCAGAGAAGCGCAGGATGAGGCTCCGGTTGTACGCGGCCTCCGCGTCTGGGTCTGCCGGGCTGTCGGCGGCTACTGGCGGCGGCGGCGGCGGCGGCGACTCCGGCGGGGAGAGCGGCGGCACGCGGAGGCTGGCAACGGCGGAGGCGAGGCGGGCGAAGGCGTCCCCAGGGACGTTGGTGGCCAGCAGCAGGCGGTCGGGCTCGTGCGCCTGCCGACCGACCGTGCAGTCGCCTGCGGCTGCCACGCCGCCGCCTGGACGAAGCCGCGTCGCTGGCCGGTCGGAGGAGGAGGCGGCAGCGGCTGCTGCGGCGGCGGCTGGGTCGGAGAGGCGGCAGTCGGGCAGAGGGCGTAGCCGCACTTGCCGCAGCAGAAGTAGGCGCCGAACAGCGTTGAGTCGCACTGGTCGCAGGCTGTACCGCAGTTGCCCCGTCCGACGCCGCCGACGTCTCGACGGCGCCAAAGCGACGCGGCGTTCGTGCCATCGCCCCCGGCTCCGCCGTAGCGGGCGCGCAGCTGGCGCTCCTGGCTGGCGAGTTCCTGGAAGGCTTCGCCGACAAAACTCAGCAGCCGTCGGGCCTCCGAGGCGACGACGCCAGGGGCGGCGGCTGCGGCGGCTCCGTTTGGCGGCTTGCGCAGCCAGGCGGCCAGGTCCTCGGGCTCGGCCTCGGTTGACTCGCAGAAGCCGCAGGCGGTCAAGCCGCCTTTCTTGTTGTAGCGCAGCCTGCGGTGCAAGATGGCGGAGAGATTGGATTCTGGGCTGCCAGATTGGATGTCAGGCGGCGCCAAGCTGGGTACTAGTGGCGCCAAGCTGGGTACTAGTGGCGCCAAGCTAGGTACTAGTGGCGCCAAGCTGGGTACTAGTGGCGCCAAGCTGGGTACTAGTGGCGCCAAGCTGGGTACTAGTGGCGCCAAACTCTAGTTTTTCATACCTTTGCTCCGATTTATTGATAAAAAATGAATTATATTTTTGTTTTCAAGTGATTCTACGCAGGCAAACTACTTAAAGTAGGTGATAATAAATGCCTAATATAAAAGTTTGCATAAAATTTACGTTTCTAAATATTTTCTAGCTTGTTTCAGCCTCGTGACTCAGACGTGCGCTGTCTCAGACTATTTTTAGTGCATTCGCCTGCCTATATGCAGTAGATAAGTTCGGAGGCCTCCTAATTAAATTATGCCAGTTTAGGAGGCCAGATTAATAATAGAATAGATGGATCGATAGGAGTACGGATTGTAATAAATTAAGCCTAATGCTCCGTTCGTGTTAACTCGACTTGTACCGCGCGCGCTCCCTGCCTTGCCAGTTATGCACTTTTATGCACTTTTACGGAGGCCGCTGGGACAGAACGGTTCTCTCTCCTGAATGCTCTCCACCCCCCCCCCGGGAGGACAGACACGGAGTTGCGTCCTTAGGGAATTCGATTGTAGCATGCAAGTATATGTATGGGATTATAAGGAATTGGCTGGGGACACCGCGCTTTCGTGTGAGTCAGTTCTCGAGCGGAATTTCACGAAGCGGAGGCGTTTCACATTCCCCAGTGACATCCGCCTCAACATTCCCCAGTGACATCCGAATGCACATTCCCCAGTGACATCCGACTGCACATTCCCCAGTGACATCCGACTGCACATTCCCGAGTGACATTCGACTGCACATTCCCCAGTGACATCCGACTGCACATTCCCCAGTGACATCCGACTGCACATTCCCCAGTGACATCCGACTGCACATTCCCGAGCAGTTGTTATAAGAGGCCTATCTAGCCTAAATGCTGATGACAAGCACCATAATGTCAGTTTCTAATTGCGTCACTGCACTCCAAGCCGCAGCCTGAGAAACGGTACGATAGCGCTGGCTGCAAAATTAATAAATTCGGCTACAGAATAGATGGGGCGCCGTTTCCAATTGCAGACTAACAAACACACAACTAGGATTTTAAAGGGTTTGCTACAAAAAAATTGTTGCAAACAGATAGAAAGACGGAAGCTTTTCTACTTGACTGGATGAGTGGCTTGCTACTGTTGCAGTCACGATTCTTTAATTTTAGACTGCGTGCGAAAACTGAGCCTCCCTTCATGCATGCTCCACTGCTTTCATCTTTTCCCAACCTAACGCAGGCTGTCCTTTACCTCACCTGCCCCTATTGCTCTCCCTTCTATTCCCTCCCTTTCTCAAATCCTACCTTCTGTGTGCCACAATTAGTGCAGACCTCTCCCACTCTCCTTGTGTTACCCTCTCCCTCTCCTTCACCTTCTCTCCTTCACCTTCTCTCCCTCACATTCTCTCCCTCACCCTCTCTCCCTCACCCTCTCTCCCTCACCCTCTCTCCCTCACCTTCTCTCCCTCACCTTCTCTCCCTCACCCTCTCTCCCTCACCCTCTCTCCCTCACCCTCTCTCCCTCACCTTCTCTCCCTCACCTTCTCTCCCTCACCTTCTCTCCTTCACCTTCTCTCCTTCACCTTCTCTCCTTCACCTTCTCTCCCTCACCCTCTCTCCCTCACCCTCTCTTCCTCACCTTCTCTCCTTCACCTTCTCTCCCTCACCCTCTCTCCCTCACCTTCTCTCCCTCACCTTCTCTCCTTCACCTTCTCTCCTTCACTTTCTCTCCCTCACATTCTCTCCCTCACCCTCTCTCCCTCACCTTCTCTTCCTCACATTCTCTCCCTCACCTTCTCTCCGACCCTCTCCCTTCATTTCTCTACTAGTATCTGCAGTTTTCGCCTCTCCCTCCTGTCTCCTTACCTGCCTCTCCCCAGTCTTTCTCTTTGAATTCCCAGTTCTCCCTTCTCTCCCCTTCGCCATTGTTTCTTTCCAGCTTTCTCAAACCCCCTTCCCTTGTAAGCAACAACAGCAACAGCCCGCAAAGTTTACGTGGCGTTCCCGGCCTCCCCCGCCCTTCGCCATTATCTTTACCTAGCTCACTATTTAACTACTCAAGAATTTTCTGCTCAGTCTTTCTCAGTTGAACACGAGGCTCCGATTGCAGCCGGTGCGCTCTGTATTATTTTACTGACTATAGTTAGCCAAGCCAGCTAGGCTTGTCAGACCGGCAACAGGCCGGGCGGAAATGCAGACCCGCGGCACCCGTCCACCTCCCCTCCCCGTCCGCAAGCCCGCCTGTTGTTTGTTGCACTGCTAGTTGCTAGCTAATTCTGGGCTTTTTCTCTGCTTTGCTTTGGGCATAGCCTGACATTCTGAAAATACAGTTTCTTTCATTTCTTTAAACACCATCCTACAGCAGGCTTGTCTACGGTGCAATATTCGGCTCAATTCATCAGGGTATGTGTCCGTGCAAGAGCAGAATTAGGGAAATGTGTGACATTTAATGATACCGACTCATATCACTTTGACACTATAATACAACTATACCTCTGACTCCTCTACACTCCTCCACTCTGACAACTTTTGTCCTCACCCCGAAACCTATGATTACACACCCATACAAGTACAAACAAATACACCCAGACACCTCAAATCTCACACCTAGACACCTCAAATCTCACACCCAGACACCTCAAATCTCACACCCAGACACCTCAAATCTCACACCCAGACATCCCAAATCTCGCACCTAGACACCTCAAATCTCACACCCAGACACCTCAAATCTCACACCTAGACACCTCAAATCTCGCACCCAGACACCTCAAATCTCACACCTAGACACCTCAAATCTCACACCTAGACACCTCAAATCTCACACTCAGACACCTCAAATCTCACACCTAGACACCTCAAATCTCACACCTAGACACCTCAAATCTCACACCCAGACACCTCAAATCTCACACCCAGACACCTCAAATCTCACACCCAGACACCTCAAATCTCACACTGACACCTCAAATCTCACACCCAGACACCTCAAATCTCACACTTAGACACCTCAAGTCTCACACCTAGACACCTCAAATCTCACACCCAGACACCTCAAATCTCACACCCAGACATCCTAAATCTCACACTCAGATACCTCAAATCGCACACCTAGACACCTCAAATCGCACACCTAGACACCTCAAATCTCACACTCAGACACCTCAAATCTCACACCTAGACACCTCAAATCTCACACCTAGACACCTCAAATCTCACACCCAGACACCTCAAATCTCACACCTAGACACGTCAAATTTCACACCCAGACACCTCAAATCTCACACCCAGACACCTCAAATCTCGCACCCAGACACCTCAAATCCATCCCTGCCAGCCGCCCCCAATCCAGTCCCAGTCCCAAAATGCCACCACACAGAGCCCGCAACTCAAAAAACTGTCTCACTTTCTAAATCCAATGAACCGACAGGCTGTCCCGTCAGCGCTGGCCACGACAGCAGCGGTCGACTTGGCCATGGCGGCGGCGTGCTGCCCGGCTGGCCGGCACTCGCGACACTTCGCCAGCTTGGCGCAGGCGAGCTGAGAGCACGGCGAGTCCTGAACGAACTGCTCAAGGCTGCGCTCGTAGTGCTCGCGACCGTGCTTGTTGAGAGGCCGGGCTAGTGCGCCCACTGCCGATGGGAAAGCAGAGTAGGTGGCACTGCTAGATGCTGAGTGACTGACTGCTAGATGCTGAGTGACTGACTGCTAGATGCTGACTGACTGACTGCTAGATGCTGAGTGACTGACTGCTAGATGCTGAGTGACTGACTGCTAGATGCTGAGTGACTGACTGCTAGATGCTGACTGACTGACTGCTAGATGCTGAGTGACTGACTGCTAGATGCTGAGTGACTGACTGCTAGATGCTGAGTGACTGACTGCTAGATGCTGAGTGACTGACTGCTAGATGCTGAGTGACTGATTGCTAGATGCTGATTGACTGACTGCTAGATGCTGAGTGACTGACTGCTAGATGCTGACTGACTGACTGCTAGATGCTGAGTGACTGACTGCTAGATGCTGAGTGACTGACTGCTAGATGCTGAGTGACTGACTGCTGGAAGCCATGAAAGCTGCCCTTGAGGGGATAATTTTAGAAAACAAGGCATCATCATATTTTGTTAGCTAGTCGAGCAAAATACTCAGGTTGCTGAGCACTCGCCCTCCCCTGTTTCCCATCGCACACAAGCAAGCATAATTTGGCTAAACACAGACGAGAGCGCAGGAACTATTAAGGCTGTTTGGCCTTATTTTTGTTTGAGTAATTTTTTTTGCTGAGCAGCTGCCCGCAGGCAAGGGCACTTTGCTAATTAAATAGCAAGGTTTCAACACGCGCAAACGCAGACACGCACACACTGGCCCTAAAAATTGCTGGTTCAGAGAAAGAGAGAGAGAGCAGGTGTCTCAAAAATGACAGGTGCGGGCCGTTAGCAATCAGACAGAGAATGCAAAGCTAAGTGAAAGCAAGCTAGAAAATTGCCACGAAAAGCATAGGCATTAAACACAGACCATGATTACAGAGGCCTCGGAATGCTTTAATTACTAGCCTTCCCCTCGCCTGTTGATATTCCGGTGTACTTTTCTGCTCAGCGCTCTATAATCCTCTGGCCCCGAAACTCAAGCACAGCACTGCGCAAGGTCGGCAAATTCCGGCTCTCAGGTGCTTTGAAACTTCACAATAGCAATCCGGACCGCTCAAGGTTTGTGTCTCTTCTCACCTCTCTTTTCTAATAATCTCCTCTCCTGTTTTCTCTCCTATCCTCTCTCTCCTTTCATCTCTCCTCTCCTCTCTCCTCTCCTCTCCTCTCTCCTCTCTCCTCTCTCCTCTCCTCTCTCATCTCTCCTGTCCTCTCACCTCTCTCATCTCTCCTCTCCTCTCTCATCTCCTCTCTTTCATCTCTCCTCTCCTCTCTCATCTCTCCTGTGCTCTCTCCTATCCTCTCTCATCTCTCATCTCTCCTCTCCTCTCTCCTCTCTCCCTCTCTCATCTCTCCTCTCTCATCTCCTCTCTCATCTCCTCTCTTTCATCTCTTCTCTCCTCTCTCATCTCTCCTGTGCTCTCTCCTATCCTCTCTCATCTCTCCTCTCCTCTCTCCTCTCTCCCTCTCTCATCTCTCCTCTCTCATCTCTCCTGTCCTCTCACCTCTCTCATCTCTCCACTACTCTCTCATCACCTCTCTTTCATCTCTCCTCTCCTCTCTCATCTCTCCTCTCCTCTCTCTCATCTCTCCACTCTCTCATCTCTCCTCTCTCCTCTCTCCTCTCTCCTCTCTCCTCTCTCCTCTCCTCTCTCCCTCTCTCATCACCTCTCTCCCTCTCTCATCTCTCCTCTCTCCTCTCTCATCTCTCCTCTCCTCTCTCCTCTCTCATCTCTCCTCTCTCCTCTCTCCTCTCTCCTCTCTCATCTCTCCTCTCCAATCTCTTCTCTCTGTTCTCCAATCTCCGCTCTTCCGTCGCTTCTCCTTTCTCCTATCTCTATTCTCTATTTTCCCAGACACTCTCCTCTCTCCCCTCCTCTAGTAGGCATGCGCTAGGTTCTCTAGGTTCACTCTGCGCTAGGTCGCCTGGCATAGCGGCAAGCATTCTGAGCAAAAATACCTTCTTAATTATCGTAGTAGCCCCCGAAAACGTTTGCACTTGCGCCCCCCCCCAGTTGCCCCCCATTTTCTGCTGCATAAGCCCGCCAAAAGGCACACGCGCGCTAAAACATATACCATAATAATTTCAAACTCCAACGAGTCCTTAAAATAGTGAGCAGTCCTATAACTGCAGACACGCAGAATGTTAAACCAGAATTAGTTTTGAATGGCTTGCCAAGAACAATAAACCTAGAGGACAAAAGCACGAGAGCTGAGAGCAGCTGACGAATCCTTCAGTTTAGAAGGCCTTCTCACATTTAATTTCCATTCTTTTCATTTCATACACTATTTATGGAGCGCAAAGGTTAGTTAAGCACACTGAATATGGTGTCTAGTTTAGAAAACTAATAGGACAAGCAAGAGCGAGGCTTGCATGCTACTCAACTCGGGCCCGCTGGCGCAGTGGAGTAGCGAGTGACACCAAGACGGCTGGCCCTTGTAGTTTCGAATCTTAGTTTGTACAATTCTCAACAAAATGGTGATGGGAACACTAAATTGAAGCTAAACTCTTGCCTTCTGGCGCTAAATTGAAGCTAAACTCTTGTCTTCTGGCGCTAAATTGAAGCTAAATTCTTGTCTTCTGGCGCTAAATTGAAGCTAAACTCTTGCCTTCTAGCGCTAAATTGAAGCTAAACTCTTGCCTTCTAGCGCCAAATTGAAGCTAAACTCTTGCCTTCTGGCGCCAAATTGAAGCTAAACTCTTGCCTTCTGGCGCTAAATTGAAGCTAAACTCTTGTCTTCTGGCGCTAACTTAAAACTAAACTCTTGTCTTCTGGCGCTAAATTGAAACTAAACTCTTGTCTTCTGGCGCTAAATTGAAGCTAAACTCTTGCCTTCTGGCGCTAAATTGGCGCTAAACTCTTGTCTTCTGGCGCTAAATTGAAGCTAAACTCTTGTCTTCTGGCGCTAACTTGAAACTAAACTCTTGTCTTCTGGCGCAAATTTGAAGCTAAACTCTTGTCTTCTGGCGCTAACTTGAAACTAAACTCTTGTCTTCTGGCGCTAAATTGAAACTAAACTCTTGCCTTCTGGCGCTAAATTGGCGCTAAACTCTTGTCTTCTGGCGCTAAATTGAAGCTAAACTCTTGCCTTCTAGCGCTAAATTGGCGCTAAACTCTTGCCTTCTGGCGCTAAATTGGCGCTAAACTCTTGTCTTCTGGCGCTAAATTGAAACTAAACTCTTGTCTTCTGGCGCTAAATTGGCGCTAAACTCTTGTCTTCTGGCGCTAAATTGAAGCTAAACTCTTGCCTTCTAGCGCTAAATTGGCGCTAAACTCTTGCCTTCTGGCGCTAAATTGGCGCTAAACTCTTGCTTTCTGGCGCTAAATTGGCGCTAAACTCTTGCCTTCTGGCGCTAAATTGGCGCTAAACTCTTGCCTTCTGGCGCTAGAAACTAGAACTGCCTTGTCCCTCTGGCAATTTTTTTTTCTTAGTTATGTTATAATAAGGACACTAACTATGGATGCTGCGACTCTGGCTTGTGACCCCTCTGCCACCACGGATGAATATAGCCTGGCTAAGCCACTGTCCTAATCAATTACGTTGTGAATGGATTTGTATTGTAGATAAGTCAACAGAAGCAATGTGTGCACTTGAGTGCTGGCATAACATGTAGCATAGCATAACATTAACAACACACACGAGCTAGATGAGGTCACAGAAACCTCACAAAGGGGAAATGTGTAGCGCGACAGACACGAGACCGTACATAAAAGTACAAAGGAGATTAACATCAGTCGGACTGTAGTAGAGAGAAGGGAAAGGGCGAGGCGAGGCGGAAAGGATGTAGATGGGAGGCTGAGAAACCGAAAATAGATGCACGAGAGAGGCTGAGCATGATCCAACAGCCGCATGAATTATTGATCCATATAGCTCTGATACTTAACCCTGTTCCCTGTCCCAGTGTGTCGTCTGCAAGCAAAATTCTGCGGCTTGTGTAGGTCAGCGGGTGCACTTTTGCACGGCTTACATGCGCGCACTCATGCATATTGAATTTACTTCGCCTGCCGAACAACCACTCCCATTCTTGCTGATGTAAATCCCGTGCTGCTTCCGTGATAATCTTCAACATACGCATTTGCTGCTATCGGTTCCCGTCTATCTACTCTACATCCGATTCCCATCTATCTACAACAGATTCCCATGTATCTAAATCTGATTCTCATGTACGAGTATCTACATCCGATTCCCATGTATCTACATCTGATTCCCATCTATCTACATCTGATTCCCAGTCTATCTACATCCGATTCCCAGTCTATCTACATCTGATTCCCATCTATCTACATCCGATTCCCAGTCTATCTACATCTGATTCCCATCTATCTACATCTGATTCCCATCTATCTACATCCGATTCCCGTCTATCTACATCTGATTCCCATCTATCTACATCCGATTCCCGTCTATCTACATCTGATTCCCATCTATCTACATCTGATTCCCATCTATCTAAATCTGATTCCCATCTATCTACATCAGATTCCCATCTATCTACATCAGATTCCCATCCCATGTATCTAAATCTGATTCTCATGTATCTAAATCTGATTCCTATCTATCTACATCAGATTCCCATGTATCTAAATTAGATTCTCATGTATCTACATCTGATTCCCATCTATCTACATCAGATTCTCATGTATCTAAATCTGATTCTCATGTATCTACATCCGATTCCCATGTATCTACATCTGATTCCCATCTATCTACATCTGATTCCCATCTATCTACATCTGATTCCCGTCTATCTACATCTGATTCCCATCTATCTACATCTGATTCCCATCTATCTACATCTGATTCCCATCTATCTACATCAGATTCCCATCTATCTACATCAGATTCCCATCCCATGTATCTAAATCTGATTCTCATGTATCTACATCCGATTCCCATCTATCTACATCAGATTCCCATGTATCTAAATCTGATTCTCATGTATCTACATCTGATTCCTATCTATCTACATCAGATTCCCATGTATCTAAATCTGATTCTCATGTATCTACATCTGATTCCTATCTATCTACATCAGATTCCCATGTATCTAAATCTGATTCTCATGTATCTACATCTGATTCCCATCTATCTACATCAGATTCCCATGTATCTAAATCTGATTCTCATGTATCTACATCTGATTCCCATCTATCTACATCAGATTCCCATGTATCTAAATCTGATTCTCATGTATCTACATCTGATTCCCATCTATCTACATCAGATTCTCATGTATCTAAATCTGATTCTCATGTATCTACATCCGATTCCCATGTATCTACATCTGATTCCCATCTATCTACATCCAATTCCCTTCTATCTACAATCTACACAAGATTCCCATCTATTGATATCTACCTATCTCACCTTACTAATTACGAGCGTATGAACTACCTGACCTTAATATCTATCTACCTCACATTCCTATATCTATCTAACTCGCATTCTAAACCATCTCAGCCTCACATTAAACTACCTGCTTTAAATGCCTCTCCACCTTACATGCTATACTACACAGTGTTCTCTCCCCCAATTTGAGCAACCAACACACGCAGGCAAGCAAGCATTACTCTGAGCCCACATCCCACAGCCGCAGACTCCTACTCCCCGCTGTATTATTTCAGTTAACATTGACTCTCAGTGGTACCAGCTAACACTAACAAACACACGCAGCCGGGTTCCGCATGCCCCCCCCCCCGTCACAAAGCCCGAAGCTATATGCGATTTAGGTGGTACGCATGTTTGCAGTCATGTCGCAAGCTGCCGCCCGTGCGCTATAAATAAACTAAGAGAGAGGTAGAGAGAGAGGGGGGAACTGCAGTGCGCAGCTTAGCAATCTTATACTGGCTAATATTGAAAAATGCATTAATGCATATTTTAACAAGGACAATAGAGGCGCGTATGTGGAGTAGCAACCGTTCCTTAGTCCTTGTGGAAAGCTTTTTATGCCTCCTATTCCTAATATTGATTGATTTCAATATAGCACAGGGTAGGTATTAGGCTGCTTGGGGGGAGCAGCAGGGGGAGAGAACAATGACAAGCATTGTCAGAAACAAGAGCGCTGAGTATTAAGTAGCCTGTAAAAGTGCACCAATGTGACACAACTCACAATCAAATCTAGACGACTCCGAATGATCCTGGGGTTCCAATTTAGTCTCTGCTGCGCTGGCCGAGGGGGCCACCTCCTGCCGTTCCATCTTAATGCGCTTCTTGGCGGGCCCTTGAAACTCTTTGGTCTCCTTGGAAGCAGAAGACACTGATTGCTCCTGCTCAGCCGAGTCAGCGCTACGGCGTTTGAACGAGCGCTTGGGACTGTAGACCTCGGAGGCTGGGGTCTGGTGAAGTGAAGAGTCGGGTGCAGAGCCGAGCTCAAGATGCTGTTAAGGCATTATTCTGTAGGCTGCTTGGGCTATTATTCGGGACAATGTTGATGGGCTATTATTTGGAGAAATGTTGATGGCAGATGGGGTATTATTCGGAGCAATGTTGATGGGGTATTATTCGGAGCAATCTTGCTGGGGAATTATTCGGATAAATATTAATGGGGTATTATTCGGAGCAATATTAATGGGGTATTATTCGGAGCAATGTTGATGGGGTATTATTCGGGACAATGTTGATGGGGTATTATTCGGATCAATGTTGATGGCAGATGGGGTATAATTCGGAGCAATATTAATGGGGTATTATTCGGAGCAATGTTGATGGGGTATTATTCGGAGCAATCTTGCTGGGGAATTATTCGGAGAAATATTAATGGGGTATTATTCGGAGCAATATTAATGGGGTATTATTCGGGACAATGTTGATGGGGTATTATTCGGATCAATGTTGATGGCAGATGGGGTATAATTCGGAGCAATATTAATGGGGTATTATTCGGAGCAATGTTGATGGGGTATAATTCGGAGCAATATTAATGTGGTATTATTCGGGGCAATGTTGATGGGGTATTATTCGAGACAATGTTGATGTGGTATTATTCGGAGCAATGTTGATGGGGTATTATTCGGGACAATGTTGATGGGGTATTATTCGGAGCAATGTTGATGGGGTATTATTCGGGACAATGTTGATGGGGTATTATTCGGGACAATGTTGATGGGGTATTATTCGGAGCAATGTTGATGGCAGATGGGGTATTATTCGGAGCAATGTTGATGGGGTATTATTCGGAGCAATGTTGATGGGGTATTATTCGGAGCAATGTTGATGGGGTATTATTCGGAGCAATGTTGATGGGGTATTATTCGGAGCAATGTTGATGGGGTATTATTCGGAGCAATGTTAATGGCAGATGGGGTATTATTCGGAGCAATGTTGATGGGGTATTATTCGGAGCAATGTTGATGGGGTATTATTCGGAGCAATGTTGATGGGGTATTATTCGGAGCAATGTTGATGGCAGATGGGGTATTATTCGGGACAATGTTGATGGGGTATTATTCGGAGCAATCTTGCTGGGGAATTATTCGGATAAATATTAATGGGGTATTATTCGGGACAATGTTGATGGGGAATTATTCGGATAAATATTAATAAGGTATTATTCGGAGCAATGTTGCTGGGGAATTATTCGGATAAATATTAATGGGGTATTATTCGGAGCAATATTAATGGGGTATTATTCGGAGCAATGTTGATGGGGTATTTTTCGGAGCAATGTTGATGGGGTATTTTTCGGAGCAATGTTGATGGGGTATTTTTCGGAGCAATGTTGATGGGGTATTTTTCGGAGCAATGTTGATGGGGTATTTTTCGGAGCAATGTTGATGGGGTATTTTTCGGAGCAATGTTGATGGGGTATTTTTCGGAGCAATGTTGATGGGGTATTTTTCGGAGCAATGTTGATGGGGTATTTTTCGGAGCAATGTTGATGGGGTATTTTTCGGAGCAATGTTGATGGGGTATTATTCGGGACAATATAGGGATTTATATTGATAAGTCAGATGGCTGGGTTACAATAGAACTGAGTGCAATAGTCCCAGGAAATTGTAAATACAAACTTCACTCAAATTGATCGCATGGAAGTGTGATGAGCACCTAAGCGAAATAATAATCACTAAGGAAACTGACTAAACTTGTGCACCAGAAGCTCTGCACCTGGGACGCATATACAAAGGATCTTCCCTTACCCTGAACAGTTTCAGGCATTGACTCAATAGTTGTTTCTGAGCATAGCAGAGCAATTATGCGTGCTATTTGTGCTTAGAATAACTGCCTCAAGAACTGATTGTGTGCGTTTATTTTCAATTTTTTTCTCACAAAATACCGTTTGGCGCCTTGGGGAATGGAAGCGAAAATCTTTTTACTTTATCTGTTTTGTTTAATCACCAGCTCAATTATCGCATCTGGCTTGGCTCTCTGTCTATAGCCTGTGATTAAAGGAAACTGCTCGAAAATACGGGAGATAAACCAATTACAGGGAAGCAGCTGGTGCACTGACAAAAGAATGTGCGGCTGGAATAATCATCTGTTCAATTAGTCTCGTGCAGCTGTGCTGTAAAACTGCAACAATATTGCTTTTTAAAAACCACGGTTTCTGAGGATCCTTGTGGGACTAAAAGTAGCTGGTGAACATTAGGGGTAGCTGTGGGGACAGGAGGGGTAGCTGTGGGGACAGGAGGGGTAGCTGTGGGGACAGGAGGGGTAGCTGTGGGGACAGGAGGGGTAGCTGTGGGGACAGGAGGGGTAGCTGTGGGGACAGGAGGGGTAGCTGTGGGGACAGGAGGGGTAGCTGTGGGGACAGGAGGGGTAGCTGTGGGGACAGGAGGGGTAGCTGTGGGGACAGGAGGGGTAGCTGTGGGGACAGGAGGGGTAGCTGTGGGGACAGGAGGGGTAGCTGTGGGGACAGGAGGGGTAGCTGTGGGGACAAGAGGGGTAGCTGTGGGGACAGGAGGGGTAGCTGTGGGGACAGGAGGGGTAGCTGTGGGGACAGGAGGGGTAGCTGTGGGGACACGAGGGGTAGCTGTGGGGACAGGAGGGGTAGCTGTGGGACAGGAGGGGTAGCTGTGGGGACAGGAGGGGTAGCTGTGGGGACAGGAGGGGTAGCTGTGGGGACAGGAGGGGTAGCTGTGGGGACACGAGGGGTAGCTGTGGGGACAGGAGGGGTAGCTGTGGGGACAGGAGGGGTAGCTGTGGGGACAGGAGGGGTAGCTGTGGGGACAGGAGGGGTAGCTGTGGGGACAGGAGGGGTAGCTGTGGGGACAAGAGGGGTAGCTGTGGGGACAGGAGGGGTAGCTGTGGGGACAGGAGGGGTAGCTGTGGGGACAAGAGGGGTAGCTGTGGGGACAGGAGGGGTAGCTGTGGGGACAGGAGGGGTAGCTGTGGGGACAGGATGGGTAGCTGGGTGGACAGGAGGGGTAGCAGTGGAAAGGAGGGGTAGCTCGGTGGACAGGAGGGGTAGCTGTGAGGACAAGAGGGGTAGCTGGTGGACAGGAGGGGTAGCTGTGAGGACAAGAGGGGTAGCTGGTGGACAGTGCAATAGGCAGTAAACTCACCCCTTTCATCGGCTGCTGCTGCTGCTGCTGCTGCTGCTGCTGCTGCTCCTCCTGCTGCATCCGTCTGAGCCAAGCCTTCTTCAGTCCCACAGCCGGAGTAGCAGCAACGCAACCCGCAGTGGCGGGAGCGGACGGCGGCGGACTGCCAGACGGTCCGGGCGTCCCAGCGCTGGCGATTGACCCAGTCGGAGAAGATGTCGAATTGCTAGGTGTAGAACTCTGCTGAGTTTTCTGCTGGAGCTGTGGCTGCGGCTGGGGCTGGGGCGGCTGCTGTTGCTGCTGTTGTTGTTGTTGCTGCTGTTGTTGTTGTTGCTGCTGTTGCTGTTGCTGTTGCTCCTGTTTTTGCTTCTGCTGCTGCTGCAACTGCTGTTGCTGCAGCTGCTGCTGTTGCTGCAGCTGCTGCTGTTTCTGATGCTGATGCTGCTGTTGTTGTGGAGGCGGTGGCGGTAGCGGCGGTGGCGGCGGCGGTGGTGGCGGCTGTTGAATGACAGGCGGTTGCCGAGGCAGCGGCGGAGTGGCTCCAGCAGCGGGCAAAGAGTTCGGCGTTGCTGGATTAATCGGCCGAGCTTCCTGCGTGAAGGAGGCCGCTCTGCTGCGCGACCGTTGCTGATGGTGATACGATAAAGGCGGGAGCGGCAGCGGCGGCAGTGGCGGAGGCAGCGGCTGGTGCTGCTGATGCTGACTACTGCGAGGCATGGGAACGTGTGGGGCTTGCGGCTGCGGGATCAGGTGACGGCGCAATGGAGCGGCTGCGGCGGCTGCAGCGGCGGCAGCGGAATTGATCCCGCCAATCGATGACATTTGCTGCTGTTGTTGCTGGGGCTGGGGCTGCTGCTGCTGCTGTTGCTGGCGTTGAAGCTGTTGATGAGCCTGATAGTGCAGCAGGCTGTGCTGGTGCTGCCTGTTCATCTTGTCGATGCTGAGCTGGAAATGCTGCTCAACTAAGTCGCTGGTTTGATCAGCCACCGCCGCCGCCGCTGCCGCTGCTGACGTTGCTGGCGTCAATGGCGGCGGGGGAGGCGGCGGGGGAGGCGGCTGCTGCTGTGTCGGTACAGGCAGTGGCACTTGGCCAGATGCTGTGGCGGCGGCTGCGGCTGCGGCAGCGGCGGCGACTGCTGCGGAGGGTCCACTGTTGCTGCTGCCGCGTGGCGGCGTCTTGCGGCTGCTGCTGCTGCTGCGAGGCTTCGCATCATCGTGCCTGTACATCCTGGTGAATTGAGGATGTGGGCAATTCTTATTCAAACATAAGAAGTTAGAATTAGCCATGACAACCCAAAACTGTCTTGGTCATGTCACAGAAGTATACCATACTATGGATATGGACAGATAATAGCTATTGGTAATAAGTGAAGCGAATTGGGGATACTAATCGCTTCCGTTTCTCGGGGATTTATCACCCTTCTCTCTGTGGTTTTATATTTGATTCGTTATTTTAGTCTCAGTGTCGTAAAACTACTCGCATATATTAGCGCCTCCCAGTTGTGGAAATAGATCGTAGTCTAAAAAAGCAGACAAGCGAAGCCATAATGCTGTTGAAGTGAAATCGGGCTCTCGGACAGAAGACGGTGATAAATCATTAGACGGACGGGAGGAAAGGAAGTGGACAGCTTGGAGCGGTCAAGGCGTCTTGTCCAGATCCAACCCATGTAATGTCACTGCGCAGATGACAAATTTGCGATAATGTTTTGAATATTCGTTATCTTTCATTTCGTATTCATAGTAATAGTAAAGCGGTAGGAAATGGTTAGTTAGCATTTGTCCTTCATTGCTATTTAAGAGTGCGCGCGCGAGCAGCAAAACAAATTTTAAACAGAATATATAAAGTTCCTAACAAACCAACCCTCAACCGGCGCTGTCAAAAGGCCCAACTGAAGACCTGCCGACCGACAAAAATCGCTAATAGAACAAAGACCAACTGGAGTAAGGCTCAGACTGCTGGCGCCACAACAATCTAAGCCTCTTTATTTTTACGATCTACTAGCGTATATATGATAAATTCTTCTTATATGATAGTATGCAGTAAAATATTGAGAAGATACGCATCAGTTCAATTCATAGCAGATGTGAAGGCAGGCGGGCTTGATAATAATTAATAATATATATTTACAAACTCTGCACACAGTGCGCCACGGTTGAACCCCCCAAGGGTACAAGCAATAAAACTTTAGACCCCACCAAGGCATGACATTGGTGTTTTTAACTATTTAGTAAGTTGTGCGTCAAAGCGGAAAGCACGAGAGACGAGAGGCACACGAGGCCTGCGAGGGAGAGAGAGAGAAGGGGCAATCTAAAGGCCTGGCGGCACAAGGAAGGTCGGAATGCAATGTATGTGCAATGTTCAACCGTGTACACACAAGTCCGCTCACTTGAGTTTATCTTAACCTATTATTATACGGACTAGATAATATATTCGTTCAACTTTTATTAAATCGTCAATCAAATTTAAACTTAAAAGGTTGCAACAAATTCCAGCGTTTTGAGAGCTAGTTTAGATAAAAGGAGGGGGGAGCTGGGAGAGGAATCTAGAGCAGCGATGCACTTAAAGTTCAAGCGTGCGCGTTAGCTTAAGAAATTGAAAAACACCGCCGGGCGCCGCTTATGTTATACACGAGCTATTATTAGTGTAGCTTAAATAATTGGATTTGATAAGCTCTTTCCCACCATTGGCTTGACTTGCGGGCCCATTCAACTTATTACTTAGATAAGCGAACAGCCCCAGATTCACTAGCCTCACTCCCGCCTGTAAATTTCACCAAGCCGAAGATTTTTTAATAGATTAGCCTATTCTGCGCAGTTCTCGCTGGCAAAAATTAAACTTTGACCTTTCCCCAAGTGCAGTTTAGCCTATTATTTAGCCTATACCCCAGGGCCCAAGGCAGGCAAGAGTATTCTAATTATCAGAAGCTATAAAATATTTCATTAAATTGAAGTCACCTTTATGGCTTTATTTGTTTGTTGATAAACGCAGTCGCACGTTCATTATGAAATAAATAATTAATTAACTCCATGTGTACGTTCGATTGGATGGAAATTTTACTAAAAAACAGCATACGTGCAAGTACACGTAAACACATAATATGCGGACATTATTGGAGGAGTGGAGGACCAAAAACCTTAAAAGGACAAAGTGTTGGTTAAAAGGCTGGCTGAGTCTAGCCTAGGATAGAAGTATTCCCTCATTCAAGGTAAATGTTCAGGCCTCAGAGCAGAGCAGTATAAAAAAGTCGCACTCACCGTTCCATTTGGCTCTGATTTCTGCACAATTCATCCTGATACTGCAGCAGCATCCAGAAGGGCGGCGGAGGCACATCCGGATGCATGTGCTCCCACATTGATTTCAAATTGCTGTAGTGCGGCTCTTTGGCCGCCGCTGCTGCCGCCGCTGCCGCCGCCTGCGGAAATGCGGCAGCCTGCTGCATTACCTGGCACATCTGAGCATGCGCCTGCATTCGCTGGTACTCTTGCTGCAGTCTTTGTTGATGCATCTGTTGTTGCTGCTGTTGAGCCTGTTGTTGCTGTTGTTGTTGCTGTTGTTGAAGTGCCAGTAGATGCGCGTGGTGCTGTTGATATAACAGCATCTGCTCAGCGTCCGCTTTGCTCATTGACGCCAATGACCCTCCTGAAGTTGTCGCTGGATACTTCGGAATGGCGTGACCATTTCCGCCGTATATTGAACTTATTAAATAGTTTTTCTCACTAGATGGTAGACTCTGCTGTTGCCGCTGATGATGATGGCTGCTGCGGCTGTGCTGATGCTGTTGTTGCTGCTGGTGCTGCTGCAACTGCTGCTGCTGATACTGCTGATGATGCTGAGCTAGTTGAGCAGCAGCTGCAGCGGCCGCCGCAGCTGCAGCAGCCTGGCTATGATTCTGCTGCTGTGCCATCAGCGAGGCTTGCGAAGCACCACTGCTGCTGCTCATTAGCTTCTTGTGCATTTCAGGAGCTTTCTACAGGAAAACTGAATGAGGTAAAATTCAAACAGCCAATATATAGGTGTACAATTATATTGGCTTGGACTGGAGGGTAAGCTCGTTCTTTATTAAGACCGAAGTCTGTCTGTCTGGGTTCCTTTCTGTTAGTCTAAGTGCGTTCCAATTCCGTTCCGACTGAGTGACACATACACAGAGATCGGGTCAGAAAGTTCTATTTATATTGGGGGTAGTGCTGCACTTGCCTTGGTTTTTGAACACGAGAGGCGGGGTGAGACAACTGGGCTTATCTTGCCATATACACAGACGGGGCACGCATTATTATTAAAGCGAAATTTCAAGTCCAGCCGGTTATACTGAAGGGTATTATTATTATGGCAGCCAACCCCCGGGCGGCCAACCTCATTCCCCGCTAAACCTTTTTAGAGAGTGCAACGCAGGATTGGCCCGCCAAGGGGGGGGGGCGGAGTTGGGGCGGGGTTGTGCAACGTGTAACGAAAACGGAGTTGGGGTGGTGGGGGCTGGCTTGGACTGCAGAGGCCAGTGGTTTAGTTGGTTGGTTCAGTTATAAAAGACTGAAGAAGCAAGGAAGGCCCAATAGCAGATCAGTGGCAAATTTTGCATACTCTGCTTTAACAAGCCCGTTATTGGCCTCTTCAATTGAATATTGTCTACCTGTCTTGCCCGGCTCATCAATCATCATGATCCGTCGCCTTTAGCTAGCTAGCAAGCTTAGCTCTTCATCTTCACCTCTTCACAAGCTTGCATCTGTCATTTACCGAGATTGAATTAGAAATTTGAAAGCTTCTTGAAGTCACATCTGATTATTACAATTTATTTCTTGTCGTTAATTAATAGAAAATTCATTTTTTTGAGAAAACGAATTTCTAAAATAATAGCTAAAGCCGACAGACACGGTGGAAAATGTAATTTTAAAAAGTGGATTTTTAATTGCATTAAAATTTACTATTTAAGCCCTTGTATCCAGGAAAACTAGGATTAGCGGGAAAATCGCCCCCTTTGCGCGCTCATTTTGTAATTAAAATTTGAGTCTCAGTCAGTAGTCACTCACTGCGGACTCACTGCAACTATACTGCACCGTGTCCGTGTAACAGAAAGCCTTCTTTTGATTAATTTCCATTTCCAACTAGGGTGGGGCTCAGCAACCAAAAACAAGGTCGCAAGCGCATAAAGCGCACAAGAAAATCTGCCTAAGCAGCAATAGCGGCACATTGTTCTGTTGTTTGCATTGGCTTTTATTTAGCACAAGTACAGTCGAGCCCAGTGTGACTGCTGGGTGGAAATCGGAATGCATGCGATAAATATATTACTTTTTGTACTTTGCCCTTCGCTCTTAACATTCATTAACTAAGACTAATAAATGTGACCATTTTATAGGTTGCTGATAGCAAATAACTAATCAGTATGTTTAAAATTTAACTTGCCTATCTATAAACAAACAAGGCTTATATCCAGATAGAAAAATACGGGGTTATTTCACTTTCTATTTTGTACTGTGTAGCACACACATCAAGCTATGTACACCCAGACAACACAACTGTTGATAAGATAAGGGGGCTTGGCTTAGCCTTAGGGCGTTGGGGCTTGGTTAGAAAGATAATATAGCACTACTGGAATTTGGAGAGTAAAATAGCGTGCTGAACATGTGGGGTGGAACGCGCTGGGGTGCTTCGGAAGGCCTGGCCTGAACCTCACCAACCCCCCCGCCCCAGTGCATACAAAAGGTCAAAGAATGCCCAAGAATTGCGCAGCTAAGCAAAAAAACTTATGCATGGCAATATTAGGCATGAAGTGGTGGATAAAAAGTCCTACTTATACAACTAATGTGAAAGGTCATTCCACGCTTACCAAAAAGTAAAACAGGCTTTATAGCTGATTCGGAAAGGCACTGCTGCACTTTAGCAGCTTAATATCTCCTCCCCCATGCTAGGCGCAGCTGCACATCTGACATCTCCGATACCAACAACCGTGGCAAAAGAACATGGCGCACTAGCAACAGGAAATAAATTTATAAATTTTCTTTTGCGAAGCAAACAGCTTGGATGGAACATAAAAGGTGAAGGCTGCTAATATTACGTTAAAATATTTATAGTACATCAAAATCTGATATTCATAGGCAAAGAGAAAGAGAAAATTATTATCAACGGCTTCGATTTATGAATATTATTTGTAGAAATTGATACTATTGGATATTAGACAGGCCTAGAAGCCTCCGTCGGCTCGAGAGAAGTCAAAGTACATTATATATCTTATATGTATCCATATTATAGATAAGCCAGAGATCGATGCATCGGAATAAGAGACTTTTATCAGCTGCTAGTTGATTGCAAATCGATCCCAAGGGAATATTTGGTTAGGGGTAGAGCATAGAGGAATGGAATCTGAATTTATAAGCATAGAATTAGTCTATCAAATATCCATCCATCAATATACGAGTACTATAGACGCGTGCTCAAGTTTCAGCACTCTTGAAAAGTATATACATATATATATTACGAGCGTAGATGCGACATAAATTTCTACGTTTCGTACAATTTCGGTAACCCGGATTTATATATTGTAATGTAAACGATATGTACTCGTATACCTTTCGCATAAGCAAGGCAGCGCAGAGTTAAAACCAAGAGAGAGGAAGAGATGGAGATTCTATATTGATAAGAATGATTTGGAGAATAAAAATTCTGAAAAAGTGTGCATGGGAAGTTGGAATTGGAAACCGTAACAGAAATATGTTGACTCATATAAAAGTACAAAGCTTCCATTTATTTGAGCTACTCAAATAGTAATGTTATATCGGGTCGGGCGGTTTGCTCAAACTACGAGTACTTTCTGGCGAATGTCGTAGAGAATGCTTTGAAAAATCCTCCAATCTTCACATTCCAAAAGTCGTTCGAAATCGGTTGGGGGTTCCGAAGAGTGCCTGGCATGCGTAATACTCGAAAAATTGGGGGGGGGGGGTGAAGAAGCCTAGGGTGGAAAAAGTTAATAAAATTTGGGAATGTGAAGAAGCTTGGAGTTGCAAATAGTGCCTGTATAATAAAATCGGGGGAATGTAAAGAAGCTTGGGGGTTGAAAATAGTCCCTGTGTAATAAAATCGGGGGAATGTGAAGAAGCTTAGAGTTGCAAATAGTCCCTGTATAATAAAATCGGGGGAATGTGAAGAAGCTTAGAGTTGCAAATAGTCTCTGTGTAATAAAATCGGGGGAATGTAAAGAAGCTTGGGGGTTGAAAATAGTCCCTGTGTAATAAAATCGGGGGGAATGTGAAGAAGCTTGGAGTTGCAAATAGTGCCTGTATAATAAAATCGGGGGAATGTAAAGAAGCTTGGGGGTTGAAAATAGTCCCTGTGTAATAAAATCGGGGGAATGTGAAGAAGCTTAGAGTTGCAAATAGTCCCTGTATAATAAAATCGGGGGAATGTGAAGAAGCTTGGAGTTGCAAATAGTGCCTGTATAATAAAATCGGGGGAATGTAAAGAAGCTTGGGGGTTGAAAATAGTCCCTGTGTAATAAAATCGGGGGAATGTGAAGAAGCTTAGAGTTGCAAATAGTCTCTGTGTAATAAAATCGGGGGAATGTAAAGAAGCTTGGGGGTTGAAAATAGTCCCTGTGTAATAAAATCGGGGGAATGTGAAGAAGCTTAGAGTTGCAAATAGTGCCTGTATAATAAAATCGGGGGAATGTAAAGAAGCTTGGGGGTTGAAAATAATCCCTGTATAATAAAATCGGGGGAATGTAAAGAAGCTTGGGGGTTGAAAATAGTCTCTGTGTAATAAAATCGGGGGAATGTAAAGAAGCTTGGGGGTTGAAAATAGTCCCTGTGTAATAAAATCGGGGGAATGTGAAGAAGCTTAGAGTTGCAAATAGTGCCTGTATAATAAAATCGGGGGAATGTAAAGAAGCTTGGGGGTTGAAAATAGTCCCTGTGTAATAAAATCGGGGGAATGTGAAGAAGCTTAGAGTTGCAAATAGTGCCCGTATAATAAAATCGGGGGAATGTAAAGAAGCTTGGGGGTTGAAAATAATCCCTGTATAATAAAATCGGGGGAATGTAAAGAAGCTTGGGGGTTGAAAATAGTCCCTGTGTAATAAAATCGGGGGGAATGTGAAGAAGCTTGGGGGTTGAAAATAGTCCCTGTATAATAAAATCGGGGGAATGTAAAGAAGCTTGGGGGTTGAAAATAGTCTCTGTATAATAAAATCGGGGGAATGTGAAGAAGCTTGGGGGTTGAAAATAGTCCCTGTATAATAAAATCGGGGGAATGTGAAGAAGCTTGGGTTGAAAATAGTCCCTGTGTAATAAATTACATGCACCTGGCTATGCTTCAAAAAGGAAAAATTCCTCCCAAAGTTATGTAAGTAGGAAAATTCGACCTCAAATTGCAGAACTGGTCGAAGACTGAGAAGAAAGTCAAAGCTTATCATACAAGGGTGGCTAATTCAAGCAGCTCGAATTATCAGGATGTTAGAATAGCCTGCACGTTGACGACAAGGACTACTTAAGTATACGTTACTTTAGTCGTCCTTGGTTGACGACTTGTCTAAGCTCAACCTTGCAATTGTTTCTATAGCATTTGGCGGGCAAAATTGCATGTAACATTAGCTGTTCTTTGAGCTTGCTCATCCCCCCCCCCAGAAGATGGGGAGTGAGGCGTTGGTTCATGCAGTGTTTTCCTTCTTTACCTCCGTATATTGTTAAAAATAGAATATTATTACAACACACAATGCCGACTGAGCATCAATGCATGAGGAGAGATTGTGATTATGAGCAGATAATGAAGGAGACTGCTGCATGCTTCAATGAGAATTTACCTATTCAATCAATGTGTTAATGCAGATTAGCATAACTTCCAATAATAATATTACTAACCATATATTCCCTTCCAATCAATAGAATCTAAGCCATAAAAAACGACAACAAAGGCTTTTTGATTAATTCTTTATTCTATAGTCACACCAAGAATGGTAAATAATGTATAGAGTAAAAATTAATATACAATATGGGCATTGAATTCATTGCTCATTGCATGCTGCTATTGTTGTGCAGACGCAATTGCACTGCTGTTAGATGCTGGGATTCAATAGGATTTGAGTGCGTTCTCTCGCGCAGTCACATTTTCAACTCGTATTGCTGGGCTATACATTTTATTACTATACATATAGAATGCAATCGGTCCGAAGTGATGCGGGAAATGCCATCCCTGGGTGCAAATCAATCAACGACTGGATGAGAGTGAGGGGAATGCAGTTGAATTGAGATGAGAGAACACACAGATTTGAGGGCATAAAACTGCGAAGGGAAGATAGGCGTCACGTCACAGCTGGTAGGAAGGGCCGGGGCATTAGAAACAGAGGGAGGGACAGGGAGAGAGGGAGAAAGGAGTAGAAGGAGAGAGAGATGGGGAGATTGGGAGAGATGGAGAGGTGGGGAAGAGAGAGGGAGAGGGATAGAAGGAGAGAGGGAGAGAGGGGGAGAGAGAAGGAGGGAGGGATAGAAGGAGAGAGGGAGAGAGGGGGAGAGAGACAAAGTAGAGCATAAGAAAGATAGGGGAGGAAGACTTCGGGATGAAAGAGAAGATGAATGGAGGAAGCAAGAGAAGATGCGGGAGAGCTAGGGGCTGGAAGGGGGGATGAACCGATGCAGTGAGCAGTGTAGCGGCTATAGAAGCAAAACAGATTCAATGCTCAAAGCAGCGCCTGAGCGGAAAGTAGCAGGATCTCGGGAAAGCAGGATTCTCTCGGGGCAGTAAATCGTTAAATTTTCTAGTGCGACAGCGGATATGAGAGCACGGGCATGCAGATTTCAAGGTTTTTTTGAAAATTAGCTTGTCACAAAAACAAGCACGGGGGGCTCAGCTGGACTGGGCGAGGGCATATTAGTAGAAGCTTCTGAGTCCATCTCCTATAGCTCAAAGCAAAGGGGGGGCAGACTAATTTTGAGGCGCGCAGAGGAAAGAGGCACGGCAAAAAGGAAATCACGAGTAAGGAGGAGGAGGAGACAGAAACTCGAGAGGCTGCGCAGTCATCATCCCGCTTTGCACTTTTAAGCAGAGCCTGAGCAGTATTATTATTAGAACAGAGAGCATTGTGAGTAGCCCCCACCCCACCCCACAGCCCCAGTAAACAAGCTCGGCTTCCTGCAGGCAAGACGACTGAAAGCTTTAATCTGCTACAGCTCGGAGCATTGGGGCGGATTTCGAGAGAATCCTTATCGATCCGCGGATTGCTGAAGGAGGGGAGGGGGCTTCTTGAAGAGAAAATTGAAACTGCACAGCCGGTCACATGATTAACTGTTACTAGGACAAGATCTCCGCGCTTCCCTGTCCCATGGAGCAGGGTACATCCTGTCTACTAGCTCCTCTATACGAGTATCTGTCCGCATGCAGCGCTCGCAGTGTTTGGCCCAGCTATTTATGAATATTCACAACATTAAGCTGCTTAAGTCTTCTTACACTGCAAAACTGCTATAGCAACAGAAGACATGTGATTTCAATTTCATATCTCAAGTATTTGCTTTAAAAATCTAATATCAGAATCTCAGAAGCTTTCAGAATTTCTCATTCCTCTCAGAATATCACTGTTTATCTTTCATTTCTCTGAGAATCTCACTGTTTATCTCCCATTTCTCTCAGAATCTCACGGTTATCTTCCATATCTCTCAGAATCTCACTATTTATCTCCCATTTCTCTCAGAACCTCACTGTTTATCTTTCATTTCTCTGAGAATCTCACTGTTTATCTCCCATTTCTCTCAGAATCTCACGGTTATCTTCCATATCTCTCAGAATCTCACTATTTATCTCCCATTTCTCTCAGAACCTCACTGTTTATCTCGAATTTCTCTCAGAATCTCACTGTTTATCTCCCATTTCTCTCAGAATCTCACTGTTTATCTTCCATGTCTCTCAGAATCTCACTGTTTATCTTGCATTTCTCTCAGAATCTCATTGTTTATCTTCCATGTCTCTCAGAATCTCACTGTTTATCTCGCATTTCTCTCAGAATCTCATTGTTTATCTTCCATGTCTCTCAGAATCTCACTGTTTATCTCCCATTTCTCTCAGAATCTCATTGTTTATCTTCCATGTCTCTCAGAATCTCACTGTTTATCTTGTATTTCTCTCAGAATCTCATTGTTTATCTTCCATTTCTCTCAGAATCTCACTGTTTATCTCGCATTTCTCTCAGAATCTCATTGTTTATCTTCCATTTCTCTCAGAATCTCACTGTTTATCTCGCATTTCTCTCAGAATCTCATTGTTTATCTTCCATGTCTCTCAGAATCTCACTGTTTATCTCGCATTTCTCTCAGAATCTCATTGTTTATCTTCCGTCTCTGTTTATCTCCCGTTTCTTTCAGAATCCCACTGTTTATCTCGCATTTCTCTCAGAATCTCACTGTTTATCTTCCATGTCTCTCAGAATCTCACTGTTTATCTCGCATTTCTCTCAGAATCTCATTGTTTATCTTCCATGTCTCTCAGAATCTCACTGTTTATCTCACATTTCTCTCAGAATCTCATTGTTTATCTTCCATGTCTCTCAGAATCTCACTGTTTATCTCGCATTTCTCTCAGAATCTCATTGTTTATCTTCCATTTCTCTCAGAATCTCACTGTTTATCTCGCATTTCTCTCAGAATCTCATTGTTTATCTTCCATGTCTCTCAGAATCTCACTGTTTATCTCGCATTTCTCTCAGAATCTCACTGTTTATCTTCCATGTCTCTCAGAATCTCACTTATTTATCTCAATTGGAGTTCCATCAAAAGCTCAGCCATTCTACCTTAATTACCCGAACTTTTGGCATCAAACTCCCTTCGCTCATGCTACAGCAAGTTTTCCATGGTCTTATTTTTCGGAAGCTCAGGCAGTCTGGCTTCAATTATGCAGCTGTTCCTCGGAGTGGCACGCACAATGCACGCCAATACTATATTTATAATACATTTATTTACATGACTGTTTTTTTATATTGAAATGCATTGTTTCTCACCGCCGTGTTGTTTCCTGGGGTCGCGCGAGTCGCATTACAGTCGCAATAATAATGTTTTGAGCACAGCAGAGAGATTAAATCCGCCACCCCAGCCAAGAAATGTAATGCTCTATGCAATGCTCTAACTGACAATGGCGCAGATTAGGCAGAGAAAAATTCCAAATTCTTTGATTAGAACCCTGGATTGGGAAAGCTTGAAGAAAATAGAACACGACAGAATGTACTTTTAGTTCTAAACTGTTTTGCCAACTGAATAACTAATAATTTGCGTGTGATATTTTGTTTAAAAAAGGTGCAGGAGATCGCGAATGCCGATAAATGACCCTCTTGCTATCATGGCGCCCCCTTTTGCTATCATGGCGCCCCTCTTGCTATCATGGCGCCCCCTCTTGCTATTATGGCGCCCCGTCTTGCTATCATGGCGCCCCGTCTTGCTATCATGGCGCCCCCTCTTGCTATCATGGCGCCCCGTCTTTCTATCATGGCGCCCCGTCTTGCTTTCATGGCGCCCCGTCTTGCTATCATGGCGCCCCCTCTTGCTTTCATGGCGCCCCTCAGCAGATATCTAGCGCCTCTAAGTACATATTTAGCGCCGCTAAGTAGACATGTAGCGCCTGGCTACGCATTTCGAATGAACAAAATCCTTTAATGCTAATAGCATGCCATTTAAAGCAGACGAGAGGCAGATACTAAAACTAATCAGTAGCAGCCTCTTCTACAGGCAGCACAAGCCGATCAGATGTAGGATCACGAATTCTTAAATATAGAGCAAAAGAGCTGTTGAAGAGCTTCTTTAGAAATTACCTACGCCCCTTTGCTGTTCCCCCGTCAGCCTTCCCGTTACCCATGCTAATTAGGGGTGCATCTTTGTAACACAGCTTTTGAGGCTTCGCGAATTTCTCTCCAGTTATCCCCATCATGCCGACCCGCCTGCCCCTGCGCATTGAACTTCGCGTGATGACCTTGCTATGAACCTACTTGTAGCAGAAAGTGATAGCAGCTTTATCTGCTATCTGCTATTATCGCCCGCACAGTGTCGCACTAGTTCAGAATGATGAAATAGAAACTGTTTATGAAAGCTATGTATACACATACATTGCGAGTACCAGAAATAGACGACAGGTAGAGAAGACATACTATCAATATTATTAGCCTAAGGACAACCACTCGTATGAAGTATCTGGATTGGAAATTATTAGTCCTGTAGCAGGCTGATAGAGCTTTGGAATTAAAAAAATACAATATAGACAAAGGGCACCGACTTCTTGCCATGTGTGTGGCTTTCCAATCCATATTGGCTAATTCTAGAAATTCATGGCTCAGGCTGACCACCGGACTCCCTCTCACCCCTCCTAGCTATCTCTCTCTCTCTCTCTCTAGTGCAAAAAATACAATGACGTGACAAGCCTGTGAAGGTTTAGACTCTTATCTATTTATTAGTATTACTCATACTGTTTGGCGAACAAATTGCTAAAAAAACAAAAAAACTGCACTTAATTTATGAGCAGGTTTTTTGTGTAGCTCACTAGCTGTTGCTGTGTTTCTCCATGCTACCGTCTGGCGACAGGGCGATTTTCAATTGGGTTTCATGTCAGGGGGGCGCCAAACTTCTGCAGGGTGTCAGAGGGGCGCCAAACTTCTGCAGGGCGTCAGAGGGGCGCCAAACTTACTTAGGATGTCAGAGGGGCGCCAAACTTACATAGGATGTCAGAGGGGCGCCAAACTCATATAGGATGTCAGAGGGGCGCCAAACTTACTTAGGATATCAGAGGGACGCCAAACTTACATAGGATTTCAGAAGGGCGCCAAACCTACATAGGATGTCAGGGGGCGCCAAACTTACATAGGATGTCAGAGGGGCGCCAAACTCATATAGGATGTCAGAGGGGCGCCAAACTTACTTAGGATTTCAGAAGGGCGCCAAACCTACATAGGATGTCAGGGGGCGCCAAACTTACATAGGACGTTAGAGGGGCGCCGAACCTACATTGGATGTAAAAAATCGCCACAAGAGATGCGCCGGCAGAGCGCGGCAGGGCAATCCAGCCTCCTCCACCGTAACTGCATTGCCGCACTCACTGCCCAGTTGCAAAACAAAAGAAGAGAAGAAAAACAAAAAAGTTTGGAGAGGGTAGCTATAGTATAGCGTGCAAAACAGACTAGATAGATAGCATATTCACATAAAAATAAATAAAGAAGGCCCCGTCTATTGAGATGAACTGCAGTAAAAGTTTGAAAATTTGAAATTGGCATCTGACTAGAAGCTATAGCTATAAATCGCTTGAAACCGTTCGAAATGCGGAATATAGTTATTTTCTCATCATGTCGGCGCAGATGGACGGACGGACGGACGGGCGGTTGGAGCAATTTTGAATTTTTCGCTCTATAGATCGAGCCGCCGGGCCTTTAAAGCTGACTGACTAGCTGGGTTTCCAGGGAAAATGACCGGAAATACTAAAATGGAAAATTTTGCAATTTTCGGATGCATGCTTGTGCAGCAGTATTTGGGTATTAAGGATAGCATAAAGCCGGCTGCAGACTATTTCTATGCGGAATTGGTTTGAACTATTGCCCAAGAATGTACAACTTTTATTGGGACTGGGAAATCGAATTTCCGCTTTCAGAATTCGAGATCAAGGATGGGTCGTTTGCAATCCAGGATACATCTTGAACGTAATGTCTTGGGCATTCCGTTTGAAGGCTTAAGATTCAGTGTTGGGATTTTAGGAATCGGGATTTCAGGGTTTGAGATTTCAGGGTTTGGGATTTCAGGCTTTGAGATTTCAGGGTTTGGGATTTCAGGCTTTGAGATTTCAGGGTTTGGGATTTCAGGCTTTACAATTTCAGCTTTTGAGATTTCAGGGTTTGAGATTTCAGGGTTTGGGATTTTCGGGTTCGGGGTTTCAGGGTTTGGGATTTCAGGCTTTAAGATTTCAGGGTTTGGGATTTCAGGGTTTGGGATTTCAGGGTTTGATATTTCAGGCTTTGGGATTTCAGGCCTTGGGATTTCAGGCTTTGGTATTTCAGGCTTCAAGATTTCAGGGTTTGGGATTTCAGGCTTTGAGATTTCAGGGTTTGGGATTTCAGGCTTTAAGATTTCAGGGTTTGGGATTTCAGGCTTTGAGATTTCAGGGTTTGGGATTTCAGGCTTTGAGATTTCAGAGTTTGGGATTTCAGGCTTTAAGATTTCAGGGTTTGGGATTTCAGGCTTTGAGATTTCAGGGTTTGGGATTTCAGGCTTTAAGATTTCAGGGTTTGGGATTTTCGGGTTTCGAATTTCAGGCTTTGGGATTTCAGGCCTTGGGATTTCAGGCTTTGGTATTTCAGGCTTCAAGATCTCAGGGTTTGAGATTTCAGGGTTTGGGATTTTCGGGTTTGGAATTTCAGGCTTTGGGATTTCAGGCTTTGGGATTTCAGGCTTTGGGATTTCAGGCTTTGGGATTTCAGCCTTCAAGATTTCAGGGTTTGAGATTTCAGGGTTTGAGATTTCAGGGTTTAAGATTTCAGGGTTTGGGAATTCAGGAAGTTTGGGATTTTAGGAATCGGGATTTCAGGGTTTGGGATTTTAGGGTTTTGGTAGTTTCATTTTTTCGGGAATGTTCTGATGATTTATAATTCAAATGCGCCATCGGGTCCTTAAAAAATTCACTATAGCAATCAAGGAATTGATGTTACTTCTCAGCCCTCTTCTCTTCTTTCTCTTCTCTCGTCTTCTCTCCTTTATATCTCTCATCTTCTCTCTGATCTCATCTTCGCTTTCCTCTTCTCTGTCTCCTGTATTCCCCTCTCCTCTACAGTTAAGCCGACTCCAGATTTAGATCAACGCACAATAGCTGGGGAGCAGGATGCAAACACAGCAGCATTAATCTGGAAACTGTAAAGCACAGATGGATGGCAGAAGTGCATTGGACAGGAATTTGGGCTAAGCTAACTAAGACCCTTGGACAGATACCCTCTCGCCTAAATGCGAGCCGGGCATTCCAGTCTGCACCCAGCCCGGTATCAATATTGCATTCCGCATATAGACTTTAGGCAAACAACCAATTCCTCATTTGGAAACCAAGCAAGGGGAAAAGCAAGCAAGCTGTGTCTTGTTGCACTTTTAGCGATCGGCCACAGTTGCTAGGCTGGGCTAGTCATACATTATAGAAGAAGGCCGACTGAGAGGGGGGTAGAGAGGGAAAGAGTGGAATTTGCACTGCAACAGCAGCCTTTCGGCACCCAAAAAGGCATTATATTATAACTTTTGTAGAAGACAAAATCCTCCATCCTTTTTAGGTTCCTAATTTAGCCCAATGCATTGAACTACTGGGCGGCTGCCCTCACACCAAATAGTTAAATAGGGGTCAAATGGGGATAGTGCAGATGCTGAAATGCCAACCCTCATTTGGCCGTCCAATAATCACCTCTGTCCAACAATCGCCCATTGGAAAATCGCTCCTGTCCAAGAATCGCCCATTGGAGAATTGCTTCTGTCCAAGAATCGCCCATTGGAGAATCGCTCCTGTCCAACAATCGCCCATTGGAGAATCGCTCCTGTCTAAGAATCGCCCATTGGAGAATCGCTTCTGTCCAAGAATCGCCCATTGGAGAATCGCTCTTGTCCAAGAATCGCCCATTGGAGAATCGCTCCTGTCCAAGAATCGCCCATTGGAGAATCGCTCCTGTCCAAGAATCGCCCCTGCCAAGAATCGCCCATTGGAGAATCGCTCCTGTCCAAGAATCGCCCATTGGAGAATCGCTCCTGTCCAAGAATCGCTCCTGTCCAAGAATCGCCCATTGGAGAATCGCTCCTGTCCAAGAATCGCCCATTGGAGAATCGCTCCTGTCCAAGAATCGCCCATTGGAGAATCGCCCCTGCCAAGAATCGCCCATTGGAGAATCGCTCCTGTCCAAGAATCGCCCCTGCCAAGAATCGCCCATTGGAGAATCGCCCCTGCCAAGAATCGCTCATTGGAGAATCGCTCCTGTCCAAGAATCGCCCCTGCCAAGAATCGCCCATTGGAGAATCGCTCCTGTCCAAGAATCGCCCATTGGAGAATCGCTTCTGTCCAACAATCGCCCATTGGAGAATCGCTTCTGTCCAAGAATCGCCCATTGGAGAATCGCTTCTGTCCAAGAATCGCCCATTGGAGAATCGCTTCTGTCCAAGAATGTCCAAGAATCGCCCATTGGAGAATCGCTCCTATCCAAGAATCGCCCATTGGAAAAATCGCCCCTCTCTAAAAATCGTTCCTGTCCAAAATCGACCATTGGAGAATCGCCCACCCAAGAATCTCCTATTGGAAAAATCGCCCTTTGTTGTTTTCGAGCTAAAAATAGAAAAAAAATACAACTGGCAATATATTTTATAACCGAAATCCTGGGATAAGAACGTTGCATGGTTTCATTCCATCTAATCTTATCTTTTTGAAGAAGAGTGAAAAGCGAAATTGAAATGATTATTTAGTGTAGAGAAAGCGGCGAATAAATCATCTACAAAAACTGAAGCACTTCACTAAATAAGCTGCAGCTTTGTCATGTCAATTTGTGGCAATTATTTTTAAAAAAAATGCATTGCCTATGCAGTGCTCAAGGGGCAGGGCAGATGGGATGGAAAAAGCAGATATGGCAAAGAAGATTAAGCCTTCTACTCATCCAGTCTGTTTATTGTAGACAGAAAGCAGACTGCAACAGCCTTTCATCTGCAGCCATCGCGGAGCCCTCCTCCCTCCCTCGAATCGGAATAAATGTATGTTTTTTCATCTGAAAACCAAAATTCCAATTTTAATCTGCAGGAAATTCAATAAAATGCTGTCTGTCAGTTTTTTTTAATTAGATGATGAAAGCTCTCCATCATTGGGGGAGGCGGAGGAGTTGAAATAATGAAGAAAAATACGAGTATTCAATCGTATATACTACTTAGGCCCCTCCAAAGACCCAAATGAGTAGTGCAGTTCGAATATAGCAACTAAAAAAGAAACCAGCAATAAAAATAGCAAAACTCGGGCATTGATTTTCAATTTGATTTGATTGTAAAAATAGTCAACATTGCCTAGAAATGCGAAAGTTTAACTGCTGCGATACACAGTCTCGTAGATCTGGGAGCCTAATATCTTAATATAAGTTGGAATTGTCAGATTCTCCATTCACTACTCTGATTACTCACTGAGAGTCTACAGCAAGTAAATAACAAGTTGATGATGCAGTTTTCGATTTGGTGTACAGCTGAAATTTTTAAATAATACCCTAGCAACTGAGTTTGAGTTCATAGTCCTAACAAACGGGTTTGAGTTGATCACCCTAGCAACCGGGTTTGAGTTCATCACTTGATTCCCAAGCCGGGGACCTGTCAGGCCTCTGTTTGGGGCAGCAGTCCCGCTGAAGCGCACATCAGCACCGCAGTCTCCAGCCGCTGCAGCGCCGCCGGTTCCCGCAATTCAGCCGCCTTCCAGGTGGCCACCGACACCTGGAGCAGCTCGGCCAGCAGGCGGCGCAACTCATCGCTGTCGTCCTCCCCGACGTACGGCCGTCTGCCGCATCGCCGCAGCAGGCCAGCAACCCGCGGCTCCAGCAGGAGGCCCAGCCGAAGGCAGTCGAAACGCCTTGACGGCAGGCTGCACTTCAGCCAGGCCAAGCAGCGGTTCAGCAGCGCCGGGAACGGCTCGGCGGGCAGGCAGGCGGTGCACAGGAAGGCCAGGTCGGACACCGAGCCGACTGCCGTCGACGGCAATGGGCCACCAGTCGACACCGGAGCCAGATTGTCTAACAGGTCGCAGAGCAGCCGGCCGATCGCGGCCAGGGCGGCCGGGCGGAGCCGAAGCAGGTCGGCCAAGCGGCCGAACAGCCGCCGGTCGGGTCCAGGGCCAGCTGGGTCGGCCAGCAGGCGAGCCAGGCGGCCGGCGGCGACCGGACACTCCGGCCGGGCAAGGAAGGCCAGCCAGGCGGCGCGAGAGAGGCCGGCAGGAAGTCGCCGGCCGCGGAGAGGCGAGGCAAGTTCGCAGTCGAGGACATCGTCAAGCAGGCGGTCGGCGCCGCTGTCGCCAGCGAGGCGGCGCAGGACGGCGTCAGCGAAGGCGGAGCGGCGAAGCCGGCAGAGGCCGCGGGCAGCGAATAGCGCGGACTCCGGCTGAGCGGCGCAGGCAGCAACGAATCGGCGGTCGGCTTCGGCGACTTGCCCGACGGTTGCGGCCAGCTGATTGGCAGCGGAGTGCAGCCTGGACAGCGACAGGCCCGGAGAGGCCTCCAGCAGGTCGGCGGGGTCTCGTCGAAGACGGTCAGCCAAGCAGAGCCAGTAGCCCAGGCCGGTAAGCGCGGCAAAGAGGCCGAACTCGGCCAGCTTGCTGTCCGGTGCCGGTCGGCCGACGCCACCGAGGACCGTCGGACTGCTGCCGAAGTTGTCCCAGTTTTCAAACTCGACGTCCTCGAAATGAAACTCATCGCGATCTTCTGCGCCAAGGCCAACTCCGCCGCTGACAACCTCGATAACACCCTGGGAGAGCAGCCATAGTATTATAATAAGCGGGGCTTGAGATGAAGGGAATGGATATTGTTAGAGTCTGGGATGGGGACCGGCATCAGTGCTTAGGGAGTCCAGTAGGATCAGGGATGGCGAGCTGGCATCAGTGCTTAGGGAGTCCAGTAGGATCAGGGATGGGGAGCTGGCATCAGTGCTTAGGGAGTCCAGTAGGATCAGGGATGGGGAGCTGGCATCAGTGCTTAGGGAGTCCAGTGGGATCAGGGATGGGGAGCTGGCATCAGTGCTTAGGGAGTCCAGTAGGATCAGGGATGGCGAGCTGGCATCAGTGCTTAGGGAGTCCAGTAGGATCAGGGATGGCGAGCTGGCATCAGTGCTTAGGGAGTCCAGTAGGATCAGGGATGGGGAGCTGGCATCAGTGCTTAGGGAGTCCAGTAGGATCAGGGATGGGGAGCTGGCATCAGTGCTTAGGGAGTCCAGTGGGATCAGGGATGGGGAGCTGGCATCAGTGCTTAGGGAGTCCAGTGGGTTTAGGGATGGGGAGCTGGCATCAGTGCTTAGGGAGTCCAGTGAGATCAGGGATGGGGAGCTGGCATCAGTGCTTAGGGAGTCCAGTGGGTTTAGGGATGGGGAGCTGGCATCAGTGCTTAGGGAGTCCAGTAGGATCAGGGATGGGGAGCTGGCATCAGTGCTTAGGGAGTCCAGTGGGATCAGGGATGGGGAGCTGGCATCAGTGCTTAGGGAGTCCAGTGGGATCAGGGATGGGGAGCTGGCATCAGTGCTTAGGGAGTCCAGTGGGTTTAGGGATGGGGAGCTGGCATCAGTGCTTAGGGAGTCCAGTGGGTTTAGGGATGGGGAGCTGGCATCAGTGCTTAGGGAGTCCAGTGGGATCAGGGATGGGGAGCTGGCATCAGTGCTTAGGGAGTCCAGTGGGATCAGGGATGAGTAACTGGAATCTAATGGGTCTAGTATAAGGAAGTGGCAGCTCTCTCTTAGGAATCGAGAAGTTATGGAATCGAGCAGGAACTGGACTAGGTAGCTAAGAACCCCGGAGAACATAATAAAGTATACAATTTCACCTCATACGCATCGGCAGAGTGAGCACAGAGCCGCTGCCGCAGCTGCACATCCTCCAGCAGCAAATCCAAGCAGCGCAGTGGCCGTCGCCGGTCGGGATGCCGCGCGCACACGGACTCGAGCAGCAGGCCGGCTGAGAGCAGCAGTCGCTGAGGCTCCGCTGTCAGCTCCCGCAGGCGGCTCTCGCAGCCAAAGAAAACGTCGAGAGCGCCGGCTCTCGCCGCGTGGCTCAACGCCGCTTTGGCCAGTCGGACATCGCTGCGGTCCAGCGCCTCGGCCAGCGCGGCAAACGGTTGCAGCCGGAAGTCAAACTCAGTTCGCACCGGCAGCTGCAGCTCCATCAGTTTCCAGCAGTTGGCAACCAGCGAGTCCTCGTCTACTTGGCCGCTGGCCAGCTCCTCCAGCCAGCCGAGGCAGGCAGCCCGCCTTCGACACTCGGCGTATGCCAGCCAGACCCGCGCCAGATGGCCGCCGGTAAACTCGGCGACATCCGCCGGGTTTGTCGCGCTCGAGACAGCTTCGGCTGCGTCGGCAGCCGCGTCAACGAAGCCGCTCAGCGCCAGCCGCAGACGCGGCAGCAGCCGCCTGCCCTGGCAGTGGCCAGGCGCCCAGGCTAGCAGGCGGCAGAGGCAGCTGGTCAGCAGTTCGGCCTCGCCAGTCCGCTCCGAAGCTGGCGACAGCGGCAGCAGGCGAAGCCGCCCAGTCAGGGAGAGCAGGCTGCAGGCCGGGGACGGACCGCTCGCCGCAGCGCCCTGCATGTAGAGATGGTTGGGATCTTTTGCCTGTGCATTCGATCGATAGTCCTCATCAGAGCACAAAGCGTCCGAAATCCTACAAAACCACCTGAGGATCTGGTAGGTTGCGGGTGGCCCAGCAACTGGGGATCCGGCAGGGTGCCAGTGGCCCAGCAACTGAGGATCTGGCATGGTTGGGTTGGACTCAAGTACAGAGCTCCACAATGGCAGCAGGTGTCAGTGAGCACAGACCAGCTCACCTCAGCCGCAGCTTGGTTGTCTTCGCAGTCCAGCTGTCTCAGCAGCGTCCTGGCATCCTTGGCGAACGTAGGCGGCACCGGGGGCTCGGCCAGCTGCAGCAGGCGGTCCAGCAGCGAGATCGCCAGGCAGAGGCGCTCCGGGCAGCGAGACAGAGCGGCCCGCCTGGCCAGGCACCAGCGCAGCAGCTGAATGCACGAATTGAACACCCAGACAGCGGCGCAGGCGGGCGATTCCGCCTCTAACAGTTTATCGGCAGTTGTCATGGCAACCAACTGGGCTGAGGCCAGCCCGTCAGCCGAGGCTGCATCGGTGCCTCCACATGTGACAAACTCAATTAGGACAGGTGTTACTTCGTCGACTCCAGCCAAACGAAGCTGTCCGGAGCAGTCGGACAATCCGGCGGCGGCCAACTCGGCCAGGTCGGCGTCGAGTTGGCCGCGGCGTGGTCGGAGGCCTTGCAAAAATATAAAGGGATGGAGAGGATGGAGGAATCTAGGGTGAATGGGGAGGCTACAGGATGGTAATCTGGTGTGGGAAGGCTATGGTATGGTATCTGGTGTGGGGAAGCTACAGGATGGTAAGCTGGTGTGGTAAGGCTACGGGATGGTATCTGGTGTGGGGAAGCTACAGGATGGTAATCTGGTGTGGTAAGGCTACGGGATGGCATCTGGTGTGGGGAGGCTACGGGATGGTATCGTGTGTGGGGAGGCTACGGGATGGCATCTGGTGTGGGGAGGCTACGGGATGGCATCTGGTATGGTAAGGCTACGGGATGGCATCTGGTGTGGAGGCTACTACGGGATGGTATCGTATCTGGTGTGGGGAGGCTGCGGGATGGTATCTGGTGTGGGGAGGCTACAAAATTGTATCTGGTGTGGGGAGGCTACGGAATGGTATCTGGTGTGGCGAGGCTACGGGATTGTATCTGGTGTGGGGAGGCTACGGGATGGTATCTGGTGTGGGAAGGCTACGGTTTGGTATCTGGTGTGGGCAATACTGAACACGGCAAATCAAGCTCGGTCTCACCTTCGCGCAGCACAGGCCAGACTCCTGAGGCCAGCTGTCGCCGGCTCGCGCCGCGCCGAGCAGAGAGGCTGGCCAGCTCCACAGCGCGCAGGCGCAGGCAGTGCTGAGTGCGCGGCAGCCGAAGCTGCTCAGCCAAGAAAGCCAGAATGCCGGTCAGCGGGTCGTCAACGTCGTCTGCTCCGGGATCGTCGCCGATGCAGCCACCACTGCCGAAGCCGTGGTTGTCGATTTGCGCTGACCATGTGGTAAAATTTTATGAGCTTTTAGCATCTTGGATGCCAATTCAGAATTTCAGGAATGTGAAAAGGGAATTTCGAAATGTAAGGTGTTGATCTGGGATGCCAATTTTGAAATCTGGGATGCCAATTCCGAAATCTGGAATGCTAATTCCGAAATCTGGGATGCCAATTTTGAAATCTGGGATGCCAATTTTGAAATCTGGGATGCCAATTTTGAAATCTGGGATGCCAATTCCGAAATCTAGAATGCCAATTCTGAAATCTGGGATGCCAATTCTGAAATCTGGGATGCCAAATCCGAAATCTGGGATGCCAATTCCGAAATCTGGAATGCCGATTCCGAAATCTGGGATGCCAATTCCGAAGTCTGGAATGCCGATTCCGAAATCTGAGATGCCAATTCCGAAATCTGGAATGCCGATTCTGAAATCTCGGATGCCAATTCCGAAATCTAGAATGCATGTGGCGTCGGGATTCTCCGTTGCTTGAGTCCCCAACCCCAGGAACCTGAGAGTTCCACTCACAAAAGCTTTTAAACTGGCAACATTCATCCATTTCTACTGTTCTTTCATCTTTTATGTCTTTTAACTCTCAGTTATTAAGTAGCTAATGTTACTAAATATGAGAAATATTCGTTCCCGTAACCATATCCATACCTGTATGTTTGTCTGAAAACCTCCGAATCCGTAGCTTACAAGCCGCGAAGCCTCTCTATCCGGCCCTCGGGTCCTTTGAAACTCACACTAGCAATCCGGTCCGCTCAAGGTTTGTGTCTCTTCCCAGCTCTCTTCACTCTAAAATAATCTCCTCTTCTCTTCTCCTTTATACCTTCGTCTCTAATTTCTCCTATCTCTCCTCTCTCTTCGCTATTCCGTCTTCTCTCTTCCCTCCGCTGACCCGCAGTAAGGCGCTAGATTCTCTATCTGGCTCTTGAAGTAATAAAGCTTGCCGACCCCTGGCATAGCCGTATCCTTAACTATGGCGGAACTCTCTACCAAAATAAGGTTTGGTTAACGAGGCCTCACCATCATCGTCCTCCGCGGAGGTGGCCGCTGCCTCGCAGCCCGCAACTCGGTGGCCACCCAGCGGCGCAGTAACGGCCGCCTCGGCCAGGGCCAGCAGCTGGATGGCGAACCGGACGCTGGGCGCCGACCTCAGCAGGCGCAGAGCCGCAGTCAGCAGAACTTGCCGACTACCAAGCGGACAGCGGCGAGCCAAACCCGGCGATTTCAGCAGCCAGGCGGACGCGAATTTCACCGCCATGAGGGCCGCCGGGCCGCCGCCGCCGGGCAGCGCAGAGGTCCAGTGAAGAAACGCGTGGATGAGGTCCGGATGGCTGGACATGAGGCCGGCCAGGGCTGCGAACAGGCTGCTCTCCAGGTGGCTGGCCGAGTTGGCCACGGCGTCGACGGCCTGGGTGGCGGCGGCAAGCAGGGCGTCCAGCAGGCCGAGGTCGGCCAGAAAGCAGTCGGCAGTGCCGGGCTGGGCTGCCAGCTGCTTCAGTTCGAGAGCGGCCTCGAGGCGCTGCTCGGCAGAGGTGCAGGGGTCGGTCAGCTCGCAGCACAGCTGGTGCAGATGGTCGGCTAGGAGGTCTTTCTGTGCAATGCAGTCTTGCATTGCAGAATCGGGAGAGGCAAACTCCCAGCCCATGGCATAATTTGGGGAATCCTGTAAGGGCAAATTGAAAAGGGTCTTTCTATTGAAACAGTGGTCTATGGATTGTCAAAATTATTATAAATAAGTTAAATGCTTTCATTGCTACTTGATATATAATCTCTACAAATGGGTAAGTTAGCTTCTTAGTTAAATAAACCGCTTAAAACAGCTGTTGAAGCAATACTATAAGTGACAAATCTTGATTTTAAACTTAAAGTGGGGCCACTCTGACTCCTAAACAACCCTATGCATTTGCTACTGTACTATAATATTTTAACTTTTATTGCTAATTCAAAGTTAATATTTATTGCATAAACTCATTTTTTATTATTATAACATAATCGTATTTAATTTAATACACTCCATTTTTAAGGCTCTAAAAACAATAAATAGGTCAGTTATATAAATCTAATATTAAAATTATTTGATATATATCATATATAAGTCAATACTTTTTAAGTTTCTATAAATATAAGGTGGTAGGGCCTTACTGATTAATAAGTAGCCAAACCCAAATATAAACACAAAAATAACAAAAATTCCATATGAGACAAGACAAAATATATTCTTATGTATTACTTTTGTGATTTCTTTTATCAATAAAAAATAGCTAAAATAGTTGGCCTTTGAGACAGTGCATTAATAATAGTATAATACTGTATGATAGTGCTAATAGTAACTCATTTTCTTAGAAACTTTAGTTCAAATCTGCGCTAAAAAGAAATTACTAGTATTTTTGTTTAAATGTGGTGAGTTGCAAAACTTCTCTTGCAAAACGAATTTTCGCGATTAATATTTGTTATAAACTATAATGATTTCTACTATAAATAGAAGCTCTGAGCAGGGCAAGAGGACCAACTTGGACAACTCGCCCAACTCATTTAACTTGTTCGTTTGTGTGCTTTAGCAAAAGCTAAATTCTGACAAGAAAATTGTTCAGTGTCTTATTCATTTCTTAGAGTGGAAGCCCCAACTTGGGAGTAATATTAAGATCAGCTAAAAGCGAGAAGTCACCTCAGGGCAGTAATAGTAAATTCGCCTCAGGGCAGGAGAACCGCCTCAGAGCGAGAGAAAATCGCCTCAGGGCAAGGAAAATATAAAGCTGTGACCCTCTGATCCAGGGAATGCCTAGGACTGAGAGATATAAGAGTAGACAGTGCCAATAGACCGCTCAGGCAAAAGGTACAGTACATGTACAACCGCTACCATTAGATAAATAGATGCTATCAATATAAGTAGATAAGTAGACGCTACCAATATTATTAGTACATTTATGCAAAAAGTACATTAAGTAGAAAGACAGAATTAACAGGCCTGCAACAACTTTGGTGGCAGAGAGTAAAGTTAAACAAAAGAATAAATAAGAGCCCTGGGACAGCTTTTGGTGGCATTTAGTGGGATTCTCAGTGTACAGGGAAGAGCACTGTAATAGCTTGGTAACAGCAGTGGGATATTATTAAGAAGGAAGCAAAACCCCCTGTGACAACTTTGGTGGCATAATGGTGGAATTCTCATAGAGAGCCAAAAGGCCTGTGACACCTTTTAAATATTTTTTGGATTATGTTTTGTTTCAAAAGAATATAAAAATACACTATATAATATTAAGTAAAGCCATTACTAGGCATTAGCAACAATACTAATAATTTAATTTCTAAAATAACTAATAAGTATTATATTTTGAGTGTGCTAATTTGCTATTATTTAGTTGTTTTAAATATTTATTTAGTTTGATTATTCCTTTCTGTCTGGAGATAGATTTTTTAACTATACTATACTATACACTACAACATATTTAAATCTTAATATCATTTCAGAGCAAGTGTAACTAGGTTTTCCAGATAATTTTTACAGATAAACTTCTTAATGTTCATTAAATAGACAACAATCACCTTTCAACACATTTTTAAATAAGTTTTTGTTTTTAACTGTAAACTGTTATACTATTGGCTCATATCATATTGGGGCCCTAGATAGATACATGCAAATCATGTAGAGTAAATGTTTTATAAAAATATTAAATTAACTGGATCTCACACACAACACAACAAATTTTTCCTTAGCTCAACCCAGAGACATTACGTCGTTACCGCTAAACTAAACCAAGCATTCACCGCATTGAAATGCGAGGGAAAAAGTGAATTGACCGACATTCGGCGATAATTTTGAGTTTGCACAAACAGTACTAAAATATAACAAATGTATTATAAGTACCAGGTACCTTAAAATTTCAAAGGACTTAAGTCACTTTCTTTCTTAAAGTACTTCACAAATTTATCTCTGAAGAGAAGTTTTAGCCTCAAAAAGTAAATAAATATTATGATTAAAAAGCGACTGACAATTTAACAGAATTATCTAAATGATCTTTCAAGATCAGTGTGTACTTACGAGTATGCAAAGGTAGAATTTTTTCATTGGAATGATCAGTTTATTAAACTTTATATCTTTTTTAAGATAAATTAAATACATCTGAAAGCTGGGACTACATATCACGTGAAGAAGTCCTTGATCATGAGTGAAGAACATGCGAATGCACCCGTTTCGAGATTCACTGCAGTTAACAATGAAAGTTGCCGTGTTTTTACGTTCTTTCTCCTATGTGGTCCTTGCCAGCAACGTGTTAGCGCGAAGTTTATCAGATTGAGCTAAACACACATTTACAGTACGATTGACACGAATACATGTACCAAAGACCGACTAGTTGCTGGTGGATCAAAGCCAGTCATCATTCAGCTCGTACAAGGTTTCACGTATATGTAGGCTTCTTTTATTGAACTATTCAGTGAGTAAATTAAGATGTGAATTACGAGCAAATATAGCCGTGGCATCTACGCGAATCAACGTAGTCTTGCATGTATGAAAGAATCAGTACGGGATATATAATGGATCATTTATATTGAAAGTGCATGCATACGCGAATAAACTCAGCAGCCGTTTCAAATTACTGTCGATGTAGTCCAGGCTTCTATAGAAAATTACGAGTTTTAAGCAAATTGCTTGGATGCTATTAAAAAATTGCTGCCTCTCGGTAAGGCTCGTATAATTTTCGATTTTTGTCTGAATACGTAGCATTTTAATGACCCAAATGAAGTAAGTTCAAAATTGGAATTATTTTACCCTGAAATTGTAAATAAATCTGATTAAAAAAAACAAAAAAAAAGATTCCCGCAATTTTTTATCAAGTAATAAATTTTAAGGAATCGTATCGTATATAATATACTGGAATTTATCACAATATTAAGATAGAGTACATAAACGTTATCGTTACAAAACATTTAAAAAATACAATACTCGTAGTATTGGAGAACTGTAAATAGAAATCAGCATTGTACGAGTATTGAAATCTATATGGATATTGAGAAAGTTGTCTTCTAAGACACTGCAAAACAAGGCTAAGCGCAAGCGTCACAGGCCCGTGTACCGAGTTCTAGGCCGCGATTCCATAACGCAGGCAATCTCACGCTGATAGACCAGAAACGCTCTAGTCGCAAAGTCGAGCGGCAGGTACTGGTACACAGAGTGCACGTAATTCACTTCGGTCGCTAATAGCGCTCTCCGGACCGCATTACGGCAAGCAAAACGCAACGACTGCGGCGAGTTAATTGCTACTGAACAGCGGGATGAATTAATAGTGCGGCGCAGTTCATTAACGGCCGACTCCGCGGCAGCCAGTTGCGATTGGCTGGCGCCCCGGCCAATTAGAGCCGCTTGAACACCCGAGTAGTTGTACACGCCAAGAAGTGCACTAAAAAATGCTTCCGGGCGCATCAGCGAATCCAGCAGGAATGGACTCTCGGCTACATATCGATTGACTATTGGCTCGCGCTCGTGTTCGTCTGGGAACAGAGCCCGGGTGGGCCGCAGCGGCGGCTCGATGTGCTCCTCGGCCCATACTGTGGTCTCCTTCACCAGACTGGTGTAGCTGACTAGGCAGCGGCAGGCCACGGCCGGATCGGTGTGGCCCACCGGCTGCATAAGGCCAACAAGCAGGTGCATTGTGAACGATACGTAGCTGTCCATCGCGCGTCTGCAAACCGGTTGGCAAGGGAGAGAATGTACAGGCTTTTATCTAACCACTTCTCCCTGTCACGCTGGAACCACTCACTGCCGTTGCTTGCTGATCATCATTCCTCTTGATTTCTGATCAGATTTCTCCATGTTGCTTTCTAATCAACCTATTTGCTTTCTGATCACTCCTTTTGCCTTCTGATCAACCTATTTGCTTTCTGATCACTCCTTTTGCTTTCTGATCAACCTATTTGCTTTCTGATCACTCCGTTTGCTTTCTGATCACTCCCTTTGCTTTCTGATCAACCTATTTGCTTTCTGATCAACCTATTTGCTTTCTGATCGCTTGCTTTGCTTTCTGATCACTCTGCTTTTTATTACTTTCGGTGACTTTTTTATCACTCTCTTGTTTTGTGCTCACTCCCCTTTGTGTCTGGTCACTACCACTGGTTTCTGACGGTCACTCCCTTTGATTTCTGGTCTCCCGAGTAGCTTTCTGATTAAACCTGGTGCATTCTCAATATTCTTATCACTCTCCATGATCCTCACCCTGGAGTAGTTACTACCCACTAACGTCTATAGCAAATCGATGATTGTCACGCTCAATGATAGACTCCCCTCTGATAAAACGAATCAACATCGCTCTAGAAGTCACTCACTCTCGCGTCATGCTGTCAATGAAAGCGCGCAACACATCGCGCCAAAGAATTGGAGCCCGTCTGGCCAACTCAAGCATAGCCCTGGGCGCCCTGGCACTAACGGAACAGTCTAACGGGCTCTGGCCAAGGTTTCTAACTGTAGGATTGGCGCCCAGCTCAATCAAAGCGCGCACGGAGCCAGCCCGGTCCGATCTGGCGGCCAGGTGCAAGGCGGTTAGCGCAGACTGACTAGTGATCTCATCATTAACACCCAGCCGGCCGCTAGTAACTAGATCGCGCATAGCATCGGCGTCCTCGTCTAGGACTGCCGTCTCCATTCGCCGTTTCGGATTGCTGTCCGAATTGGCAGACAAAAACTGCAGTAGAACGCTGCCGCCGCCAGGCTGATTGGCCATGTAATATGCTTTCTTTATTATTACTGCTCACCCAAACTAATTAACTATTGAGAACCGGTAAATACCAAAAGACAGGTGAGCCCGGCATCAATAGAGAATATCGATTGGCTACTTTATATTAGATTTTACACAGCAGTAGGGAATGTCATTTAAATCATCCTAACTCAAGCTTATTACATACTGGCATAGTACAGGTGAATAAGGTTACTTGGAGGCGATGCGTCCCACCCCAAATGAAACATAACGAGGCCAACAGACTCTGAAATGATAGGGATTTATATTTTAACGGCCTTAATGACTCCAATAAACAGTGGCGCCAACCAAGGGACAGACACCAGCCTGTTTCTGATATACAGCTGTAGGGGCACTAACCAACTGGTGCCCAACCAATAACATGGGAGAGCCAACCAAGAGATAGGAGAGCGGCGCCAACCAAGAGATAGGAGAGCGGCGCCAACTAAGAGATAGGAGAGCGGCGCCAACTAAGAGATAGGAGAGCGGCGCCAACTAAGAGATAGGAGAGCGGCGCCAACCAAGAGATAGGAGAGCGGCGCCAACTAAGAGATAGGAGAGCGGCGCCAACCAAGAGATAGGAGAGCGGCGCCAACTAAGAGATAGGAGAGCGGCGCCAACTAAGAGATAGGAGAGCGGGGCCAACTAAGAGATAGGAGAGCGGCGCCAACCAAGAGATAGGAGAGCGGCGCCAACTAAGAGATAGGAGAGCGGCGCCAACTAAGAGATAGGAGAGCGGCGCCAACTAAGAGATAGGAGAGCGGGGCCAACTAAGAGATAGGAGAGCGGCGCCAACCAAGATATAGGGGAGCGGCGCCAACCAAGATATAGGGAAGGGGCGCCAACCAAGATATAGGGGAGGGGCGCCAACTAAGAGATAGGGGAGGGGCGCCAACCAAGATATAGGGGAGGGGCGCCAACCAAGAGATAGGAGAGCGGCGCCAACTAGGAGATAGGGAAGGGGCGCCAACGAAGACAGAAGCGCCAACCAAGAGATGGGGGAGGGGTGCCAACCAAGAGATAGGGGAGGGGCGCCAACGAAGACAGAAGCGCCAACCAAGAGATGGGGGAGGGGTGCCAACCAAGAGATAGGGGAGGGGCGCCAACGAAGACAGAATCGCCAACCAAGAGATAGGGGAGGGGCGCCAACGAAGACAGAAGCGCCAACCAAGAAATAGGGTAGGGGTGCCAACTAAGAGTTAGGGGAGGGGCGCCAACCAAGAGATAGGAGAGGGGCGCCAACGAAGACAGAAGCGCCAACCAAGAGACAGTGGATCCGTTACTGTAGATAGAATTTTAGGATATAGAAGCATTCAGATTCACCAAATGTGTACCAATGCAGAACATGTTTAAAAAAGCTTAACTGTAGACAACTGGATTGACAGTTAACTTGATTTTTTAGATATAGAAACTATATCGGAGCAAGTCACTGGCACCAAAGCTGTCCTATAAAACACTATACTGTACTCCACGAAAACTATTATAGTTAAAACCGTAGCCTCTTTACCTAGTTTAGCAAAGTAAGTACAGAGGCTCGGTGTCGTGGAGGTTAAAAGTCTTGAAAGCGATGCAATAGTCACTGTAGGTAGCTGGATTGACAGTCTATTTGATATACAGCCTTGTTAAAGCTGGCAAATCACTGGCACCAAAGTTACCCTTATAGCGTAATATATCCACTGCCAATGCCTGATAGCCGTGACACCTTTGAGAGAAAACTGTGAAGGGTTTCATTTCAAAGGGACACAGGAGTGGAATAAACTGTAGCAATATTTAACTGATAATAATAATATATAAATAATGTGAACATTAAAACACCAATCGAGTCATTTGATTTTTATTGAAAAAAAATGGTTTAATCGAAATATATTTTTTACCTAACACAAATAGATGTATAATAAGCTTTAGCCAGTCAGCTTTTCGTCTTCAACAACAACACATTGCAGGCTAATAAACATTAATAAACAGCTATACGCCAACAAAAGATGGAGAGAGAAATCACTGGGCAAAGCTGAGACGGTGCTTCTATTGTATTAAGGAAATATTCAAGCTGGATATTGAAATAAAAAAACACTAGCGACTATCAGTGTTCAGCTAATTGAACCGGTAATTTTGATTAATTATTAATAACGCGTATTAGTTTAACAGAGCATTGCCAGTAACACGATAGCTGTCTCAGTTAATCCGGGGGGGATATTAAATGGCAGCCGGCAGAGCAATAATAATTTCACTTATTTTTCAATAGATGAACAGACTCCTGTAAATGCTTGCAGCACGCGTTATAGAGAAAACACACAGGGATGACAGATAGGTAACAAAAGTTACTCAAGATAGCTCCCCATCCCCCAGAAAATGAGACGCACGGCCTGTCGCAACGCAAACAGTGATTGCCAAAATACAATAGAGATGTTTAAACTATAGCAAAATTTGAACTAACCAATGATACTACAAATATTTAAACTTTTTTAAATCATCCAAAAGATGGTAAACAAACCTATGCTAAGCTGACAAGTCTGGTAGAAAAAAACAGCTACAGTTGGTAAAAAATGTGTTCGTCAGAGGTCCTATTTAAACTCGCGAAGACCCCCAAATAGCAAGCAATGGTTTTACATCATGCCGCCCATACCACCCATGCCTCCCATACCTCCGCCCATACCGCCGGCGCCCATCTCCTTCTCCGGCTTAGGAATCTCGGTGACAACAGCCTCGGCTGTAGTCAGCAGCGAAGCCACACCGGCGGCGTCAACCAGGGCGGTGCGGACAACCTTAGTGGGGTCGATGATGCCCTTCTCGATCATGTTCACGTACTGGCCGTTGAGAGCGTCGTAGCCCATATCACCGCCGAGTTCGGTGACCTTCTCAACAACTAGATCGCCATTAATGCCGGCGTTGCTAGCGATAGTGTGGCAGGGGATGCGCAGAGCGCGGCGGACAATCTCAATGCCCACTGTCTGGTCCTGTGGGAACGATGATGAATGCACTGAGTAAGTAGCAGTCAAGCAATTGAGAAAATCAACAGACATGGATAAGAGGGGCTACCCCCCCCCCTGACCACATACTAAGTACACTAGCCAGTGTACTCAACCCATGGATGAATAAAACCATATTTAGCAAAACTATAACTACTCTCTGTTCGGTAGTAAGAGCGTAAAAGCAACATTAGATTATTCAAATGGAATTACTAGCTCCACTAGTGTATTTTGATCCACTACCAGACTTGGCCATAGATAAAAGAATTGAAAGCAGCAGTTGGCAGCCAAGGACGACTTAAGTAGAAGGACGGGAAACCTCGTTTCTTAGAAAATTTTTGAAGGCACTTTTTCCCGAAAAAATACACTACGGAGATAGGAAATTTTTATTTTTTCAGCACAAAAAATGCTATTACTTTTGATAGGAGGCAGATCCAGTGCTCATCTTTTGATATGTTGTGCCTTTTTTATTGCTCTATCGATATTTATAAAGCTTTTAGTTCAGAAAATTAGGATTATATGTCAATTTTTTATTCTACGTACATTTCCTGTATCTGAAAATCACAAAAATGCATGACACAGCTCCAATATTTGCTTTTATGAACCTGTTTTATCATCTCTGTTACGAATATTTGCTAAACAGTCAGTTAAGAATGATAAAATAGACTTCTAAAACCAAAGAGCCGAGCCGTGGCATTCTAATGTATTTCAATCACAAGACACGTGAAAATATACGGAGAATAAAAAATTGACATAGAATCCTAATTTTCTGAACGAAAAGCTTTATAAATATCGATAGAGCAATAAAAAAGGCACAACATATCAAAAGATGAGCACTGGATCTGCCTCCTATCAAAAGTAATAGCATTTTTTGTGCTGAAAAAATAAAAATTTCCTATCTCCGTAGTGTATTTTTTCGGGAAAAAGTGCCTTCAAAAATTTTCTAAGAAACGAGGTTTCCCGTCCTTCTACTTAAGTCGTCCTTGTTGGCAGCGTGTGACAAGGAGTTCAAGGAGTTCTATAATTAGCATCTGGAGTGGAAGGACACTTAAAACACTTAACCAATCATACCGGATTGACAGGCTTCAGCGTGTCCAGAGACGGCCTGCAGCGGAGCAGAGCAACGCCGCCGCCAGGCACGATGCCCTCCTCAACGGCTGCCCGAGTAGCGTTCAGAGCGTCCGTGTAGCGATCGCGCTTCTCGCTGACCTCAACCTCCGAGGAGCCGCCGACGCGGATGACGGCGACGCCGTTGCTGAGCTTGGCCAGACGCTCCTGCAGCTTCTCCTTCTCGTAGTCGCTGCTGGTGTCTTCAATCTCGTCCTTGATCTGGTTGACTCGCTTGTCAATGCTGGCCCGCTCGCCTTTGCCCTTCATCAGCAGGGTGTCGTCCTTGGTGACGATGGCCTCGCCGACCCTGCCGAAATCGCTAGCCTGGATGTCCTCCAGCTTGTACATGTCGGCTTCGTCGCCGAAGACCTGCGGTGTCAAATTAGGGCAAAATCGGTTCATCTCAACAGTCTCTGAGTTTTTATATTGTTAAAGCTTAAAATCTGTATGGTTTTGCTGTGTATTATGGCGCCTCTCTAGTGTGTATTATGACACCTCTCTAGTGTGTATTATGGCGCCTCTCTAGTGTGTATTATGACACCTCTCTAGTGTGTATTATGGCGCCTCTCTAATGTGTATTATGACACCTCTCTAGTGTGTATTATGGCGCCTCTCTAGTGTGTATTATGACACCTCTCTAATGTGTATTATGGCGCCTCTCTAGTGTGTATTATGGCACCTCTCTAATGTGTATTATGGCGCCTCTCTAGTGTGTATTATGGCACCTCTCTAATGTGTATTATGGCGCCTCTCTAGTGTGTATTATGACACCTCTCTAGTGTGTATTATGGCGCCTCTCTAGTGTGTATTATGGCGCCTCTCTAGTGTGTATTATGGCGCCTCTCTAGTGTGTATTATGACGCCTCTCTAGTGTGTATTATGGCACCTCTCTAGTGTGTATTATGGCGCCTCTCTAGTGTGTATTATGGCGCCTCTCTAGTGTGTATTATGGCACCTCTCTAATGTGTATTATGGCGCCTCTCTAGTGTGTATTATGACACCTCTCTAGTGTGTATTATGGCGCCTCTCTAGTGTCTATTATGGCGCCTCTCTAGTGTGTATTATGGCGCCTCTCTAGTGTGTATTATGGCGCCTCTCTAGTGTGTATTATGACACCTCTCTAGTGTGTATTATGGCACCTCTCTAGTGTGTATTATGGCACCTCTCTAATGTGTATTATGGCGCCTCTCTAATTTGTATTATGGCACCTCTCTAGTGTGTATTATGGCACCTCTCTAGTGTGTATTATGGCGCCTCTCTAGTGTGTATTATGGCACCTCTCTAGTGTGTATTATGACACCTCTCTAGTGTGTATTATGGCGCCTCTCTAGTGTGTATTATGGCGCTCCCACTTTTATGGTTAAAATCCGCACCCCCTTCATTTTATATCTCTAAACCCGCCTCTGGGAACATACTATAAACCATGGCTAACCTGTCCGCCAGTGGCAATGGCCATATCCAGCATCGTGTTCTTGCGATTATCGCCAAAACCGGGCGCCTTGACGGCGCAGACCTGCAGGCCAACTTTCAGCCTATTGAGCACCAGAGTAGTCAGGGCCTCGCCGTCAACATCTTCGGCAATAATGAGCAGCGGCTTGCGATGCGAGTTAGCCAGCTCAAGAGCCGGGATCAACTGCTGGGCGTTGGAGATTTTCTTCTCGCTAAATAGGACGAGAGCGTCTGAGAACTCACACTTCGCACCTGAAATGGTGAAGGTTATACTTTCTTTTTTAGCAACAGAAAATAATACTGGCTTTCTTAGTTTTATCTAAATTAAAGGATATAAAAGTGGGGTAGCAGTGCAATCTGAAAGATCTGAGGGTGGGGGTAGCAGTGCATCTCAAAGATCTGAGGGGGTAGCAGTGCAATCTCAAGGATCTGAGGGGGGTGGCAGTGCATCTCAAGGATCTGAGGGGGTAGCAGTGCATCTCAAGGATCTGAGGGGGTAGCAGTGCATCTCAAGGATCTGAGGGGGGTAGCAGTGCATCTCAAGGATCTGAGGGGGTAGCAGTGCAATCTCAAGGATCTGAGGGGGTAGCAGTGCAATCTCAAGGATCTGAGGGTAGCAGTGCAATCTGAAGGATCTGAGGGGGGTAGCAGTGCATCTCAAGGATCTGAGGGGGTAGCAGTGCATCTCAAAGATCTGAGGGGGGGGCGTAGCAGTGCATCTCAAGGATCTGAGGGGGGTAGCAGTGCATCTCAAGGATCTGAGGGGGGGGGGGGTAGCAGTGCATCTCAAGGATCTGAGGGGGTAGCAGTGCAATCTGAAGGATGGTTTCACATGCGTTAATGTGGGGAAGTACTATTACTTTTGAGTTCGCTGGCCAAATAGAAAAATGGAAATTAATCAGCTAAAATAATTTACCCTTAGAGGTGTTCATGAAGTAGGGCGAGATGTAGCCGCGATCAAACTTCATGCCTTCAATGGTTTCCAATTCGTCCTTGAGAGTTTTGCCATCCTTGACGGTAATGGAGCCGTCCTTGCCGACCTTCTTCATGGCCTCGGCGATCAGGTTGCCGATGTCGCGATCGCCATTAGCGCTAATAGTGGCCACCTGGGCGATCTCCTCCTGGGTGCTCACAGGCCGGGACATCACCTTCAGCGCATCCACCACGGCGTCCACGGCCATCATGACGCCGCGGCGAATCTCAACAGGGTTGGCGCCCTTCACCACCCGGTCGAAGCCTTCGCGAGAAATCGACCTAGCCAGCACAGTGGCGCAGGTGGTGCCATCGCCAGCCTCCTCGTTAGTGTTGTTAGCCACATCCTGCACCAGCTTGGCGCCGATGTTCTGCCATTTGTCTTGCAGTTCGATATCCTTAGCAACTGTTACACCATCCTTAGTAATCTTGGGACTGCCCCAGGACTTCTCTAGAATAACATTGCGACCCTTGGGCCCCATGGTGATGGAGACAGCATCGGCGAGTATATCGACACCCTTGAGCATAGCCGAACGAGCATCCGATCCAAATCGGACGTCCTTGGCGTAGGTGCGAGCATGAAGCAGGGCGCGAACTGGCTGCTGCTGCTGCCGGGACAGCATGGCGCAGGCACAACGAGCAAAGCGGAACATTCTTGCTTTTTATTTAGGGCAACTAGCTGAAAAATACAAATAACAGAGGCCAGACTGGATATTAAGGCTTATAAGAACAATTTTTAAATAGTGTTTTTGCCTATGAAAGAGGCCCAATTCAATTTAGCCTATGAGGGCAAAAAAAGAAAAAGGCCAAGTTTTTGCCAAAAAGGCCAAAAATATGAAGCACATATCAGATTTCAGGTTAAGTTTGCTAGTAATTTTTAATATAAAATTTATTTCTTCTAAAATAATTTTAAGCCAGAGACAACTTACAAAAACAATTGATAAAACAGGATAAAGATGCTAATTTATGCTTGTAATGGGTCTGTTTATGAATAGCCAAAGGCAAATGTTGCTTAAACTAAAGCTTTAAAGCCAATTGGAGTGAATAAGGGTCTAATAGAATGTTAGGTTGATGCAAAAATCAAATAGTGGACCTTTAGGCCTACCTATAAAAGTATTCTTTTGATCTTATGCAGCTATACAAAGTTTGCCTTGAGCATTTTCATACTTAGGGTGCATTTGAGTAGCTTAAAATAGGTTAAAATAACTTAAAATGACTTAAAATGATTTCAAGTGCTATTTTAATGTCCTCAGCAAAAAAAACAAATGACAAGATTTTATTTCAAAAAAACCGTTAAGTATTTATAAACAAGGTTTTTAGAATTATAAATACCTGTTTTAATACTTTAAGCAAGTAGATAGTCAGTCTAAACCTGTTTTCTACATTTTGAGACAATAAATTATTACAAAAATTGCTAAGTGAGAAATATTTGTCAATGCTGCTTCAGTAAATTGCTTTCTACTATTGTTGTTCTTTTAGTGTGAATAATTTTTTTAATGATAGTAAATATCAGTCTAAATTACTTTATTGATAGGTGTGATCAAGTCTGCGGCAATGCATAAATTCTTTGAGCATGGTGCCAAAAGAATAGTGGTAAAATTATCCACACATTATTTTCTATTATAAGTACCCACAGATTGACTAATGTACTATTAGAAGCAGCTTTACATGTAATTACATGCAAGTAGCTAGCACTGGTAAGGCTGTCTTATCACTTCTATTGACTTATGCCAGAATATGTTTACACAAGGCAGCAATTGAATATTTTCAGGAAAACTAAAAGGAAAAATACTGAACTTCTGAAGATAGTTGCCAGTCTATATGATACTTGTAAAAAGATACCTGGCTTATGCATCAACTCCCCATATATGCAATGTACTATTTTTACTGTTGATAGTTTTCTGAATTATTTACTAATGATGAGAATGTGCCTTATCTTTATTCCTTTAATTTTTTAATCAATATTAACCCTTTCCTCCAAACTGTCATTCTCAATTTTTAGTCCTTAAACTTTATTTCTACTTTTACTTATTAACTCATAAATAGAATTGATATTTTGTACACACTGCTTAAATTATTGGTATAAAAATCTATCAAAAATAATTTTCAAGTCAATTTTAAACATACTTTGTAGAAAATTAATTACATGTCTCTTTCATATTGTGATTGCAAGGTGTGAGGAGGAAAGAGAAATTGCTGAAAGGATGCTTTTAATTTTTGTTTTTGTTGGAAACTGCTTATTTTCCTTTAGGTTAGATGGCACTGTCTATGGCAATCATCACAGATCAAGAATTATACATGTAGTGATCCGCTAGTTGGTGTTAGGCATCCCACTCTGTTGGTAGCTACCCTTGCCCTCGCCCTGGGTTGCTGTCTGCCGCTGGGCAGCTTCCCGCTTCCCTCCTCTTGGCTGTCTGTTGCTGCCCCTCCCTTTCTTCTGCCCATGTTGCCCTGCGTTTCTCAGCCCGCGACTTCTCTGTTGCGGGCTGTCCTTGTTTCGTCATTCTCTGTCTCCCTGTCTTGTGAGCTAGTCACATGACAGTTTCTGCGTTCTCTGAGTCTTAAAGTGCAGTAAACATGTTTATTGCACTTGCTGGCCCTGTTTACCGGGAGAGTCACATGCTTTCGGCCCCTCCCTTTTCTAAGGAGAGGAGTGACTCATGTTGCTAAAAATAGCAACTGAGTCACAGCCATGTGCACTCTGCCGGGAGACCCTCAAGTGACGTCAGTTCTAAAAATAGAACAAGTCACGAGGTCTTCCGCGCGCTTGTACCCTGCCCGAGACTCTCGAGTGACGTCAGTTCTAAAAATAGAACAAGTCATGAGGTCTTGGTCGCGGGTGTTTTCTGGCTATAAATAGGACCCCTCTCCCCTTGTTTCCATCAAGGAGTTTTCAGCTTTGTGTCAGCTTCTGCTTAGTGTCTGTTCTGTCCAACCTCGAGTGCCACGTCCGCGTGTGACTAAGTCCCGAGTGTCCGAGTGTTTGCGTAATTGATTCTGTTCTTATTGATCCGACTGAGACCCGACCAAGCCAACCCAAGCCTACGAGAGGCTAACTCAGCCCTCCCTCTACCATCCTAGCCCGGCAGGTACTGCTGACGAGACGCCTTGTACGTTGCGCTCTAAAACCTGCACGCTGTGCTGTGTTCATTGACTCCATTATTTCGTTCCAACGGGAAGCTCACCTCACCGAAGGCTGAGACCTGAAGGAACTGGTGGTAGCACTACCTACGCTACTGAGATTTGAGAGAACTTCCCTCGGAAGAGGCACGAGACTTAAGGTAATCTTAAGTGCCTAAACCGGGAAGAAACCCCACTGTACTTCATACAACTAGGACCAAGTTTACACCTGCATATATTAAAAACGAATAATAATATTTGAAGTAGCTAGTACATTGTATCTTATATATAGTATAGTATAATACAAACATAGATCATGCTTTCTATATTGATAACACAAACTAATGCAAAAAAGAATTAGTATTTATGAAGTAATCTTGGTTATTAATAAATAGAATGAGCTGTGTATAACTGAACTGTATTTCAACAGAAAACACAGTAGAATAGGTGACAAAAAAAGGAATTCAGATCATGAATAAATAGAAATATGCATTGGGCCGCCAAAACTTCATTGATTTTTTAAACACAAAAGCCACTTATCCTACCATGGTCAATTAGGATGAACACAAACACAATACAAGAACTCCTCGACAAGTGGCACAAACTGTCACTATTCTTTTCACCATGCCATGCTGATAGCATGATTTGAAGAACCACTGGATGCTTTTTTGACTGGCCAAGTATGGGTGTAAAGCAGAATCCATGTGGTCAATACCACCTATGCTATTAAAGCACAAGAGCATGCTAGTCAGTTTGGTGATTATCTAAATGCTGCCGCCACAATGAGTGCACTAAGCCTACCTACATTTGGCCAATCCAATAGTGTCTAATACAAAAATAGTCTTAACACTACTCTGTTTCCTGTCAACAAACTTGCAGGCAAGCACATTTCCAGAGTGTGCAAAGGCAAAAGAAGTTGGTTGCAGATTTACAGCCTACAGCAGGTTTGGGATGCCACAGTTTTTGTGCATTGTGCCAGTGAGAAGAACATCTTGTTACAGTAGCTACATAGCAAGTCTGCAAAGTGAACCAACTGCCTATGAAAATATTATAGCCTAGGTAAAGCAAATTGTGGCACAACTCAGCCACAACTCTCTCACTCATGGACAAATTTTGACAGCCCAGTCCATCACCAAACAATTGGTTGGCTTCAGTTGATGTATAGATTTTAAAATTCCATTTAGGTAGGTCATGTTGGACTCACAGATATAGTACATCTTGATTCTATACTTGCTGCTCTTTGTTGGGATATACTGCTTGAACAACAAGCTTCCCTTGTATAGCATGAGACTTTTGTAATTAAGAGCCGCTGATAAGGCATGTAGTTGTTGCTGCACAGCTGCTTAGCCTGTTGCAAGAAAGGTTGCATCTTAGCCAAGGGACCCCCATGCAGAGCCTTAGTACAATCAAAAAAGTGCAAATAGGACAAGATCTTTTTGAACCTGTCTCTAGGAAGAGAACAAAAATGCAACTTACCTGTAAAAAAAACCCTAATGCAATTTTGGGTAAACGGCAGGAGTAACTATGACTGTCTTAAAAGGGATAAACGCCTTATCATCTAATTACTACTACAACATCTATATTTTTCAGGCTGGGAATTTTTGCAACTTGCTCCTAGTCTACCACAATTTACGGTGGCCAGATTGGTTAGCAGTTGTGCATGTATGCATACTTTGGTATTACCAACATTTAATTTCAAAAGAAATTAACTGAGATTTGTTGTAAGCATTTTGACTCAAACATTTGTTTTATTTTTGGCACCTCTAAATTGTCCAAGTTTGTGCAAAACCTGAAAGGCAGTATTCCAATCACCTTGTACTCTATATATGTACTCTGTATTCTGTATATTCGAAGCTTTACATATTAAAGACTGCAAACCTTCTTTTAACATTCAATTAGCAAGGAAAGGTGGCAGTGTACATCTAAGAATTTTTTAGTTATATTAACTATATAATTTTAATGTACAATTCTAGCTTTTTGGTAACCATACTCTAATTGATGATATATGTTTTGCATCTTTCTTACTTTGTTGGTCTCACAAATATTTTATTCTGTTTGACAATATTGTATGTTTAGCAAAACATGTTGTACAAAAAAATTTTTAATTTTATTTGCCAGCAATATCCACAAATATTTGTTAGCTTTGTCTTTCTGATCTTATTAAACTAAAGTAGCTTGCCTAAAAAACAGTGGAAAAAGTTTTTTTCATAGTTTACTAAATTAAAAAAATAGACTAGTTTTTATTAATTTTTGTTGCAAAGTTGAAGATTTATATGTTGCAAACTTAAAATTTAGGTTTTTATTTTTTTGGTTTGTCTTGAAAAATTTCTTGCGGGAAAATCTTTCTGCTGGAAAAAGTGTATGCAGGGAAAATTTGTGCAGGAAAATCTTGGTGGTAAAAGCTCGGCAGGAAAATCTCAACGGGGAAATTATCATGCAGGAAACTCTTGCTGTGGTAAAAACTCGCTGCGGGAGAATCTTGTGCGGGGAAAGCTCCTGCAGCAAATTTTTGTTGCGGGAAAAACTTGCTGCGGGAAAATCTTGTGCTCCCCATAGTAAGGATCATGACATGGGTACGCTAGAATAAAAAGATAGCCAATGAAACCCAGTGGAACCCAGTGATACGCCAACGGACCAGAGGGGGGGGGGGTAGAGATAGCAGTGCACGTAAAGGATTAGAAATTGAAATCAAAATAGAAATTTGCTATTTTCCAAAATCAAAATTGAAATTTTCCAAAATCAAAATTCAGAAAAACAAATTTTAGTACAATTAACACTTGTTTTCATTTGTGTTGAAATTTCAATGACTTTAACGAAAGAAAATTAATACCAGGATAAACTTTTTTTCTTCTTTTTCAATTTTAAAAAACAGTTTTTTAAAAATAAACTTTTTGCATCAGGATTCAAGATATTGTAGATAGGCAAGGCCCCATGCCCATGGTGGCATGACATTAATTGTGTATCGTGGCACACCATTGCATGCCATGGGGTACTTTCTCTAAACCATGGTAAGCCATATATGCTGAAATTGGCCCAAAATTTCTGTGTATGCCAGAATTTTCCAAGTAAAATGCCATCTTCTTGACTATGGCCCTCTAGATAGTTCCCCCTATTGCAACCTAATTTTCACTTTGTATATGACTTTTTTTGCCTTTTCTCTTTTCTCCTTCCTTCTTTTTTTTCTTTTTCTTTACCTTTTATTCTTTCTTCCAATTTTTTGTTTTTTTCATTTTTTTGTTACTTATCTTGGCTGGTGGCCATTTTACCTATCTAGCCACATTGTGGAAAGTGTAATATATGCCAGAAAATTCTGGCATACAAACACTTTAGCTTGTATACATCTAGTATACAAATGCTTTAGCTAATGTACATATGGCATACAAGGAGGAAATAAAACTTTTTGGCACAATAATTAGCTTACAATTTATATCTATATATGTTCAAGCTTGTGTTGCAGTAAACAAAAGTGTTAAAGTATGTATCATAATTGTGTAAATTACATTAAACAATCCTTTACTATAATAAAATTTATTTTAATTTTTTTAAATAGGCCTAATATCTTAGATAATAATAATAACAATAATATCTAGACTATTATATTATATTATATATCTATTAATATCTTAATAATAATAACATATTAATAGATGGTATATATAATAAGTTTACAGTTACTAGTGAAAAATATAAGCCCTACCTAAAACAATAATAATATATCAATAATTTTACTTTGGCTTCTGATTTAATGAGGTTTAACCTTGCAAAAATAGGCAAAACAGGGCCTAAAATTTTTTTATTTACTTTTTGATTAGACCTTTGGGTGACATTTAGGTTATGTCAAAATAGTCAATTTATTAGATGTTGGAAAGTGGGGTCAGAAAAATTAGATCTTAGCTACAGCAAAATAGACTGCTACAATTGAGGCCTAATAATAACTAGGCCTAAAAAAGCTAAAAAATTAGTGGAGTAGGTCAGATCAGACTAGAACGGTATAAGTAGTTTTTGATTCGCAAAATTTACCTTTCAAGTTCTAGAATTCGGACCGCTTCTCGGCCAAAAATCTTTGGCTAGAGGAATTGACAAATCAATATTAGACAAATTCTGGATAATGAAATTAAGTTTCGCAGCGCAGAACTTTCTAGAACAATCTAATCAACGCAGTGCTTATCAATAATTTTTGGTCAATCCAGTGTAAGCTTCAAGGTTAAAACAAAAAATAACCAAAACATTTTAAATTCGAATAGGTTTAATAAACTTATGCAGTCCATTTTTATAACTGTAAGTTTTAAAATGCAAAATGCTTGCGTACATGAAATTTTTTGTGGTTAAAAACGAGGTATATTAGTCCACGGACAATGGGTGCGTTCGCCCACACTATCAGCTACAATATTCAGTGGTCCTTGGTTCAATTAACATGTATATCATCTATGTGTGTGCTATTATTAAGCATAAAACTGTACTGTATTGTATTACAATTTTTTTAAAACTAAAGCTTTTTTCATTGCTTAATTTTGTTGTGAAACTCGGTCCAGTTTTCGTGAAATTTGTGAAATTCAGTCCATTTTTCATTTTCTGTAGTTACATGTACATGAATACGTAGGTGGCTTAGTAGAAAAAAAATTGTGCACGATAAATTTTCACGAAAATTTTTGGATTCGACAATCGATAGTAAATCCTAGTTAAAAATAATCCAACGGCAATTTGTATACTATGCTTTAAGTATATGGCTTCTAAAAGTTCTAGTATTAACTTCTATATAGTGGTCCTTGTGCTTAAATATAGTACATGTACATGAAATTGTTCCTAAATTTTTGTAGTGTCTAGAAGAACGTGGTTACTGCACATGCAGTATTATATCCTTGAAGCGGCTTGCGAGTGGAAGCTTGAAAAGCAGCAAGCGAGCAAAAGTTCTTGTGTATATTTGTTTAAGCATAGTCTTTATACTTGAGAGAATAGGGAGGTGTGAGTCAGAGCGAACTGGCTGGCTGGGCAAAACTCCCCAGCAGCCAGGCGTGCAGGGGCCTGTGCACAGGCGGGCCCCGCTCTCAACCGTGCACCAGTCTGGTCGCCACAGAGCTCCCCCCCAGCACCGAGCTATTCGGCCAAGGCCGCCGGGCTCGGACGGCACCGGCGGGGTGGCCGTTGGCGGCTGGGGAAAGCAGCAGTGCGTTGGGCCGCCGGCGGAATGTCGCCAGCTGAAGAGGCGGGGTCGGCGGCAGAGTGCGCTGGGGGCGGCTCAGCGGGCAGCCGCGGCGGGCGGCCTCTTGGTCGCAGGGCCGGCGTCGGGAATGGGTCGACCGCGTCGATGACGGCTGGCTTCAGTCTGTCCACTGACACTCGGTCGCGTCGAGTGCCCAGATCCAGCAGGAAAGCTTTGGCGTCCCGCTCGAGGACCTTGAACGGGCCGTCGTAAGGTCGCTGCAGCGGAGGGCGGTGGCCGTCGCGCCGGACGAAAACGAACTGGCAGGAGTCGAGGGCGGCCGGCCAAGCTGTGGGGCGGCTGCCGTGACGGGACGTCGGCGTCGGCCGGAATGCCTGGACGGCGCTGCGGAGCCAGGCGAGGAACTGGTCGTGGTCGCCGGCCGGCGGGCTGGGCTGCAGGCACTCGCCAGGCACGCAGAGGGGCGCTCCGTAGACCAGCTCGGCCGACGATGCCGGCAGGTCCTCCTTGGGGGCCGTCTGGATGCCGAGCAGCACCCAGGGTAGCTCGCTGACCCAGGCTGGTCCGGCCAGTCGCGTCATGAGGGAGGACTTCAGCTGCCGGTGGAAACGCTCGACCAGCCCGTTCGCCTGCGGATGGAAAGCCGTTGTCCGGTGGAGCTGCATTCCGAGGAGCCGTGAGACGTTGGACCACAGCAGCGACGTGAACTGCGAGCCGCGGTCCGAGGTGATGTCGCTTGGCACTCCAAACCTGGCGATCCAGTGGGCGATGAAGGCGGAGGCGCACGCGGCCGCGGAGGTGTCGGTCATCGGGATCGCCTCCGGCCACCGGGTGAAACGGTCCACGATGGTCAGCAGGTGCGTGAAGCCTTGCGAAGGCGGCAGCGGCCCCACCAGGTCGACGTGCACGTGGGCGAAGCGCTGGTCCGGGACGCGGATATTGCCAACCGGGGCGGCGACGTGCCGGTGCACCTTGGCCGTCTGGCAGGCGACACAGGACCGGGCCCACCGGCTAACGTCCTTGTTCATGCCGGCCCACACGAATTTGGCGGCCACGAGGCGCCGCGTGCTGCGGACGGACGGGTGGGCGAGGCCGTGGATGGCGTCGAAGACGGGGCGTCTGAAATTCGGCGGCACCAACGGGCGCGGCCGGCCTGTGGAGATGTCGCAGAGCAGGGCGACACCGGGGCTGAGCTGCAGCGGCTCAAGTTGGAGGCTGGCGTCCGCCTGACTGGCCGTATCGGCCGCCTGCGCCTGGGCCATGGAAGCGAAATCCACGCCGGGGAGCAGCCGGGGCTGCACGGAAGAGATCGTGCAGCGGGACAGCGCGTCTGCGACCGAGTTGTCCTTGCCCGCCACGTGCTGGATGTTTGTGGTGAACTCGGACACGTAGGCCAGGTGGCGCTGCTGTCGGGCGGACCACGGATCGGACATCTTGGACATGGCGGCGACCAGCGGCTTGTGGTCCGTGAAAGCGGTGAACGCGCGGCCCTCTAGGAAATAGCGAAAGTGCCGGACCGCCAGGTACAGGGCGAGCAGCTCGCGGTCGAACGCGCTGTACTTCTGCTCGGGCGGGCGCAGCTGCCGGCTGAAGAAGGCGAGCGGCTGCCAGGCGCTGCCAACCCGCTGCTCGAGCGCTGCCCCGACCGCGGTATCGGAGGCGTCGACGGTGAGGGCGATGGGCGCGTCTGGCCGCGGGTGCGCCAGCATGGCGGCGGAGGCCAGCGCCCGCTTCGCTCCATCGAAAGCGGCGGTCAGCTCGGGCGTCCACCGGACGAACTTCTCCTTGCCGGCCATGGCCGCATGGATGGGGCGCAGCAGCTGGGCGGCGCGCGGCACGAAGCGGTGGTAGAAATTCACCATGCCGGCGAACTCCTGCAGGCCCTTGACGGTGGCTGGCGGTGCGAATCTGGCGATGGCGTCGACTTTGGCGGGCAGCGGCACGGCTCCCTGGGCGCTGATCCGGTGGCCGAGGAAGTCGATCTCGCTGCGGCCGAAATCGCACTTGGCCGGGTTGACGATAAGGCCGTTGTCCATCAGGCGCTGAAAAAGCGTCCGCAGGTGCTCCAGGTGCTCTTGTGGGCTGTGGCTAGCGACCAGGAAGTCGTCGATGTAGGCGAAGACAAAGTCCAGGTCTTGGCAGACGGAGTCCACCAACCGCTGGAAGGCCTGGGCGGCGTTCTTGAGACCGAATGGCATTCGCAGGAACTCGAAGAGGCCGAACGGGGTGGTGACGGCGGTCTTGGGCACGTCGGCTGCGGCCACGGGCACCTGGTGGTAGCCACGAACCAGGTCGATCTTGGAGAAAACCGAGCAGCCGGCTAGGCGCACTGAGAAATCCTGGATGTGCGGCACCGGGTAGCGGTCGGGCACCGTGGCGTCGTTTAGCCGCCTGAAATCGCCGCAGGGCCGCCAGCCACCGGAGGCTTTTGGGACCATATGCAACGGCGAGGACCAAGGGCTGTTGGACCGGCGAACGATGCCGAGTTGCTCCAGGAGCCGGAACTCCTCCTTGGCCACCGCCAGCTTGTCCGGCGGCAGGCGGCGAGGGCGGGCATGGACCGGCGGGCCCTGCGTCGGGATGTGGAGCTCCACCCCGTGTCGTGGCTCAGCCCGCTGGAATCTGGGCTCGGTGAGGGCGGGGAACTCGGCCAACAGCTGGCTGTACGGGTCCGCAGCGGCGGCTGCGGCGAGTTGCAGTCCGGGCCCCGCGCCGTCCAGCAGGTGCACGCTGGCGAGCGAGCGGGCGTCCAGGAGGCGCCGGTGCGGCAGGTCCACCAGCAGGCCGTGGTGACGCAGAAAGTCGGCGCCGATCAGCGGGCGGGAGACCTCGGCCAGAAGGAACGGCCAGGAGCAGCGCCGGATGCCGAGGTCCAACGTGAGCTGGCGGGTGCCGAAGGTTCAGATGAGGCTGCCGTTGGCTGCGAAAAGCGGCGGGCCTGGCGAGTGCAGGCGGGCGTCGGAACCGGCGACGGGGAAAATGCTGACCTCGGCGCCGGTGTCGACCAGGAAACGCCGGCCCGTCTGCACATCCGGGATGAGGAGCAGGCTGCTGGTGTTGCCGGCCGTCGAGCTGTTCACTGACGGCCGGCCTGCCCGTTTCCCTGGAAGCTGCACGGGAGTTCACAGCGGCGGGCTTTCGCACCGAAACGACGGTGAAAGAAACACAGGCCGTCGTCCGGGCGGTGCTGCTGGGGCCGTCTCTGTCTGGCGCCCTTGCTGGCCGCAAAGACTGCCGGCTGGACTTGCTGGGCTGGGTCTGCCGCCGGCTGCTGGACGGAGGCCGCCACCAGCTGCGGCCGCGTGGCCCAGAGCTTGTCTGCCTCCTGCGCTGCTGCCCGGGGGTCCGCGAAACTGACGGTTGTCATGGCCATACGTACTTCCGGTGGCAGCTGCTGGCGGAACAGCTCCTCGAACAGCAGGCAGGGGCGGTGGTTCCCCAGCAGGGCGAGCATCTCGTCCATCAGCTCGGAAGGCCGCCGGTCGCCGAGGCCGGACATGCTGAGCAGGCGACTGGCCCGCTGCTGAGGAGTCAAATCGAAAGTGCTGTTGAGGTGCTCCTTTAGCTGAGCGTACTTGTTCGCCTCCGGAGGAGCCTCAAGCACATCGAGCAGGCGCTCTGCTGTCTGCTGGTCAAGAGCTGCGACCAGATGGGCGTACTTGGTCTCGTCCTGAGTGATGCCTCTCAGGGTAAACTGAGCTTCGGCCTGGATGAACCAGGCTCGAGGCTGGGCCGCCCAAAACGTGGGCAGCTTCAGGGACACAGCAGAGTCGGTTTGTTGGGCCATTGCACGAAATGGCTGCGTAGGGCTCACCAATGAAGCGGCTTGCGAGTGGAAGCTTGAAAAGCAGCAAGCGAGCAAAAGTTCTTGTGTATATTTGTTTAAGCATAGTCTTTATACTTGAGAGAATAGGGAGGTGTGAGTCAGAGCGAACTGGCTGGCTGGGCAAAACTCCCCAGCAGCCAGGCGTGCAGGGGCCTGTGCACAGGCGGGCCCCGCTCTCAACCGTGCACCAGTCTGGTCGCCACATCCTATATGCTCTTCTAAAAACCGTAAATAATGAATATACATTTAGTAAAGCCGAATTTCTAATTCTAAATATACTAAATCTCTAAGGTTTGTTTGTATGCTTGAATGTCCATAACGCTCTAGAGAGAGCAATTCTTGACCAATCAAAATACTAAATATAGTAGACGTGACTAAGAGCGTTATGGACAAGCATTCATTCAAACAATACAAACAATATTAGAGATTAATTAGTATGTTTGGATGCGTTTCGGCCTTTTCGGCTCCTTTGTGGAAGCCTTCGGGCCTCAGGTCTCAGAAATGAATCCATTAGAGTCCTGGCCCCCCACTCCTGTCAGATGGTCAGCCCCATGGTAGCTTGATCTGTGGCGAGCAGTCTAGGTCCTATAGCTAAGAGAGGGACAGCGAGAGACAAGCAGGTAGAATTTTGAAGGTAGAGATTAGCCAATCCGCAGATCAACTAACGCGCTGCCACCAGCCCGTGCGTTCAGGCCAAACTGGAACTTTCGAAATCGGGCTTCCGACTAGTGTCTTTTTGCTGTCAATCTCGAAGTCATAGCCGATGATAAGGGACACTGCTGGGACTTGATCGCATTGGCCATGCAGGTACAGAGGGGACTTGTGCAGGGGATTCTTGCAGTGGCGAGACTATGGGGTAGCTACATGTACTTTTACATTGCTAAATACGAGAAATGTACTTTTGGCCTTCAACGCGCCAACTAGCCTCTCCTAGCGCTGATGATAGGCTAACTCGAACGAATTACCCGAGCCGCTTGGCTAACTTAGAGTGCACAGAGTACATCTCTAGCGCCGATTTTGCACTATTGGCAATTTTGCTAACTGATTTGATAGATTGATCGACTGAGAACTGCCTTGCCATTGGTCCACTGTGACCGGCGCCTACTAGCTTAGCTACTCATCTGAGCCATCGGCGAACAAAGAAATAAAACCGATAAAAATAACTGTCAGATTTAACCTTCTCACTAAATCCCTTCACACTTCAGATTGGATTGGAGTATCAGACTACTATTAGTATTATTATTAAGTGATTTCTGCTTCAATAACAGCACCGCTGAACAAAATGAGCAAAAGTGTGTGCCTAATCCAGCTACTGAAACAGGGGACAGATAAGGGATCACCCAATCAAGCAAGTCTAGGTAGCCTCTCACCCAACCAATCAGAAACTCAACAGCCGGAGACCAGGTAATCCACAGTGACCGAATCGGCTTAGTGCTTCGCAGCTGTAGACTCGGGATGATGCTGATGTCACAATCTTCGCAGATAGCTAGCAGGTGATGATCTTAACCTTGATGTTCGCTGCTGACGACCGGGGGAATTCGTCCTTGATGGTGACGGGGGAAGTCGCGATCCGGGGATCAAGAGACGACGGTCGAGCTCCGGGAGGTCAAAGTTAGGCCAAGGTCCCATGAGGTTTAAGTCCGAGCGGCCCAAAAACATCAGTGGACCGCAATTTGTTTTAATGGAACACCTCGACGCTGATTGGCTGAGCCGATTTGTTATAACGCACGTCGAATTTTCTGATTGGCTGAGCTTGTTGCCACCCAAACTCATGTGACCAAGAGATCCTATCAGTTCCCTCGGGGCCATAAAAATACGATAGGTGCGGTCATAAATCACTCAAAATCGCTACATAATGATTTATGACCTTTCGCGTAGAAATGAATAAAAATGAATGAAAAAATGTACATTAGAAAGCTCTTATTAAGTAGAAAGTGAAGATAATGAAGAGAAATCGCTAATCGCTAATCCCAACGTACTTTTAGGGGTAAAACGCATAGCTGACGAAGCTTTCACACGCTTGAGTAAACAAGAACAATAGGCCCTGACCTCATAAATCTGATGGCTGCCAAAATGATGAAAAAAAAGCTACAGCCCGCATCCTCTCAGGCCATCTGGCGCCAGCCTCAGCATTGAGTGAGGCGCAGGTGGCTGTCAGACCAGCTCAAAAGCAATGATTTGACCTCAAAAGCAAAAAAAAACCGCGCCTATGTTGTTATAACTACAAGTATGGCCAGATTCATATAGCTACAAAATTCCCCTACTAGTATGAATTCTAGTAAAATTACAAAAAAGGGAGAAAAACGCCCATAGCCTGCTGTTAGTAGGCTAGCAAGTTTGGAGCCCATGTGCGAGCGTGAAATTTGGCTAAAAGTGCGTCCTCATCAGATGCATGTGCTAATTATAAAATTTATAATGACTCGTGAGATCGTCCCAGCGCTTGAATTTTACAAAAGTAGGCGTACAAATAATGTAATGTACTCCACGCATGATGCCACTGCACTGTTACACAAAATGTCAGTTTTGTGACGTCCCAATTACAATTTTAGTAGATAGGATTATTTGAAATTTTTTTTAACGACACGACTGGCCAATGCAATTTACGTTGATCGAGCGCTTATGCGCCAACGCACGCATTGTGACACGAGCGGCCTAGCAATTCGTGTTTCAGAACTTCGCAGCCGCGAGCTTAGAACGCTTTTATAGATTAAAATGGTTGATAATAATAAACATACATGTAAAACTGTGTATTACAAAATCTTGTTGATATCCGCATCAGCCGACTGGAAGGCGTCAATCTCTCTGGGTGACAATTCTGGCGGTACAGGGGGACACGCATGCGATTTCTTTTCCTCAGAAAACATTTTCTGCAATCGCCATGCAGCCAAGCGTTAGAATTAAGACCCCCCCCTTTTAGAATGCTGCAATCAATATGGATTATTTGTGCATGCGTACGGATGCCGAAAGCGCACCTTGCATGGTTGTTTTGCCACCCAGGTGTGCGAGAAATCGGTCCTCTAGCCCGCCTGCATCCCCACAACTGCGTTGCGCTTCCATATAATTTCCAAGTCCTGCCGTCGTGAATCGTGAAATTACATTCTTCCCCTCGTTAGATTCGTCATACAGGTATACTGCAAATGCATTGGGAAATATGGGAAAATGGGATTATGGCGGCTGCTGCATGGCTTGTTGATTCGGCTTTGCTCTGCATGCCAGATTTTTTGTGATTTGCCCGACCAATTTTTTTGTAAACCTCTGTATGCAGCAAAGGTTTAGCGTACAAAAATAAATATTAGATAGAGAAATCTCCAAGTTGGAGACAATGACCCATCATTATTCAAAGGTGCTTTTGCCCTTACATGTAATTTAAATAGTTACTCTCATCAACTATAGATATGTACTACTTGTCAACTATAGATATGCAATTCAATGGCTAAGCATATTCAAGTTAAGCAGAATTGGCTGTGGATAGTACACAGCTGAGAGCACACTACCCTGGTTGGATGCGCCGCGCAATTGTAGCCGTTGACTTTCACACCTAGCTGTCACACCTGGCTGTCACACCTGGCTGTCACACCTGGCTGTCACACCTGGCTGTCACACCTGGCTGTCACACCTGGCTGTCACACCTGGCTGTCACACCTGGCTGTCACACTTAACTGTCACACCTGGCTGTCACACATGGCTGTCACACCTGGCTGTCACACATGGCTGTCACACCTGGCTGTCACACTTAACTGTCACACCTGGCTGTCACACCTGGCTGTCGCACCTGGCTGTCACACCTGGCTGTTACACTTAACTCTCACACCTGGCTGTCCCACCTGGCTGTCACATGTGGCCACCTTTCAGCAGGTTATTTCTAAAATTGTAGAGCTAAATTCATGAACCCATTGTGATCGAAAGGAATCCGGTATCAAAAGATGAACGATTCCCAGTTCTCCGGCCTTACACTGAGACATCGTCTACGACCGTACAGCTGGTGCTCTTTCAGTTTGGATAGCTGTGCACCTGTATACAACTGTGTAGTTCGTAGGGGGGGGTTGGCATGAATGGAGAGAGGAGAGAAGGAGTGAAGGATAGGAAGAGAAGGGAGAGGAGTGGAGAGGAGAGAAGGAAGAGGAGAGAGAAAAGAGAAGAGAGAAGAGATTAGAGAGAAGGGAGCTGAGAAGAGACACAAACCTTGAGCGGTCCGTAGGGACAAGAGGGCCGGATAGAAAGGCTTTGCGAGCTGCATGTGGGGTTTGCCGACCCCTGCCGTATATAAATATCAAAATTATTACTCAAACAAAATGGCGCCCTCAAAGAGAGCTACGCTTCTGATGCCAAGGCTTCGTGGTTCCTTTGCTCGTTACTGAAGAAGCAATTATACTGCTCAACTTCTGTAAAGGACACAAGCGTAAATACTGTTTTATATCCGACTTGTGCTCTTAGTCCTTTAATCCATAACTAACCACAGCCACAATTTTTAGAGCAAAATAAGCCAGAGAGGTGATAAGTATAGCCAGCTTCGCCCACGCATAGCCATCTACAGAGGCGAAAGAATAGCAGCTTATTTGCTCTTGTCATCAGCTCGCGGTGTGTATAGGGACTATTTGCCTTTCATAATTGGAATAATGCCAGAAACTTTGACTGGGAGAAACGGTGGCGCATGCTGCAGACGTGTCAGGATGGATCGCATGGCAGCTGAGTGGGGAGAAAAATCCGCACCGAAATCCGCACCGAAAAAATCCGTGACATTCGCATTGGGAGGCCTATACAGCCTCCTCCCTTTACAAACTCAACTTCGATTCGTAAACCCCAACATTCCGTCCACCTACGAGCTAACTCGTAAAATGTCTCGCTTTAAAAGCAGCACTGACCATTGCTATGGCACGCAACCCCGTGTTCTATCAGCTCTATGTAAGCAATTCATCCATTCAGACTCTTAAATTAAGGCAGCGGACGCACTCGTGTCTTCAGTTTTTGTTATCGTCGATTTTCACTCGCAGCCTTCTCCGCGATATTTTTCCTATTGAGTTTGCGAACTTCCTTTCGTCTGCATGGGCTGGTGCCGACTATGGAATCTGGGACACAGACATCTGGCACTGGGAGAGGTCTCGATGGGAATAATAATCATAGGCACGCGAAGCTATACAATTTTTTTACTACCAGCCGTAAACATTTGCCTGGGAATAATTTATTCATATTTCTGTATTAATGCCAGTCGCTAAACTCCGATGGAATTCATCGATCCACCAATAAGCAAACAGGCTGCCTACGAGATGCAAGACTTATGGCCGATGTTGCAGCAGGCGAAGTACACCCTTACTCGTACAGCATGGGGACTAATTGAGCAAGCTGTCACCAGCAGACAGAGCTGCCCTGCCGGCCAAGTGATTGCCTGCCCTGCCCAGAGCGTGTTCGCCAAGAAAATACTCATACTGCACTGCAGCAACCGTTGCAGGCCTCCCGGAAGCAAAAAGCATCAGGTTGATTTGCTCTACATCATCCCCCCCACTTCTCCACTGAGCACTTGGTCTATAGGCATGTAAAACCGGCAAAGGAGCAAACTCGCGCTTTCGAAAACTCCTTCGCTTTCCAATTCGCTAGAATTATTTAGCAACCCAGCCAAGTCAGCTCTGAATAGTTCCAAGAGGGCTATGTTCGCAAGGACCTGTTCCACTGCAAACATTCAGAGCCAGATTAATCCTAAGCCTGCTTATTACCTTTGCTAAACTCCGTCTTTCGCAGTTAGCGCGCGACTCGATGAGAGGCAGTTGGACACGAAAATAATTCAGCAATTGGTCGATTGGGAAAAATTTTTGGGCGACTTACTGACGGAAACTCCAACCTGCATTCTTTGACAGGCCGACGGGCATGAAAGGGACATTGTGGTTTCGCCAACAAAAGCAAACGGAGCATTCATACAAGCTGAATGGCCTATTTATGGTGGGCAATACACTGACAGAGCAATGCGATTCATAGAATCCATTAGCTACAGGAGCTGGCACCTGGATCGGGACAGATGGAGGCTCATTTCGTTGAAATAAAATGGAAGAACTTTTACACATAGATGTGTAATGCATATTCAGCACCCGGCTCTGCCCAGTCTTAGGTTTGAAACCTCTGTCTGCTGTCTGTACTCGTAGCTGAGGCTTCTTACAAGCCCGGCTTCGTAGCACTGCCGATTGATGTCAGATTTTTGTGGCTATATTGCACACAGCTCTATGCTGCCTGAGTATTTTAATGGAGCTTAGGTCTCTATAAATTCAAGGGCTTCAGACGAAATGAGGAGTTGAGTGACTGAGCGCTATAGCTGTTAAATAGTTTATCGAATATTTGTCTAGATAGATAGATAGATAGATAGATAGATAGATAGATAGATAGATAGATAGATAGATAGATAGATAGATAGATAGATAGATAGATCAAGATAGATAGATAGATAGATAGATAGATAGATAGATAGATAGATAGATAGATAGATAGATAGATAGATAGATAGATAGATAGATAGATAGATAGATAGATAGATAGATAGATAGATAGATAGATAGATAGATAGATAGATAGATAGATAGATAGATAGATAGATAGATAGATAGCTAGATAGATAGATAGATAGATAGATAGATAGATAGATAGATAGATAGATAGATAGATAGATAGATAGATAGATAGATAGATAGATAGATAGATAGATAGATAGATAGATAGATAGATAGATAGAAGATAGCTTTCTGTTTCAATCTTGTCCATCAATCTGAATTTTATTTGATTTAAAAGAAACCATTTAGCCGCAGAATTTCGCACCGCTAGACTGACGCTTCCTCTGTTTTTCTAGCCGCAACAGGTGGTTTGCTTTTCCTGATCATCTCTCAGCTCGAATTCGGCCGATTCCGACCTGCGGTTCAATGCCTCTCTGGCCAACTTAATTTTGCTTCTTGTCTGCGTATCTTAGAGCTGGGTGGTAGAATTTCACCGAAATTAATGCTAGGCAAGATTGCTCGTGTGCTCATGGTTTCAGAATTTCACAGCCTCGTGTTAGCGCCTTCTTCAATGGATGACAGGCAGGTACTTCTTGGGCTTGATTAGTAACATTATCTTGCCACTTGATGCAATCGCAGTAACAAGCGAAAGAGAATCAAATTGCAACAGAGAGATCTGAGAGCGCAGAAACCCTAAGGCGAGATAATTTGAATTTGACTCCCTGCTCACAACGCTTGTTTTTCGACTTAATCCTAATCTTCTCCCCATAGCTACGCGGAACGATTTTTATGCTAAAAAAATCCTCAGCCGGAGATAAGGCGACCAAACTCCGCCTCTCATCTCCGGTAGGCTTCTGCATGAGCTCTGGGCTTCTCTGGCGGTGTGGGATGAAGGCAAACGAAAGGCCCACTGTCGCGTAAGTCTGTCGCCTAGTGGGCAAAGAAACGAAGAAGTGAGGATTAGGAATAGAATCAGACCCTTAGCTGGAAGAAGAATCTACGCCCCCGATCGCTATTGGCTGATGGTTCAGCCTAGGATTGAACGAGCGGCAGGGTCTGCTGGATTTTGTTGGAAAGTGAAAATAAATTTGAATGCGATTCTATAGGACCAGGCCAGACAGGCACAGAATAGCGCCCAGATAGGAAGTTACTTGTAACATGCAAACTATCGAGTTCGAAGTCTTGTAAACAACTATCTTGGCAAATCTACTACAGTAAGCTGAAACAAAAGCAGCAATTATCATGGTACGTCGCAGGACCCTTTACAGACAAGGCCACCCGTGGCAGCGTACAATGCGTCAGCACAACATCCTGTTTTTCCGGCGCATGTTCGCATTGTTCTCGAAGGCTTCACTGCACGGCGTGAATCGCGTTTGCGTCTCGGACACCTGCTGCCGGCCCAACCAGATGGTCTGGATGTGCATATTGCTGATCGCAACTCTCGGCCTGTGCGTGCACATTTATAGCGAGGCCTACGAATATCAACAGTACCCCGTGTCAAGCAGCTCGCGAATGGAGCTCAATGGTTTTGTATTCCCTTCCGTGACATTCTGCAATCCTGAGAATCCAATCAAGACTCGTGAGGTAAATTTTAGCGAAATCGGTGGAGCGAATGACAAAATTCAGGTGCTCAGCGGAGTCTGGTACGACCCGAAGGTGCGACCGCTGTACCGGTATGAGCACTACATGAACTTCTCCAGAATCGGTTCATTTCCACAGGACAGCATCATTTACTGTCGGTACAACAGGCGCACATGCTGGGCAGAAAACTTCACCATCACATTTGACAGGGCGTACGGCAACTGCTTCACTTTCCAGCCAAACGAGCGCCATATTCGCCGTCCAGACATGGAATTTGGTCTCATTTTAATCCTCTACAACCCGGCCGCCGACATGGAGCTGGAGAAGGCGGGGAGAGTCGGCAAGATGGGCTACAAGATGCGGCCTCAGGAAATGGCATTTGACACAGAGAGCTTTCTAGTAAACTTCCATGCCAGCGGCACGATTCCGCACCCATTGGAAAACTCCTACGCAGCTTCCATGGGCATGGTGACTACGCTGGCCCTGGAGCAGATGAACACGTCGCTAGTAAGCACGCCCAACAGTCCATGCCAGAAGAGGCACCAAGTCCCCATGTATGATTCGCTGCTTCGCAGGGTTACCAATTACACCGATACTCTCTACGATTGTGCACGATGGCGCGACACTCTTAATATGCATCAGGCCTGCGGCTGTGTACCGGAGGGCCTTGTGCGACTCACCGACTTTCCAAACAAAAGCGCCATACCTTACTGCCACCTCGTTGTCAGGTCCGACGAAGTTGGTAACAAGACCGAGTTTATTAATTTCGTCAAGCCGAAACTGCTAGTCGACCAGCACAACGTCTCGTTGGAGGATATGCAAGCACTTTATCCTAAAGTCTATAATCGGTACCAATCTTTTGTTTGCTATCACAACACAGACTTACACCCGGACCTAACCTGTCAGGACATGTGCCAGACTGAGTCCTACTCAGCCATCCTGTCGTCTGGCCGATGGCCGCATCCGTCTGACACAGACAGCGATGACTACATCAAGCAGGCCATCGAGATCTCCATACTGTTGCAGGACTACTTGAATGATCACGGCAACGAAAGCCTGCTAGCAAAGAGTCTGACACTGCGCAACCTGAGCCTGGCCTCCTGTCACACGGAGCTGACTCATGTAGATATCGACACTCCCAATCGGCGCTCCACCCCAAAAATTCAAGCTGCGCTGAAAAATTGCCGCAAAGTGCACGCATTTGTCAGCAAGCACTTTCTTCTAATAAAGGTCTACCCACAGACGCTGACGGTGAAGTTCCTGACGGTAGAGCGCAGCTTCATGATGCCGCAGCTGCTCTCCCGCATTGGTGGATCTCTCGGTCTATGGATTGGCACCTCTCTGATTACGTTTTTCGAATGCTTAGAGATCATTCTTACGCTAGTAAATTACTTAGTGGCCAAGATTCTCCACGTGGCGCTCTACCATCGGGACAAAAACCAGCCCAGATGTGCCGGCAGCTGCCCGTACGCTGGCCGTCAAGCTCAGCTGCGAAACGGCAGATCAGCAATCGGAGCAGAAGCAGAAACAGAAGCAGCAGATGAAGCCACTGATTCGGCCTCCTTCGCTAACGCTACGGCATCGGGTTCGTCTGGTACCGCAGGCATCGAGGCTACTGCCGGGTCATATCGCCGAGTTAAGGAAGACGATGGCTCGGCTCAGGACTCGGACAGCGACTGCGTGACGGAAGCTTTCCTAGACAATCTCTACCGAGAGTCGCACGTCTGATTACTGGATTATGAACAGTTCAAATACTACTCCGCTTCCCAGTTTTTATGTGTCGTCTACTTTCGACTTCTGCAGAAAGAAGTGCAGTTTGGTATTCGGTAATCTTACTCTTACTGGTCAAAGGGTGATGCTTGCATATTGTAAATTTTAACTAATTTTATCAGATACGAGTATTTCTGTACAGGCAGACATCGCGCCTTTTCGACCCAAACCGTAGCCGCGTATCAGCTGCTTCTGCTGCCCGACCCCATTGTTCAAAGATAAATTGCCAGGCCTCTATTACGCTTGTGAAATCGAGAAGTGCATGGACACCCCATAACCTGCGCAGTTTCACGAAGGTTGTGCCTAATGGGGCATCGTAAAATTTATTATTTTTTGCAGAGGAGATAATGTTATTTATTCATTTTACTTGCTTATGGCTATTCCCCGTGCGTTAAAAGTACCTCAAAGCTTCACCGGAGATAGACTACGAGTATGCTTATTGGATTTTGCTTGTCACAATGGAAAATTGACAAAAAAACATTAGCCTATTAACATTGCATGTAAATCTGGTTTTTATAATAATTTTCCTACATCTAACCAAACGCTGAAATGGTTGGCACCAGAAATGGACTAAAAGAGTAATTCTTATTAGGAAAAGGAATTAAACCTGGTGACAGGTGACAGAAGAGAGCTGAGAAGAAACACAAACCTTGAGCGGGCCGGATTGCTATTGTGAATTTCAAAGGACCCGAAGGCCGGTTAGAGAGGCTTTGCGGGCCGCATGTGGCCCACAGGCCGGAGTTGGCCGACCCCAGCCGTAGAGGCACAGAGATGGCCAGACAGATACGCAATATTTTAGTCTGCTATTTTGTTCCGTCCGTCAAAACTCCGATGCAACTACGAGAATCCCGCGGGGAGCCAGTAAAGACGGCAAGTACCTTCCTACAGCGTTCCGGTGTCAGCCATCTAGCCCCCCCGTCAAGGTAGAACCGGAGCGCAACTCAATGTGAAGGAAATTCCTCATAATGCCTCAGACCCTCATCCGTCACTAAAACCCGAGGATCTGCTGCCGAGGGAACATCGCGCGTAGAACTTTCCGAAGGAAATGGGACATCGGGGACTGAAAAATAGCGATAATGTCTTGCTTGCGTGTCAGAAATCCCTGCCTCATGTCCGGCATCTCAGCTGAGCGATTTCTCATTGCCTCACGTGTAGAACTCTGCCTGGGCCAACTCAACCGTGCCCCGTGAGTAAATCTGACTGTGCTCAGCTGGCTTGCATTGCCGACATTGGAGACAGACACACTGAGGACCTGGAAATTTGATGCGTTCCTTTTTAACCAGAGGCGCTCAACGGCTGCTTCGACTTAATCAGACTCTTCGGGGGCAGGGGGAGGGGCGCAGGCGGCTGTACACGCTTCGCAGCCTTCTACTCGGCTTCTGGAGCAGCCCGCTCCGCCGCCTCATCGGGTTTTCAGCTGTCTTTGCTGCGTCTTTTGGAGAGGAAAAGACTTATAAGAAGAAAAGAATCTTGCAAGAGAGGGATGATCAAGTACACGCTCGTAGAAGGGGAGGCAATTCAGGGAGGCGAGTTGCGCGAAATTGCAGGAGCCGCACTTCTTCTCCAGCCGGCTGGCAGTCCGCAGATTAAACGGGAATTAGAGAAATAGAAAAGAAAATATGAAAGACAAATTGGTCGCGCTGCTCGCGGGGGCAGATTTATGAGAACTTCGACTGTACGGTGCAAAACCTTTCTGAATTCCTGGCTCAAGCCTGTCCAGCTGATAAATCTTGCTTGCTACGCCACTTCACTCGCTTAAGAGGGGGTATTGAAACAGTTTTAGATTGGGATTTTATGATTGAGAAAGGGTGGGATCAGTTCAGCAGTGAGTTTGTTTTGTGTTAGCCTGCTCAGCTCAGGTCACCGGTAGGCTGAGCAGGCTGTCCAGACCCTAGAGAGGGCGAGACAAATTTAATATTTATCATATTGAGGCGCTGTGGAAGAAAAAATAAAATTTATCAATTAATTGCACCCAGACTGGGCCCAGGAGGGGACTGCGGCAAACTGTGCGTCCTCTCGTATAGAAGCCAGTGCAGTAAGTCTATAGAGCGCACTTACTACTAATGAGATTCTGGGTACGTACGGGTCCATGAGAAATGCCCGCAGACGAATTGCCCGCCGAGATTTGCCCGCGAGTGAATTGGCAAACCTCGGCGGGAAGAAACTCCGCGGGCAATCCACTCGCGGGAAAATTGCACTGCGGGAAAATCTCGGCGGGAAAAGCTCGGCGGGCAAATCTCCACGGGCAAATTGCACTGCGGGCAAAATGCACTGCGGGCAATTCTCGGCGGGCAATTCGTCTGCGGGCATTTCTCGTGCTCCCGATACTCCTGACTATACTCCTGAATGATCAATATATGTCGCTCGTAGAACCATTTACAATAAACCAACGAAGAAACCTTGTGCGATGCTTGTGCAAGAAAACTACCAGATGCCTTGTTCGCCTTGGGTTCGACATAAAAGCAAAACTTTAACATATTATGGAGCGCCTATCGAACCAAACTCATACGTTCATGTAAGCTACGAGCGTAACTTATTTAAATGTACGACTTCTCGGTTCCACGAAGTTTTCTTGCACTTTGAATCTTATCGAAGCTCTGACAGCAGGCAAGCAGACTTCTAATCTGCACATCTGTACATCTGCGTATCAGCGGCAGTCGCTCGGCAGACGAAGGCAGGACAGAGCAGCAGCGAAATGACTGACGCCAGATGCGGCGTAAACATGTCAGTCAACTGTAGCCGCCATCGCTCACTCTTCAGACTCTGTCAAAAGCATTAGACAGACAGGCAAAAAAGCTTTTTCCTGATGATGTCAATACACTTTCACTGGTGCTGAATGTAAACCGAAGAAATTTAGAGGACCTGTTTAAAGTGCAAAAAATTCGCCGTGCAGTCTAACGGCGATTTAGCCTGAGAGACAATTCGGCCCTAACAGAAGGACTGGGAAGGCAATCAGAAGCTTAACAAAACAGGTAGGCCCAGTTTTCATCTTTCATCTATCGCCCAGAAGTAGCAAGCTGCAGTGCAGCACAGCCCGGCAAAATCTTATTAGCTCCGAGCCTCTTCAAAAACGTGTGCACTTCGAGCGATAAGCTCAAAATAATGACCCACCTCACCTGAAACGGACAAAGAGGCGTACGAGCAATAGGACTCAATGCCCGAGCGCCTTAGTAACCAAAAATGCACTTTTAGGCTGGAGTGGCCGATAGCCTTCAGCACTTATCTATCCCAGTTTTATCACAGAAAATAATACTCAAAAACACGTGACTACGAGCGTCGTAAGCAAATTGTAAGCAACGGCAAAACTCAATTATTGTTGCTGGGGCTGGTCCCGATTAGCAAGACCCGACAGTCCTGGCTTGTACTCGGAGGCAGGCACATCATTGTAACTTCTTCTTTCCGTCTCCTTCCATTCGTCACCTGCCGCTGTGCGTCCGAATATTTTATCGAGTTTTCGATCTTCCCCTATTTTTTTATTGTCAGGCCTTATTGTCCGAGCTTTTTTTCTGCTATTATCGTGAAGAAAACTTTTGTTGATTTACGAGATGCACTGTCAAACCCGTGAGGCGATTTCAGGGGCTTTGAGCGACAAGAATTTCGCGCATGTCCTCCCGTGTTTGCTCCCTTCCACTTCCGCTGCAGATGCTCCCTATAGAGCCGGAGCTCCTCTCCCCTATCTCTCTCACCTTGCAGCTCTTTTTCGTTCTCCATTTCTCGCTTTATTTTGAACTCATTGCGTTTTTTATGGAACTTTAAGGCGCAGCTGCAGAGCTTCAGACGATGCAGAATTAGCCTCAGGCTCTGGACAAAGTGGAATGCGAGCTAGTGTCACACTAGGCTGTTTGAGAGTGGAAACCAGGCTGATTTAGACTTTGGTCTCCCTCTGAAGATCTTAGAGTTTATAACGAACTCTTGCGAGGGCGCCCATCGCCCTAAGATTAAGGGATTGCCGACTAGGCAGATATAATGCAGTTAGCGGCCACTTCCCCTCGCTTCTTCCTCATTCTATATCGCTTCTCTTCCGTCTCAAAGCAGACATTTTGTTGTTCCTAGTTTACGTCGAGTTGTGTTTTTACTCCGTGTTTACATCGAAACGTCAGAGGGCGAATTTTCTGCAGGGATTCTGCCATGCACTGCGTTACTACTTTGGTGTACTTTAAAGTAAAGAAAACCTTGGACAGCCATTTTCGGATACAGGCAATCTGTGCATCGATTGAGCGGCGCTAAGCGACTGAAAATTTCTAATCTAAAGAGGAGTCCCGTCGAAAATCGATGCATAAATCTGCCTCAGGAGTGGCACTTCTTCAGCTGTCATTCTCCTTGACCCAGACAGTAATTCAAGAAGTCTCTTCGACCCGGGGCTGTAGGGACTTCATGAATATTTTACTGGCAAGCTGGAAAAGTTAGGGGGCTGAGAAAGTCGGGTTCGAATCTAATAGCGAAGGTACTCTGATGAGCTCGCTTGAGGTGATGTGGTGGTTTGATCTAGCGAAGGTACTCTGATGAGCTCGCTTGAGGTGATGTGGTGGTTTGATCTAGCGAAGGTACTCTGATGAGCTCGCTTGAGGTGATGTGGTGGTTTGATCTAGCGAAGGTACTCTGATGAGCTCGCTTGAGGTGATGTGGTGGTTTGATCTAGTGAAGGTACTCTGATGAGCTCGCTTGAGGTGATGTGGTGGTTGGATCTAGCGAAGGTACTCTGATGAGCTCGCTTGAGGTGATGTGGTGGTTTGATCTAGCAAAGGTACTCTGATGAGCAAATTGAGTCTATTTTATTTAAAGAACTCGTTGGTTGAGCAGAGCGTGCTAAATTCTAAAGAAATGCCGTCGGAAGTTGCAGACTATTTAATCTGCTATACTCCAACGCTGCCAGCAAAGTCATCGATAAAAATTTCTTTCGCGATAAAGCAACCATTTTATCGCAAAGCGCAAGCGACTAATTAGTAAAAACTTCACGTCTCACAAAATAATTGCTCAAGTTTTTAATATGAATAAACGCTTTTATGCCCACAAAGCCTTAATGAGCTCGCCAACAGATGAAGTACTGGGAGGAGTCACTGAGCCATGAGGGCCCTCGACCATCTCCTGAGGGAAGCCTGAGGCGTGCCCAGTTTTAATTTATATAATGTCACTCTCGAGTGGCTTGACGCATAAAAATTAACTTGAAAGTCTGATTTCGATCTCTTTTTATCGATTTCTTGGCTTCGCTAAGTTCAGAGTAAAATGAAAACTAAGATAAAGTTTGATTGGCTTGAATAGTGCATTATAGTATCGTCTGGTGTTGCCAAGTAGGACAGGGATCTTAAATTCGGAGTCCTCGTTGCTTTAACAACATTAGGCTGCTACTCCACTCCCAATAGGCTCTTCGGTGGGCTGCTACTCCACTCTCGCAATACGCTCTTCAGTGGGCTGCTACTCCACTCTCGCAATACGCTCTTCAGTGGGCTGCTACTCCACTCCCAATACGCTCTTCAGTGGGCTGCTACTCCACTCCCACTAGTCTCTTCAGTGCGCTGCTACTCCACTCCCACCAGGTTCTTCAGTGGGCTGCTACTCCACTCCCACTAGGCTCTTCAGTGCGCTGCTACTCCACTCCCACCAGGTTCTTCAGTGGGTGCTACTCCACTCCCACTAGGCTCTTCAGTGCGCTGCTACTCCACTCCCACCAGGTTCTTCAGTGGGCTGCTACTCCACTCCCACTAGGCTCTTCGGTGGGCTGCTACTCCAATCCCAATAGGCTCTTCGGTGGGCTGCTACTCCACTCCCAATACGCTATTCAGTGGGCTGCTACTCCACTCCCACTAGGCTATTCAAAGGGCTGCCACCCGCCGTTGAAGTTGCTTCACATTCTACACTAGAAGATGCGCTTACAGCGTTACTTTTAGTAAGATATTTCTCTAATCGATCACATACCTAGATAGATATCGACAGACCATTTTTAGTTTTTGCACTTGAATAGCCAAATATTTTTACCCAGTGTAAGATCGATAGGACGAGAATAAAATGGCTCTCTAGGTGGAAATACTTTGACTGTGTTTACAAAACGGACTCCAGTCTGCTGCAGTTATAAGCGCCAGTCTTTGCTTTGGTTGCTATGGGCAACCCTGAACGCGGGAGGAAGTGCAATTTCCGAGAGGGCCACCTATTCTGCGGCAGGCAGCTGTGTGTGCTCAGCTAGGGTGGGGCGGCCAGAGCACAGAAATTAATTTCTCCCCTTTGGGAACTGATGAGTGAGCTGTGCAGAATGGCTTTGAGTACACAATAGGGCAAGGCGAGTCTCTGCCTGGAATTAGGTCTCGTGAGCCACTGGCTGGGGATCGCTGTTGCCAGGGGCAGCAGCCAGGTGGAGAAAAACTAGTCATTGGTTGCATTGCAGAGGTGGGGGTGGAAGAAATGAGTTAAAAAACTCCATACGTCGACTTTGATGGCCTCTTAAAATCTTGGCGCCGTCGTTGAACTCCCAGTAATTACTACATAGAACGCGGCACTGGGATTTTCCCAACCTAGTCCTGAAGACAGGCACAGTTATGAGCATAGTACTGACTATCATCGCGGGAGCTGCTGTAACCTGTGTGCTACCTGCAACCGCTGCATCTCAGCAGCTTTGGCTGCAGTTCTACTTCAACCGAGTCGCTCTGGTGAGTTCACGCTGGACTCCAGCACGGGACGCTGGAGTGGTAATGAAGCTTTCTTTTGACGACATCGAATCCCAAAGGAATTGAGTATGAGCGTATGTGATGTAGCTCGTAGATAGTTAAGAGAATTTTTTCAGAAGTGGAAGTACGTTGTAGTTGTTTTAAATTTCAGACACTGAAAATATTGAAAACGCTCGTAAAACTTTTAATCACATCAATTTCACCCACTCCAGTGGGAGCAGCAGGGCCAGCAGAGCAAGTTTCAGAATGCACTCGCTGAGGGACTGAAAGCTTTCTGCGGCAATCCTGCTAACTATCCGGTCTGTGGACTCAATGCCACCACTGCCTCTGCAACGTGAGCCAACCAACCAACCAACCAACAAACCAACCAACCAACCAACCAACCAACCAACCAACCAACCAACCAACCAACCAACCAACCAACCAACCAACCAACCAACCAACCAACCAACCAACCAACCAACCAACCAACCAACCAACCAACCAACCAACCAACCAACCAACCAACCAACCAACCAACCAACCAACCAACCAACCAACCAACCAACCAACCAACCAACCAACCAACCAACCAACCAACCAACCAACCAACCAACCAACCAACCAACCAACCAACCAACCAACCAACCAACCAACCAACCAACCAACCAACCAACCAACCAACCAACCAACCAACCAACCAACCAACCAACCTCTGGAAATTTTAGTGCCTTCAATTCGTCCGCCGTAAAGATTGAAATGGGCTACCCAGCCAACAATGGCTCCTGGTACATGGACCTCAGCATCTCTGTCAGCTACAATGCGAATGGCTCGCAATACATTCTGCCTATCAGTGCTGTATCAGGTGAAGACAAACTTTTCAACAATGATTAGGAGTTTTACTAGTGGCTACTCTGCTATTAGTGGCTCATACGCTGCTCATAACTTTTGTGCATCGTTTTACAACTATAGCCCCTGAAGGATAGGATTGTGATATTTGGGGAGATACTGATGAGGGATCAGGGGGACGCTGATGGGAGATCAATGTGACGTTGATAGGATCAGGGGGATGCTGATAGAATCAGGGGGATGTTGAAAGGAACAGGGGGATGCTGATGGGGGATCAGAGGGATGCTGATGGGGGATCAGAGGGATGCTGATAGGGGATCAGGGGATACTGATAGGGGATCAGGGGGGGTGCTGATGGGGGATCAGAAGGATGCTGATGGGGGATCAGGGGGATGCTGATGGGGGATCAGAGGGATGCTGATAGGGGATCAGGGTGATGCTGATGGGGGATCAGAGGGATGCTGATGGGGAATCAGAGGGATGTTGATGGGGGATCAGAGGGATGCTGATAGGGGATCAGGGGGATACTGATAGGGGATCAGGGGGGTGCTGATGGGGGATCAGAAGGATGCTGATGGGGGATCAGGGGGGATGCTGATGGGGGATCAGAGGGATGCTGATGGGGGGATCAGAGGGATGCTGATAGGGGATCAGGGGGATGCTGATAGGATCAGGGGATGCTGATGGGGGATCAGGGGGATGCTGATAGGGGATCAGAGGGATGCTGATAGGATCAGTGGGATGCTGATAGGATCAGAGGGATACTGATGGGGGATCAGAGGGATATTGATAGGGATCCGAAAGACACACAGTCTCCTCACAGCAATGAAGAAGCATTCCGACCCAATTCCGGCAGAAATCGCGGCGAATCAGCGGCAGGCAGTGAAGGACGCCATCGGGTTCTACATGGTGTACATCGGCGCCAAGTTCTTCTCCGTGCCGCCGCCAGCCACAGTCAATCAGGTTGTGGTGCCCGTGTCGGTGCTGGCCACTCTGGCCCTGGTTGGGGTGGCCTTCGCATTTAGGCACAAACAGTGAGTGAAATACTCTTTTGCGAGGGGGGGGGTTTGTGAAGTCAGGCTTTATTGAATTGAACACCTTACCAGATACGCTCATCCCTACCCATTGCAGCCGAGATGAGGAGACCAAAACGCTAATGAGGTGAGAAAATATTAGCAGTACCTGTACCTGAGGCTATATTTAGAGTTTTGCAGATGCTTCGATGTACCTTAGTATATCGGCACCTGCAAGAGTACCTGTAACAAGTCTATGAGGATTCATCTGTGATGGGTTATCTGTGATGGGGTACCTGCTATGGGGTATCTGTGATGGGGTATCTTTGTTGGGGTACCTGCTATGAGGTATCTGTAATGAGGTATCTTACCTGCTATGGGGTATCTGTGATAAGGTATTTGTGATGAGGTATCTGTGATGGGTATCTCTGATTGGGTATCTCTGATAAGGTATCTGCGATGAAGTATCCGTGATAGGGTACCTATGATGGAGTACCTGAGAGGGCTATCTGTGATCCGTGAAGGGTTTCTGTGAGAACAGTTTGCATCTGAGTATTGAAGCCACCTGTTGGAACACACGAAGGGCCACCCTACCAGCCCCAGGCTCAAGTTGTCTCACTCTCTCATCTCCAGACAGCGCCGCGAGGCTGTTAGGTCCCGCAACAGAATCGGCGCAGCGGACGGCGCCGCGGTTTCGCAGAAGGCGCGGCCGCAGAATGGCGCCCTCAGGCCCGAGAACGGAACCGCATCGATGCTGCCTGACGCTGTCAGGATGCCGGGCGAAGGTTTTAGCGACATCGGGCGACAGAACCCCGGGTGCGCCTGCTCGCAATTCGTACATCTTTTATTGGAGGAAGCCGGTTTTCGCTGTAAAATGCATCAAGGAGATGAGAAACGTTCAGTTTATTTAGCACTAAATTCAAGCACGCGTTGGAATGCGTTCTGTTCTTGGTGCCCTCGCAAGTTTGTTATAAACCCCGGGGTTTTGGCCATAGACTGTAGCTTATGCTGCTCTCAAGCATTGGCCCTACTAACCCCGGGGTTTTCGGGGCCTCGGAGTGACACACCTGGGACCTAGTTAATATACCGTAAAATCCACGGCTCTGTCTATGGATTATCAGGCAGTAATGAGGGTTCTCGACCAAGTTGGTCTCTGGCGGAGCCCCATTCTATGGATTTGAGGGCAAGAATGAGCGAAATATGAGGTCTAAAAAGCAGACGACAGACAGACAGACAGACAGACAGACAGACAGACAGACAGACAGACAGACAGACAGACAGACAGACAGACAGACAGACAGACAGACAGACAGACAGACAGACAGACAGACAGACAGACAGACAGACAGACAGACAGACAGACAGACAGACTTTGAATTACGGATTACTTTGGTACACTTCGGACAAAACGCATACGTGCTCCGTTTTCTGATTCAAAATCCGTAAGCTGAGATATTGTGAAGTCAGTGCAAAATGACCGAAAACTTCCTGTCTGGCCAATGCCATTTTGCAGAGAAAACCGGCCTCTAAGGCTCAAGGATAAAATGCCGTGATGTCAAGGCTCATCAGGGAGTTGCTAAGATAAGAAACCAATGCTTAGGACTAATTGATAGATGAGTTCTTTGTCCGTCTTAACTACTCTCGTAATGCATACATTTATTTTTTATATAGTTGCACTACTTGGCCGTTTATCCCTAGAATCCCCATCCTCCAGGAGGGAGAGCCCAGGTAAACGTGTCCGACCCTCGCGCTACGAGCCCCCATGGTTCGATTCCGTGTGCGGTCACATTAATTTTGAGTTTGTGCGCAAACATCAGCCAAGAAGGGTTGTCGTGCGAGTCACACCCATGAGGGCCAACCTCTCCAGACACAGAGAGTGCACATGCCTTACGATTAGAAAGTCAGGGCCGCTGTACACCCTGAGTGAGCGTGTGCTTGGCGTGCTTGAAGTTCGTGCTCAGGAGTCAGCGGAACGGGCAGAATTGCCGTCAGCGCTGGTTGCGGGACGATGTCACCGAAAGCGTTGCACCAGAGTGGTCCCTAGAATAAAGTCCCCAGCTCATAGCCAAACCAGCAGATCTCACTTTAAAACCTCGATCTCCAACCGAGCAGCTTTGAGCAGTCGTTCAACTCTAGTCGGCACCGACAAGCTGCTGCCGGTGAACCTCGGCAGCTGCAGAGGCGAGAGAGTCGGCGACAGGTCGCCAAAGACGCAAGCGAGGACAGCCGGGAGGATGCGGCCAGGCGAGAGCAGCTCGAGCTCAGCCTTCGAGCCGACAGACAGGCCAAGAAGCTGGAGCAGCAGAAGCGCCAGAAGAAGAAAAAGAAGCACAAGCAGAGACGGAACAGCGACGAAGACGGCAGCCTTGGCAGTTTGGAGCTGCGGCCAGCGGCGGATGCGGCCGGTGCGGACGCTGCGGTGTTGCCAAGCGGAACCCTCGGAGCCGGCACCGCCAATGCTTGAGGAGCTCCGACTGTGATAGATGATAAGAGTCAAACTTGAGATCTCAACTTGAATTGTAGTTGTGGCATCACAGGTGTGGGTTCTCGGGCTGCAGGGATCTCAGATTGGAGTATCAGGATTGGGGTATCAGGATTGGGATCTTAGGATTGGGATATCAGGATTGGGATATCAGGATTGAGGTATCAGGATTGGGGTATCAGGATTGGGGTATCAGGATTGGGGTATCAGGATTGGGGTATCAGGATTGGGATCTTAGGATTGGGGTATCAGGATTGGGATCTTAGGATTGGGATATCAGGATTGAGGTATCAGGATTGGGATATCAAGATTGAGGTATCAGGATTGGGGTATCAGGATTGGGGTATCAGGATTGGGGTATCAGGATTGGGGTATCAGGATTGGGGTATCAGGATTGGGATCTTAGGATTGGGATATCAGGATTGGGATATCAGGATTGAGGTATCAGGATTGGGGTATCAGGATTGGGGTATCAGGATTGGGGTATCAGGATTGGGGTATCAGGATTGGGGTATCAGGATTGGGATCTTAGGATTGGGGTATCAGGATTGGGATCTTAGGATTGGGATATCAGGATTGAGGTATCAGGATTGAGGTATCAGGATTGGGGTATCAGGATTGGGATTCAGGATTGGGATTCAGGATTTGGATATCAGGATTGGGATCTAATGGGATTTAACATTACATTAACAACCTGAGATGAAAAATAGCCTTTGATCACTAATTACGTGGGAGTTTCTCCCTGAAAAGCAACATTGGTATCCCAACATGAGATCCTCACTCAAAGCTACACCCAAGAAGCTTTAATCTTGAGTACACTGAAGTTTTGCAACAGTTTTAATTTATTATTTTTACATTCGGCACGCAATGCAACTGATAATTAAAAAGTTTAGAAGCTATTATAATATCGTAATGTAGTTCGTACTTTCTGCCTAGACACATCAAGTTGCAGCATTCGCAGAACCAATGCCGGAATAGCAATTCGTATTTGGTAAACTTAGCACCGTAAAATTAAGTTGAAATTTTATCGAGAAAATAATAATGCTTCTTCGTAACATTCGACTTAATAAACATTACACTCGCAGTAAGTTTAAGCGAAACATTCCAATTAAGACGTCACAACACTTACGACAGTTTTAGTAAAGTTAAGGACTTAACTTTACTTAGCTGGGAGGCGTTGTCGTCCATTCCGCTAACCCCTGGCGACTACGGGCAGCTGGTGCTGTGGTGTCGTGCAGGGAGATCCGGTGGTGCCGGTGTCCGCAGCGCGGTCCCCCTCCGAAGACTCCAGAAAGTGGATGGTCGCTCGCCCGGTAGCCCTCAGGTAGCGGACTACCTGAGGGCTTCACAGTGAGAGATTCACGGGCCCGAAAACGTCCGATAGGTCCTGTCCTGAGTAAAGGCGCGGCATTCACAGATGAAGTTCTCCGCATTCTCAACACCGGAGAGGCAGAATCTCCCTGGAGGTGACGATGCCTGGCAAGCAGGGCTCTGGACAGTTCGGTTAATCAGCAAAATAATTTTGATTAAAGAATCAAGGACACAAAATCTGGAAACATTTCACCGCATTTCCAAATTAAGAATTTGCTAGCACCTTGATTGACAGGTAAATGCTACTACCTTAGGTAGTATTTGCTGGTTGAACATTATTAAACCAAGCGAAACATTTTCTTGCAACTACAGTACACTTTTGAAATGTACGCCCCTGCCCAGTAGGAATGTACATTGTGCAGTGCAAGGCTGTGCACAGTTACCAGTTGAATCCAGATCCGACAGCGTACAGCCGTTGCTTGAAAAACGCGTGAACGGGTTGTGCAGGGAGGGCGAGAAACAGACAGCTCTGTCAGTAAAAGAGATTTGTAAGCTAAATTGCATCAATCTATAAATATTGAAAAGTTTGAGTTTCTCCCGAAAACAAGCCAAAGCAAGCGGAAGCGACCTGATATTAATGGTGAGTCTTTACATACTTAATTATTAATGCTCAAACCAAACCATGTATCGAACTAACATCTCCGGCGCACGGCACTAAGTTACCAATTGACTTATAGGTTGTAGCCTAGTGGCTAGAGCATCGGACTCACGACTTGAAGGTCGGGGGTTCGATTCTCGATCCCACTGGAACAATTTGTGTCCTTGAGCAAGACACTTAACTCTGCATTGCTTCAGTTCACCCAGCTGTAAAATGGGTGCCAGCATTAGCTGGGGTAATTGAGGGTGTGTGGCGACCCCCCAATCCTTGGACTGAACAGCCGTACGCAGCCTTCAGATGCGCCGCGCAATAGCTGCGGCTGAGCTGTCGGTTGCACATCTGCCAATAATTTAGGGCAGGTGCAATCATTTATTAGCATATTTAGATTATCAATTGACTTTTTGTTTATTGAGTCCGTTGCTTTTTCTTAGTACTGTGAACTTTCTGAATGATTTCTGGCATTTCTACCAGGAGACGGAACCTCTGCTGGGATTTGCTTATGTTGCTGCAGCCGAAGCGGCCACAAGGGTGTTTTGGTACCGTTGGTACGTGCTGCTAGTGTACTGCCTGCTGGTTACGCAACAGGGGGCAGTGTGGAGCCACTGGGGACCCATTTCCGACAGCATGCAGGCGGCTTACAATTGGAGCAACGCCACCATCAGCCTCCTGTCGTTCTGGGGCCCCATCACCTACGTGGCCTGCTTCTACCCGTGGACGCTTTTCATGCGCAGGCGCAGTCTGCGCTCCGCCTGCGTCGTATCGGCCGCCTTTGTTGCTCTCGGCTGCGTCCTGAAGGCGATGCCGGTCCATTCTGACTCGATTTTCGCCGCGATGTGCCACGCCTGCGGCATTCTCAACGGGTTCGCCGGGCCGGTGGTCACGGCAGCCGGCACCAAGCTGGCTGCTGAGTGGTTTCCTATGAACGAACGGGTCACCGCTGTTGCCATAGCAACTATGAGCCAGTCGCTGGCCCGACTCTGTCCTTTCTCATCGGTAGGCCGATAGCTACAATGCGCAATGCAAGAATCTTTCAAGATGTATTCCAGTACATAACCATAAGGGGGTTGTAGCCTATAGTGGCTAGAGCGTCGGACTCACGACTTGAAAGTCGGGGGTTCGATTCTCGACTCACTCGGAACAGTTTGCGTCCTTGAGCAAGACACTTAACTCTGCATTGCTTCGGTTCACCCAGCTGTAAAATGAGTGCCATGCATTATCTGGGGTAATTGAGGGTGTCTGTGGCGACCCCCCAGTCCTTGGATTTAACAGACGTATGCAGTAGTAGTAGTAGTAGTAGTAGTAGTAGTAGTAGTAGTAGTAGTAGTAGTAGTAGTAGTAGTAGTAGTAGTAGTAGTAGTAGTAGTAGTAGTAGTAGTAGTAGTAGTAGTAGTAGTAGTAGTAGTAGTAGTAGTAGTAGTAGTAGTAGTAGTAGTAGTAGTAGTAGTAGTAGTAGTAGTAGTAGTAGTAGTAGTAGTAGTAGTAATAGTAGTAGTAGTAGTAGTAGTAGTAGTAGTAGTAGTAGTAGTAGTAGTAGTAGTAGTAGTAGTAGTAGTAGTAGTAGTAGTAGTAGTAGTAGTAGTAGTAGTATTGTAGGAGTAGCAGCAGCAGCAGCAGCAGCAGCAGCAGTAGTAGTTGTAGTAGTAGTAGTAGTAGTAGTAGTAGTAGTAGTAGTAGTAGTAGTAGTAGCACATAACGCTGTAGATGCAGAAAGCTTAAATTAGTTTTTCACTGATCGCAGCAGAATTCGGAGCTGCTAGAAAACGAACAGGAGCTTCTCTTATGCATTTTCGTTAAACTTTCACACTGTTTACTTTATCTAAACAGTTATCGTTAGTTAGCACACCGGAAATTTGTTCCAGGCAACTTTGCCGTGCAGGACGTTGGAGAAGTAAACACCTCCGCAGTCTCGTCCAACACAAAGTACAACGAATCGTTGAGGTAAGCTTTGCGAATGAAGATGGCATATCATGGAGGAACATTGACCTAAAAACATCGGGGTAGATCCATTTTGGGATCGGAGAGGCAGTATAGTCATTTCTTATCTCCCGACGCTTAGATAGAAAGCCATGAACACAGAGCGCCATGGTGACTGCCTTTATCAGCAGCAGGTTTCTCAGAAGCATCAGATATTCACTCCCTGTGCTGGGACAGGTGAAAAATGAAATTCGGATGCAATCGATTACTCGTTGGACCAGTCGACTGAAGACGTTTAGACATCCCATCCAGATCCCCGACCCTTGTGCTCCCAGGATCTTGTTGCCGAATATAATATCCCTTTACGATAAGTCTTAGAACTAAGCCTCCTTAGCATGGGCGTCGCCATAGATTTTATGGTGGGGAGACAAAGCCGGTAATTCAAAATGTACATGACTAAATTCCTACATTTCCATTATTTTGAGAATCGTGTTGTCAGTGCTCCTTTTGGCGCCGCGGGCACTCATTTTGGCGCCGCAGGCATTTCTTTTAGCGCCACAGGCATTCATGTTGGCACCGCAGGCACTCATTTTGGCGCCGAAGGCGCTATATTTTGGCGCCCTGAAAAAATATTGTTGATTACCACAATGAGTCACATTGGCATTAGCTTTTACTGGGGGGCATGCCCCCCTGTCCCCCACTCCCCGGTGGTGACGCATTGCAATGGTTCAATAACTCATCCTGCTGAATCATCTGTAGAATCATACGGAACCAGGTGGCGCTGTACAACTACGCAGATCTCGGCGTCGCCTGCCTGATTCTGCTGCTCATTCTGCTGTACTTTCCCAGCCGACCAAAGCTGCCGCCAAGCGTCTCCTCACAGCTGGAGCGATCGCCAGACAAGGGCCTGCTGCACCTGGGTCTGAACACCTGGCTAGCCGTACTGGCATTCGGCATGCCGAACGGAGTCACCAACTCCTATAGCGCTGTGTTCGACTTGAACATGCTGGCCTACAAAGTTCGTCAGGAGAAATCCGACTGGATTGGCTTCGCCTCTTCTGCCGCTAGCATGGGCCTCATTCTGCTGGCCGGCCGTCTTGTTGACTGCTTCCGCCGGCCTCGCATGGCAGCGCTGAGCACCGGCTTGCTGATCATGTCCACCGTATCGTTCGTCTGGTTCACTCTGATCTGCGAGCTGCCCGGCCTCAGAACTACACTGGGCCTATACTTGGGCAACGTGCTGGGCATAGCAGCGCAGACTGCCACTACGCCTCTGTTTTTCGAGATGGCCTGCGAGAGCGCCTTCCCGGTTGGCGAGGAGACAACCACCATGGTGGTGACCGCCTGCAGCAACGTGTTCTCCGCCCTGTTCCTGACCGCTCTGTTCTTTCCACAGATGGGCACCCGCTGGATGAACTACGCATCTACGGGGTCCTGTCTGCTAGCTGTGCCTTTAGTGTTGCGCTTCCGCGAAGTCTACCGCAGACGGGAGTACGACCTGCTGGCAACCGAGTCGTCAGGCGCCAGTGTTCAGGCCTGATTGGCCCGTAGCTTACCAAAAACTTCAATTGGTGCGGATTCATTTCAATATTGCAACACTGTACTTTTGATTGCTCGTGTACCTGTGTAAGTCCCCAATTGTGCAACAATCAAGTTTACCTTTGATTTTCACTGTAGCTATGTAAGCAGTATTGTTCTATGCTGTTTCGAGATAATGCATTTATTTTTAATTACAATATCTGCCTTTCCTTAATTCGAAGTTGGAAGTTGTAGTAAGATCTGCTCATGTAATTGTAGTTTAGATATTTGAATATTTTTTAAACGCTATACAACACCCTGAACTCATTCTTAATTAACAACTCATGCCTTAACGATGACTATAATGAAAGTTCAATTTCAAATCTAAATGGTCCATAGAATCCAAGTCGATATATTCGTTGCTCGAAGCCTCAAGAGTGCCAAACGCAAATCATTAAAACGCTATAGTCTATGGCTCAACTGCAACCGCAGCTTGAACTGTCACGGCAAAGCGCAGCGGTTCGAATTGCGCGAGCAAGAGCGGCTCTGAACAATTTGTTAAACAACTAAGCGAGCGTGGCCGTCGCGGGCGGATCATCGTCATCAACCAAGTGTTGTAGTCTCAGACAGAAAAGAATGTGCAGCCTACCACAGCCGCCCTACCCGGCCATGTGTCCGGCGCCAGGCTTCTGTCCGCCCTACTCAGTCCGAGAGAACTGTTGCCCTCCTTGCGGCCCGTGCGGACCGAGCGGGCCCTGCGCCCCTTGCGGACCCTGCGCACCTTGCGGACCCTGTGCACCTTGCGCCCCGTGCTGGATACCGAAGCCGCCCTGCGATCCTAGCGTCATGCCACAGATCCAGCTGTGCCCACCACCGCCACCCCTCTGCGTGCCTCCCTGCCCGCCGCCGCCGTGCTTCGATTTCGTTTGCACCTTCAGACGACTACCGGACCTTTGTCCGACCTCCGACTGCTGCCGCATCAGCTACTCCAGGCCTGCGGGTTGCCCGCCTAGCGGAACCAGCTGCTGCCCTCCGCCTGCCTGCGCTCCGACGTACAGCGGATATGGCGGCTGCAGCAGCGGAACCTGCGGCTAACTAACAGCAGCCGACTGACGGCATGCTCTGACACGTGATATTGGCACCGATGCCTGCGCTATAATCTCTTTGTTTCGCCTCCCGATGAATTCGGCCTAGATGCAGCTACTACGAGTATAGACATAAACTGTATGCGGTTACGTATTCACCTGTACGCGTACCCGATTGTTTAAACCCCTATATTTTAGCCGCGCTACGCTTTGCACGCACAAGAATACACTATAATTATGTTGTTTATTTAGGATGCAGTGTTGCCTCTCGGACAACCAGTTCGTACGCTCAAAGAAACTCTAATAAAAATGCGAATAACTTGCTAATCAAATTATTTGAAGCTGGGAAGTTACAATACTTCCAAAGTCGCTCGCAACCCGATAAGTTCCTTGGCGAGAAGTTCCAAAATAAGCTTCAATTTCCATGCATAGCGCTCTGTGTGCGTACCACGAGACTCTAAACCTTCTATGCTCCACAATGAAGAACCGAAACCTATAAGGATGCAAATGCAATAGCTAGTACTAGCTTGGAACGTCTTGAACTTTAGATAGATAAAATAATTGCAGTTTCGATAGGATCATAAATTTGTCTTTATATGGGTTTTTGATGGTGCTGATTTCAAATTTGAGTTTCCTTTGTGCCAACCACCGGGGCATAGGGAATTGGGGGTTTTTGGGTGGGGGGATTCTTCATGGGAATTGATTTTACCTACCTAAACATCCATAGAGGCATGGGGAATATCAATTTTGAGACAAGGGCAGGGGGTCCAGGGGGGTCCACGGGGGCTCAATGACCAACAACTGGGGCATGGGGAATGGGCAATGGGGAATTTTTAGAAGTTTTTTTTGCTTTATCACCATTTTGGAAACCCCCTAAGTGTTTGGCAAAAGTTTCAGAAAAATCAGCAAATCGGAAGTATTTTACGTACCTAATGTTCAAGAAGTCCTTAGCTTCTAAGGATTCTTGATTTCAACTGCATGGCCTCCAAAAAGGAGACTATACAGACATTAGATCTATCCATCTCTGCAAGTTTGATGCTGACTTAACCCACCCATTCACTGAATGACGTGTGATTACATGCTCGAAATGCTGCGTGATCATTTAAATTTCTCGGGGAAAGCCTCCTTAGAAATGTGTTAAACCCTATGGTACAAGCGGACTAAAAACACGCTCGTATCCCGCCTTAATTCCAACTAGAAAGAAATCGACAATAACACTAGTCCATATACTAAAAATGGTCTGTCGGTAGGTATCTATCTAGGTAGGTATGTGATCGTAAAACTTACTTGTAAGTAAACAAGTAAGTAAAACTTACTTTTGTTAGAGCGAGAAGGAAGCTTGAGTCCAATCCAATCTAAAAAGTTCAGCAAACGTATTCGAATGCACTTTCTACGAGTAATACAATGAACTCAAAGTCGACATTCTCCTCTCGAATGCACACAGCATCCCAAGTTTTCCTAGAGCACCCGTATTTGAAATGAAAAACGAGGCGAGAAAACCAACTATGGTTTGACTGATTGATATGGTATTTGAAATCAAATTTCAATCAAGCTGGATGTTTCGTTCAGTTTTAAACCGCTTTTTATGCTCGTGTGATTCAAACAACACAAAATGCATAAACTACCATAAATGAATCCAAAGTTTGCTAAACATTTTGATCGCTTCAAATCTAAATTCGTATGCAAAAAAATTAAAAATACTTTCACTATGCATTCCTAGATATTCGGATACTTGAATCCTATTCAATCAATTATTGTGATAGAAAAAACTCTCCAGTGTGAAGGCTGTACGCTCAATTTATATAAATAAGCACATACACTGTAGAAGCGCATTGGGAATTCACTAAAAAAGCGCCAACCAACAAAGGCCAGGCTACCGCGTTCTACGTCTAAACGAAAAATTAAACTAATAGCGTCCAGTTTCACCCTCGAAAAAGCGCTGGTCGACCAGTTACTTAGCAAACGTTCCCAGAAAGCAGTCCGGCATTTGTAACATAACTTTTAGGGCATTCTACGCCTAAACAAAGCAAATTGCAGAAGTACCATCCAGTTTCATTCTCACAAAAGCACTGGGTCGATCAGTTACTTAGCAGACGTTCCGGGAAGCAGTCCGGCCTCCTTCGCCAGGAAGTGGAAGTACGAGTCCTGCTTAGCCAGCAGGTCCCGAGGAGGCGCGAACTCTCGGACCCGACCGCTGTCCAGCACCATCACCCGATCCGAGTCCATGATGGTGGCCAGGCGATGGGCGATGATAATCACGGTGCTGTCGGCGAACTGCTGTCTCACGGTGGCCATGATCAGCGAGTCGGTCTCCAGGTCGACAGCGGCAGTGGCCTCGTCCAGCACGAGGAGTCGACTGCGCCGCATGAGCGCTCTGGCCAGACAGACGAGCTGGCGCTGTCCTACCGACAGGTTGGTGCCGCCCTCTCCGCACTCGTGCGCCAATCCCGCTGACAGACCGCGAGCCCAGCTGGACAGGTGCGCCGCATCCAGAGCAGCCCACAGCTCCTCGTCTGTGCGCTCATCGAACGGGTCCAGGTTCGATCTGAGACTGCCGCTGAACACAGTCGGCTCCTGCGGCAGGATGGTCAGTGCTGAGCGCAACGAGTGCAGGCCCAGCCGGTCGATTCGGACTCCGTCCACCTCGATGTGGCCAAAGGCCGACTCGATCAGACGGAACAGGCCCAGCGTGAGGCTGCTCTTCCCTGCTCCAGTTCGACCCACAATCCCCACTTTGTGACCCGGCTCAAAGCTCACGCTGATGCCCTGCAGCACCAGATCGAGTCCCGGTCGATAGCGAGTGGCGTAGTTACAGAACTCGACTCGACCTCTCGAAGGCCAGCCAGAGGGAGGCAGCGAGTCCGTTGTCCACGGCGCCTCCGTCTCCAGATTTGAGTACTCGTCCAACCTTTCCACAGCCACTGAGTTTGTTTCTAGCTCTGTAAGTTGACGGACCATCCAGTTAAGGGCATCAGATATTTGAAGAGCGTAAGACACCGATAGTCCAACGAGACCGGGAGTCAGCGAGTCGCGACCAAGGACCGCTAGCAAAGCGGCAATCACCACTGCTGCTGTTCCAAGAAGTTCCAATCTGAAGCCGAGCCATCTGTTTGAAGCCAGCTTTAGGAAATAAAACCTGCAAAATTTAAAGGTTTTTTACATTTAGATTATAAACTATTGGTGTAAGCGCTTGAAAAAATAACAAACAATAAACTTTACAGTTTAAAAAATCAAATAAACACAAATGCTTCTAACCTTGAATTGTTATCAACTCGATAGTCTGATATTCCGACAAACCGCTGCTGCTGACGGAACGCTCGAATGACCGCCGCGCCAGCGATGGACTCGCTGAAGTTTGTGAGTATCGGAGATCGCGATCTCGAGTCCAAACGACGGCTTTGCCGAGAGATGGGCAGGTAGAAAACCTGAATACCTGCGTAGATAATGCCGAGAGGAACTACTGCGGCAAGAAATATTGGCGTCGTGTACGAAATGACAATTATGCAAGACACCGTGGCCATGAAGCACTCTAAAAAATCGTTTATTATCATCGGCAGCTCTCGATCAACAACTTCCATGTCCTTGCTGAACCTGTTAACGATTCGACCAGTCGGTGTGGTATCGAAGAAACTCATCGGAACTCGAAACAGACGAGTCAGCAAAGACTTGTGGATTGAACGAGATGCTCTCAGTGCGGAGTAGACCCCCATTACAGCATATATACCAACAAGGACAACAATTCCTACTCCGAAGATACCGTAAATGCTGAGGTAGTAGTCATTTATGTCTCGAAGGTATGCAGAGTTGTTCAGGTTTCCAGTGACGCTAGCATTCGAAAAGAGCGGGTCTGAAGTCCAAGTGGACAGCCACACGCTGCTAGCAACGTTGACAACGGTGTAAGCGAGATGCGCCATTATGGTCATTAGAACCAGATGATATCCACGAGCTGCGATGTAAAATACATACGACTTAAGAGACACGCTTCCGGACTCCATTGTCTCCTCGTCAATCAACCGTCCGGATTGCTCAGCAGCCTTCCTGGTACCGTCCACATCTTCATCACGCGATGGTAGCTTCTCAGATGTTAGTTGGCTGATCCTGCAACAAAATTTGAAAGCATGCAAGTGTTGACAACGAGCGAGCTCTGAGTTTTTGTACCAGTATGCTTGAGCAGAAAACCCTCTGGGTAAATTACTTAGACGTTTGGCGCACAATCGAAGGCCTCTTCGAGTCAAGTCTGTCGGCAGTGTCGGAGCAGTGGCTGTTTACTGAGCTGGACATCTGACGGACGTGATGAGGTGGTGGAGATTGACTTGAAGACGTTGCAACCACAGCCGGACTCTCTGCACATACTTCGTGAGCAGAGCTTGTGCAGCTCGCGAGTCTCTGCAAGATCCTCGCTTTCTCCGCCGCCAACTCTTCGTCTTCTTCTTCTCTCTGGGGCTGCCGCGGCGATCTCTGCGATCGAGACGCTGACGTCGCGAGACCTGCTGGCTCGCTTCCGCTCTCCGTCATGTAGGAAGAACTCCTTCAGGAAACTCGCGAACGGTCCATCGTGATCCAGCAGATGCTCGTAGCTGCCCTGCTCGCTGATGCGACCGTTGTCAATGACGACAATCTCGTCTACGTGAGGCAACCAGTGAATGCCGTGAGTGACGAGAATTCGAGTCTTGTCACGAAGAAGACCAGACTTTCCAATCACCTAAAATGTACCAGTTTATCCTTAGGTTTTACCAACAATTAACATACAGTAAGCAACTACGAGCTATTTTATCCATCTTTGATTGCAGACAATAGAGGCCTGAATCATTATGCTGACCTCGTGGAAGAGCTTCTTGCCGACATGCGAGTCCACGGCTGCCAGAGGATCGTCCAGTAGGTAGATGTCGCTGTCTTGGTAAACGGCCCTCGCCAGGCTCACTCGCTGCTTCTGTCCTCCAGACAGGTTGATCCCGCGCTCTCCGATCTCAGTCGCATCGCCCGCAGTCAGCAGCTGCAGGTCCTTTTCGAGCTGACACGCGCGCAATGCTTCGTCGTAGCGAGCTTGGTCGAAGTCGCGACCGAACAGAATGTTGTCCCTCACGGTCAGGTTCTGAATCCACGCCTCCTGCGGCACGTACGCCACTGAGCCCTGCAAGGAATACATTGACGAAAAATTCATTCAAGTCTTGAATTTACTCACAGCGTCTGGGTTATCAACTGAAAACCACAAACGAAGTTTAAAAATGTAATTAGCTACTCACTCGAGTAGTAATGCTGCCACAAAATTTCACAGTTTCGCCCAAAACTGATTGCAGCAGAGACGACTTTCCGCAACCGACTTTGCCAACGATTGCGATGAGTTTACCTTTAGGTACTTGAATGTTCACGCTGGAGATCATGAAGTTTGTAGTGAAGCATTCTATTAGTGTTATTTTATGAACTTAAAAATTACTTATGTCAGCACCCACAGAACTAAACTCCTCTCTGTAGTGAGTGAAACGAGGCTAGACTGCTTGTTGTAGTCGATAGTTGCCGAAAGCTTGCAGGCGAGAATAATAGCGATCAGTATATTTATTGAATTATTGAGCTGAGTGAGAATGGTGGCTAAAGTCGCACCATGCACATTTGATATTGTACGCATAAGGGTTGAGCTAGCAGAGTCACCCGGCGCAGCCGCTAACAACCCCCAACACACACACGATAGTAGGCGCTGCCTACACTCTCCTTACTCTTTCAGCAGCGGTTCGGAATCAGTTCGTTTCCATCCAAAAGAGGCGCCTTCGATTTCTACCGAGTTGCCATCTGAAACATTTTTTCAAGGACGTGAAGCACCACAAAGGTATAAAGCGTGCATACCTGCAAGATGTATACCACTCACCTGGAGAGCTTGGAAGCTTCAGAACACTCGACTCATCAATGTCGTCTTCAAACAGAAAATTCTGGATGCGCTTAATGGACACGTAGGCCTGTTTGAAAAGTCATGGAAGCTATGTTTAAAAGATTTTTGGACACTAAAAATTTGAAAAGCTCTGCGAAAAATGACCTACATTAACGGATTCCGTAATTGTCCAAGGTAACACTGTGATAGGAAAACGCAGAATGTTGAAAAGCGTCAAAGATACAAACGCCTTGCTTGCAGTAAGAATATGATCATCACCAGAGTAGATGTACGTGATGAAAGTGAGCACCATCACGAGGAATGGAGCCACTGTCCACATGATGATCACAACTGAAAACAGGTAGGACATCTGGCCCAAAAATCCCACTTCTGTGCGTCGTACGTGGCTGATTTTCTGCTGAAACGATGGTTCCCATGCGTACAGCTTGATCACCTTCATCGCATTGAGCACTTCGTTAAGCAGCTTAAGCCGCTCATCCTTTGTCTTCATTTCCTTCTCTTCCAGCTTCTGCGCTTTGGCCATGATGTAGCCGTTGACTGGAATTATCACAACGAAAATTCCGATTCCCGCAAGAACTGCCGTGCCAAGCTGAGCCCACAGCATCACCAAAGCGATTACGATTTGGACTGGAGACACCAGCATCGCCCAGAAAAAGGCTGCATTTGGATAATAATTAATTAATTATTTTCTGACAATATAATGAGGAGTACTCACAAAGCATTAAACTGCTGCAAATTCACTGAAGTCAAAACTTACGTATGGAGTCTGCGATTTTGTTTGAGTCAACAGTCATGAGATTGACAATTTCGCCAACTGTTGACCTCGCTCTCGATTCTTGTGTCAGCGTCAAAGACTGAAGTTTGGTGGTTTGATACCAAAGTATTTTGAACGCAACCACTCAGACATCGCTTTGAAATAGAAATAAAATAATTACCTTGCGGTAAATTGAAGCAATCAATGCTGAACGGAACTTGATTCCGCAGGTGAGACTCAATTGAAACGAGGCATGAAAAGTAATGCTGCTCAATACGGCTACTACAAAGAAGAGAAAAGTGTACAAAATTCCATGCCACAGCTCTTCTCCGTTGGTGGAAAAGTTGATCAAACTTTCCAGGAGAAACGGATTGGCGAATGCCAACAACCCGTGGATCATCATGATCGACCAGGACAGAATCAGCTGGCTTCCGAATGCTTTCCAAAGTGCTGGAAGAAGCTTGCGTCGGTGGCGACCTCCAGCGCCGTCTCTACTGTCATTGCTGTGCAGCTGGTCGCCCTCCGAGACGCCCGAATCGACCAGCTGCTCCGTGTCTGCATTGACTCGATGATGAGTAAAGCTCAGATTCTCTTGCTGCTCGGCCGCGTCACGCTCGCTTCGTGACAGCGCCACCAGCGGAGGGAAGTAGCGCACAAACTCTCCGTGCACATTCCGAACTCGCAATGACGGGTCTAGCCGGTTCACGTCCGCCTCTCCGATCTCCTTCCTGTACGCGTTCAGCACGGATCGGTCAAGCCAGGAAAACGTCAGTCGCGAAATGATTGACGAGCGGCACTCGGCGAACACCGGCTGTCGCTCCGCCGCTGGCACTGCTCCAGCCGCTCCCACCGACCCAGTCGCAGTCGGAGAGTCGTCCGCCTCGTCTGCAGGCGTCAAACCGGAGTCGTAGATACAGGTGAGGACCAGCTGAGTCAGCAGCAGAGCCAGGTACGATGAGAACGTCGTCAGACCGTAGACGTCTAGAACTGAGCCCTGCAAGAATTTCAAATTGCTGGATGAGCCACTTATAATTGTGGGAAGAACTTTTCGGGTACTCATAGTTATGAGTAAAAGTAACCATTTAAAAAGCAGCATCCCGCTTCACTTACAGCATCCGAGGACTTGATGATCCTGGTGTACAACACGGGAACCGACACCACCAGAGACATCATGTAGAAGAAGAACATCATCGCTGATGCTCCAATCAGCCTCTTCTGCTCCATCGATTGCACAACGAGACACACAATCTGGAATGTGTGTGTGTCACAGTTTTGAGGTGTCTGTCACAGATTTCTCACATCTCTCACAACGCTCTCGTCAGTCCGCACTCACCAACGCCACTACCAGAACACTCGGCGACACGTAGCTGATCGCGTCCGGCTCTTCTCCGCTCGCCTCTTGCGACGCAGCCTTCAGCAGGTCCATGAATGGAGCGACGACCAGCAGTGCTGACACCAGCTGTGGATGGTTGCGCAATTCTCGTGTCACCTTTGCTTTACCCGTCATTGATCGACATTATAAGGAGTCATTACTAGTGGATTTGCTCCATGCCTGTATGAACGAGACTTACCACTTTGGCAGTGAACAGTCGAGTCCATCTGACGAGTAGCTCGGAAGGACCTGAGGTACACGAGATACGGAATGAAGAGGAGCAGCAGCGCAGCTGAAGGCAGTGCGAGTGCGGACTTGCAGAAGCAGTCGCTGAACACGGGCCTGGCGCTGTTCCAGCTCACTGCCTCCTCCTGCAGGGTGAACGCGTTAGGGTTCCATCCAAATTTATTAACACATTTTACGTTGACTTTTTATGCGCTAATAAGACTGAAAGATCTTGGAACTTACGAAGAAGACGTTTTTGCAGAACCCGGTGAAGTTGACCGGCATTGCTTTCAGCAGATTTTGCGAAGAAGAAATCTTTGTCGGTTTTACTCACTCGTCTTAGCTCATGAGGCTGTGAATAAATGAATGATTGAAAAAATCTGGGGGCTTGTGAATGGGCGAGTCTAGTCATTTATACACTGCTGTAGGGGAAGCCGCAACTTTTATCTCTCGAATTGCATTCGGATGGCGCAATCCGTGAAAGCGAGCCCTACAGGCTGGTGTTTATCTAATCATGACCTCAGCCAGGCGCAATGCTACAGGTTAGACCGAGAGACTACATGTAGAGTCAAAGAAAAAGCAAGCATGCACTGAGTGCCGTAGTGAAGTGACTCTTTCTCTTCTCGGGATTCGAGTTTCCGATACGATTAGTGATTATTAAGTATGCATCAAACGCAACCTTGTTGGCTTAACTTCTCATGTCGGTATTTTTCCTGACTTGTGTATAATGCGTTGCAGTATACGAGAAAATCAGATAGAGATAGCGGACCATTGACTGCATCTACGTAGCTTCCATTGGGACCCTTAACACAGTTCACAGTTTCCATGGTTCATACGGTTCACAGTTTTTATAAGGTCCCTTAACACGATTCACAGTTGTTATAAGGGCCCTTAACACGGTTCACAGCTTCCATAAGGTCCGTTAACACTGTTTACAGCTTCCGTAGGGTCTCTTAGTCTTGTCTTAGCACATTGCATTTAGTTACAGTAGCCAAAAGACTGAGTATTTAATAAATTTGAGGCTATTTTAATAATTTGAAAAATCAGGGGCAAACTGAAAAGCGAATAAGTCAGTTAAAATGAATACCGAGAGTTCACTTACCCAGAGTAGAATCAGTAGGCCAGCACCTAGCAGTCGAATTTCGTCAGTTAGGAGCAAAAAATTATTAAATAAATGCAGGCTTAATGACTGTCCATTTCAAAATCTTTGCATTGCAATCGCTCTTTCATTCACGCAGTAAAAGAGAAAGCAAGATCTCTATCTCCAGGGTTGATAAGGTATAAGAGCAGCGATTAAGCAAGAGAGAATTAACTTATAGCGTCTTAACCTAAAAAAATAGACTGATGAATGGTCAATAAGTACGCGAAAAATGTTGACACAGAGACGAGACTGTAAAGGTCTTACACTCCGATAGAGGGAGGGATCACGCAAAACTAAGTGTACGCGCAATCTTGTAGAACTGAGCGAAACCCCCTCCCCCCATTTCGTCTGCCCTCCGCCCCCACCCCCCTCCCACAACCCGCCCAACGAGGGAGTGTACTCTATGTAGATTGGTCCACTGGGGTTAGAAAAACCATCGGGAGCGGCCAGGACGCAATGTACATAGATGAGCGTGCATAAAGCAAATAGGTTGGTTCACTTGTGCGCTTAGATGCTTCCAGCGTGGCGTTTCAATGGTTCATGTAGGCTACTGATTAAAAGTAGCACACACTGATTAAAATTCAATAAGTACACTGTGCACTTTAAAATAAAGCTGGTCGACACCTGTACACTAGGATCGAGGAACACCGCAAGAAGGCTAGCGCGATTCATGACCATCTGCTAATGTGCAACGCGTGTGCCGACATCAAACATGATCAAAAGTTTAAAATTATTGATCGCGGATTCAGCACCAACACAAACTAAATGTGTGGGAAGCCCTGTACATCAAACAGTTAAAGCCTACCCTGAATGTACAACTGACAGGAAGGGGGGCTAGTACTATTCTTAGATACTATTCTACGGCTACTTAAAGGTTCAAGCCTACTTTCTTTTAATTCGTAAAGGTAATTTCTTGCATTTCTAACAAAATATTGTCACCTGACGATGCTGAAAGGGTGCGTCATAATATTCGTCACAATATCAATTGAATGCAAATGTTTTATATTCTATTCTACAAAGGCATACTTGAACAGAAGTAGTATATACGAAAAACCAGACGAAATATCGATCTGATCCTAGACTGGATTTCGCACGTCTTGCGTTCACTTGCGTTCACTTGCGTGACATCGAGTTAATGTTTACTTTTCATTTTTAACCCCATATGCTCCTGAGGCTGCAAACCGTGAGGAAAGAAATGAAATTTAATTAAATTTAAGCGACACTGCCCGGACAAACTACTGAAAAAGAGTCTACGCTCTGCATTTTTCACAACTTTAATGCAAGTTGACGTGACACATCCATCGTGCAGTTATTCTAGTATCCGTGGCACCAGCTGAAGGGGTTGGGCAATGGCCCCCTGGCCAACCCCCTGGATCCACCAGTTGTTTTGACTCAAAATGACTCTTAACTTCTTTAGTTTATGCTGAAAATGATAAATATCAACAAAATTGGCTACCCAGCGGGCCATCCATAAAGTCTTGGATAAATAGCTGATGCGCATTTTGTAGATAAAAATTACGAACGCAACGTGATTTTTTGATGCACACTACATGCATAGCATAAAAAATGAACAATAGCGAAACCTTAACTAGCTAATGCACTGTTAGAGGGTTACACATCTTATATATTTATTTCATACGATTATGCAGACAGTACCTGATTCACAAAATCTCAGCTAGAACAATCGTTGCAAAGAACCATCCATACGAGCTCGTAGCTGCCATCGTGAACAGTCGAGTTCTTTGCCGTTTCTTCAACCGAAAACGCGGTTTTTGTCCACGCCACAGAAACATAGCAATAAAAATATTAAATATTGAGCGGTAAAAATGATTAAGCATTAAGCAATTTGGCTGCTAGCACAAGCACCTTCAACACGTAAGAAGTGCCACAGATGTACTCATGTCCTTTTACTTATTCAATACTAACTGGAACATCTCGATATTTACGAGACACCGTATATACCTTTGTTTTATACCTTGAATTATCGAAACAAAGTTACAGAGTTAGGTGAAAAAGCATTGTTGTACTCTTAGCTATTTTATATACAGTTAAACAATTGTCCAGAAGCTAAATCGGGAGGCCATTAGATTTCTCACTTCGTTATCTCATTTCCTTTGTCAATTTAACTCTAGTCTACATAAATTTCCGTGGTTCACATTAATCACAAGTGTATTATGAAAAACGACTCGCAAAGGAAGCTGTGTGCCCATGATATTTGATCAAGGATTGCTGCCTGTAAATCCCAAAATCAGATACGGATCAGACACCGTAAAAGCTAAAACTATTTCAGTTAAAATAAGCGCTCAAAAAGGTATTCCAATTCTTTAGGACAACTGGAAAGGTTAAAAATCCTGAATTACATAGCCGACGTTCCGGGAAGCAGTCCGGCCTCCTTCGCCAGGAAGTGGAAGTACGAGTCCTGCTTAGCCAGCAGGTCCCGAGGAGGCGCGAACTCTCGAACCCGACCGCTGTCCAGCACCATCACCCGATCCGAGTCCATGATGGTGGCCAGGCGATGGGCGATGATAATCACGGTGCTGTCGGCGAACTGCTGTCTCACGGTGGCCATGATCAGCGAGTCGGTCTCCAGGTCGACAGCGGCCGTGGCCTCGTCCAGTACGAGGAGTCGACTGCGCCGCATGAGCGCTCTGGCCAGACAGACGAGCTGGCGCTGTCCTACCGACAGGTTGGTGCCGCCCTCTCCGCACTCGTGCGCCAGTCCCGCTGACAGACCGCGAGCCCAGCTGGACAGGTGCGCCGCATCCAGAGCAGCCCACAGCTCCTCGTCTGTGCGCTCATCGAACGGGTCCAGGTTCGATCTGAGACTCCCGCTGAACACAGTCGGCTCCTGCGGCAGGATGGTCAGAGCTGAGCGCAACGAGTGCAGGCCCAGCCGGTCGATTCGGACTCCGTCCACCTCGATGTGGCCAAAGGTCGACTCGATCAGACGGAACAGGCCCAGCGTGAGGCTGCTCTTCCCCGCTCCAGTTCGACCCACAATCCCCACTTTGTGACCTGGCTCAAAGCTCACGCTGATGCCCTGCAGCACCAGATCGAGTCCCTGTCGATAGCGAGTGGCGTAATTACAGAACTCGACTCGACCTCTCGAAGGCCAGCCAGAGGGAGGCAGCGAGTCCGTTGTCCACGGCGCCTCTGTCTCCAGATTTGAGTACTCGTTAAGCCGCTCTACAGCCACTGAGTCTGTCTCTAGTTCAGTCAGCTGACGGACCATCCAATTCAAAGAGTTTGAAATATCTAGCGCGTATGACACTGACAATCCAACGAGACCGGGTGTCAGCGATCCTCGAGCGAGCACTGCGAGTAGTGAAGCGATAGTCACAGCGACAGTGCCAAGTAGTTCTAGACGAAAGCCGAGCCAACGGTTCGATGCAACTTTTAGAAAGTAGAATCTGCAGCGTTTTTATGACTTTGTGTTATTTGTCTGGCGGAAAACACTCTCTACTATACATTCACCCACGGACGAAAAATGTTTGTTAGAAAGTTTGAGTATTTGGATGATTTTCTTAATTTCAAAGCCAATTCTGAATATGAAAACTTATGCATACGCTGGTATCGCTTGTTTAGGAATTATTCTAACGCTTTCTATGATTTCTTTGTTAAATTCAAGCCCTGACTCAAGTTATCAGATGTTAAAAGAAAATAAAAGTCGCCGAAGCGGAAGACGCCAGAAAAACCCACCTGGCATTGCAGTCAACCCGATCGTCTGATATATGAATGAATCGCTGCTGCTGACGAAAGGCTCGAATGATGGCTGCACCAGCGACTGACTCGCTAAAGTTTGTCAAAATTGGAGATCGGGATCTAGAGTCTAAGCGACGACTCTGTCTTGAGATTGGCAGATAGAACACCTGAACTATTGCATAAATGATTCCAAGAGGCAGCACAGCTGCTAGAAAAATAGGTGTTGTGTAGGAAATCACAACGATGCAAGACAAACTAGCCATTAAGCACTCATAGAAGTCGTTGATTACCATTGGAAGCTCATGGTCGACCACTTCCATGTCTTTGCTAAATCTGTTAACTATTCTTCCCGTCGGAGTGGTATCAAAGAAGCTCATAGGAGCACGAAACAGGCTACTAAGCAAGGAATTGTGTATCAATCGAGATGCGCGCAGAGAAGATACCGCCTCAATCATAGCAAATATCGCAACGAGAAGCACAACAGCAACGCCCAGTGTTCCATAGATCTCAATGTAGTAGTCATTCAGTTCTCTTAATAATACGGAGTTGTTAAGATTTCCATAGATAGTAGAATTATTAAACATCGGATCTGAGGTCCAAGTTGAAAGCCATATGCTGCTGGCCACTTCTACTGCAGAGAAACCAGCATGCAGCAGAGACATTATAATCACATAGTGAAGACCACGTGCGCTTGCGTAATATACATATGACTTCAAAGACACTCTACCCGTCTCCATCGTTTCTTCATCAATAAGTTTTCCGTCATCTTCCGTCACGGTTCGTTCATGACGTGACTCATGAAGCTTTGGAACTTCATGTGCGTCAAGCACTCTGTAATTGAATATCAAATATGGCAGGCATTAATAAACAAGGCAGGGTAAAAGGTATTTTGGATTGATTAAAGCTACCCATAGAACTTAAAGTATGGAAGATTTACCTTGATGTCTGACGCAAAGCAGGAGGTCTCTTTGCGTCCACCCTTTCAGACGCGTCAGAACAGTAGCTGCCAATGGAACTGGGAAGTCCATGAGCAACAGGAGAAGAAGATAACTGTGGAATATGAGTCTCTGCTTGAACACTTGGGTTGAATTCGCAAGCTTGATGTCCACTGTGACTTGCCAGTCTCCGCAAAATTCTTTCCTTCTCCGCCCTCACTTCCTCATCCTCCTCGTCAATATCTTCAGCAGGGAAATCACTCGATGGTTTGTTCGACAAAGAGATGCTGCCTGCAGGAGATCTGCTGGCTCGCTTCCGCTCTCCGTCATGTAGGAAGAACTCCTTCAGGAAACTCGCGAACGGTCCATCGTGATCCAGCAGATGCTCGTAGCTGCCCTGCTCGCTGATGCGACCGTTGTCAATGACGACAATCTCGTCTACGTGAGGCAACCAGTGGATGCCGTGAGTGACGAGAATTCGAGTCTTGTCACGAAGAAGACCAGACTTTCCAATCACCTAAAATGTACCAGTTTATCCTTAGGTTTTACCAACAATTAACAATACAGTAAGCAACTAGAGCTATTTATCCATCTTTGATTGCAGACAATAGAGGCTCTGAATCATTATGCTGACCTCGTGGAAGAGCTTCTTGCCGACATGCGAGTCCACGGCTGCCAGAGGATCGTCCAGTAGGTAGATGTCGCTGTCTTGATAAACGGCCCTCGCCAGGCTCACTCGCTGCTTCTGTCCTCCAGACAGGTTGATCCCGCGCTCTCCGATCTCAGTCGCATCGCCCGCAGTCAGCAGCTGCAGGTCCTTTTCGAGCTGACACGCGCGCAATGCTTCATCGTAGCGAGCTTGGTCGAAGTCGCGACCGAACAGAATGTTGTCCCTCACGGTCAGGTTCTGAATCCACGCCTCCTGCGGCACGTAAGCTGCTGAACCCTATGACAATTAGATTTGGCATGTATCTTCGGTGTACAAATACTGTACCAGAGTCTCGAGCTTCTGATTGCATAGTCAGCTAACAATTATTGTACAATTATTTTGTCACTTAAAGTGGGTACAGCTATACATGCATCATTAACACTAAAACGCACGTTTAGTTGCATTCCAGATTATGTACTTTGTTGCCTCCCTAACGGGGACGCAGATTGCTAGTTTAGATATCTAGAAACAGAACAAGCGTGAATAAAATAAAGAGAAACGGGGACTCTAGAAGAGTTTTTTATTCTGGTTGCATTTGAATAAGCGAATATTTTTACAGCATTATTTAGAGTTAATACAAACTACTGTTTCATCAACAAGTGGTTTTTTCCACACCCTATTGCAAAGTGATGAAAAGGAGAAAATCCGTTTTGATTTCGAATTTCTTTTTTATTCTAATAATACAAATTTTGCGTGCGATAATTTACTGTTTTGAGTTTTTATACTGCTATTTCAGAAGCGGAATTTCGGAAATAGTACTTTTTATGTTCGAGCGTACATGTGCTCAGGTTTCTACCTGTTCTGCTATGGAAGAATTTGTAGTAAAAAATCCCAATTCAGAGCCCTGCTTTCTAGATTATTTATTCATTTTATCTATGGTCGGCACTAGTACTCTAAATCGCGCTTTCCGTAAGCGATCGCGAAATTTCTTATTAACTGTATGATGTAACCGCCCTTGTCGCCTGTCCGCTCCGTAGAGAGACGAACGCATGGCTAGAGGGGGCAATGACCGTAGGCTGCCTATGACCGGGCAATGACCTGACGGACCTCCAGCACCAGACTGTCCCGCCCACATGATTAGTAGCTTTGGTAGCGCTTCGTGACCAGAGGGCCAAGGACCCACATGGACCCCACCTGTAGCCAAGGTGCAATAGTTGGTCACTCGGTCATGGTATGACCGAGTGGCTGCCACCACTCTATGTGACCTGGCGCACCTGGATCTTTCTACCAGACCTCTCGAGGCTAGAGCCCCGCCTGGATTGGTTACCAGGGGATTTAGGCTAACAGGGGAGACGCATGCAGCCGAGTACAGGGACTCTGCTTGGGGCATGATCGGGAACTCTGGGCTCAATCCTGGAGGATTTCTCAGCAGGGGATCCTTTGTGGCTGTGAGCGAGGCTGACTTGCGACTTTGATTACTAAGAGTAGTATGAGGCGAACATGTACTGTCTACAGTTTAGATTGCTCAGGGCGAAGGGACGCGTTAGCATGGGGTTGCAACCTTCCTACTGCCATTCCGTGCCAAGACTCGCTAATCCCTCTACTGCACGCACACGCGGCCCCGCAGCACGCACTCACAGGCGGGCTGTGCACGGGGAGAGGCCATTAGCTTACCCAAACTTCCTTATGCTTTGCCACCCCGGGGGAAAGGCTTAGCAAGCCATGAGTGAAATGATGGTGAAAGATTGAATAATGATGAAGTTAGTTAATAGTTAATAATTAGGCCCTTAGGCAAATAAGCAGGCAATTAGGCGGCTTCACTATTGAGTAAAATACAGCAAAAGATACGGTATCACAATTGGCTCAGCTCTCTAATCAGACAATGGAAAATAGGCAAACCCCGGATAAGCAAAGGCAATTAGAGCACAAATTAGTAGCAGGAACTTACCGGCAGCTGCACAGAGAGAGAGAGGCGGAGTGACCGAGGGCGGCTGTAGGCTGCAGTCAGGCAGACGGTGAAGCGGCGATGCGCTGGAGCGACGAGGCGCTGATGTAGATCAGGCGATGCTGATGATGCTGGGCGGTATCAGACCGCTGGCCGATAGGCGAGCTCACTTGGGGAGCTAAGGATAACTTGGCGGTAACAGACCGCGGACCGGCAGGGATTCGTCTTATAGACGAATGGGTCAGAACTCAATCTGACAGCAAGTCCAAAGAAGGACGAGGAGAGGAACAGAGATAAACTCAGTTGAGTATTCTCATGCCGAAATCGCTTCCTTTTATAGACCTCACAGCCGCCTCCTCAAGGTCGTTACCATGGCTCCCTCTCTCTGATTGGCTGCCGGCAGAATGACGTCAGAATGAGTCATGATGAGAAGCATGAGACCGGCATAGCAACATGAGAAATCGGGAAATTGCGCAATCCGGAGGTGGGGTGGGGGGATAATTGGCGCAGCGGGTGGTCGCGAAAGTGTTGCGCAAGCAAACATTGAGAACAATAGGGCTGGGGTCGAGAACAAAGGAATTGGAAATCGGGGATAATTGGGGAAAACTGAGAACAATGGAAAAGTAAACATTGGAGAAAAGGTGATAATTAGGTGCGAAAACGAGAACAAAAGAAAGAGAAAATCGGAGAAAATGTGATAATTGGTGGGGGTCGAGAGAACAAAAGAAGCAAAAACGAGAACAATAGAAGCGGAGGTGGGGTGGGTGTCACATGAGAAATTTGGGAAGGAGAACAATAGCGTGAGAAAAGGTTGCGCAAGAGAGGGGGATGAGTCATCGATGAGTCACCGAGGGGGAGAAGGGGTCACACGACTTGCGTCACCGTTTGGGAGTTTGAGAGGGGATGGGGAGACGGTGAGCACACAACGTACTGTAAGTAGACACAGGGAAAGAGGGGACAGCGCAGGAAAAGAGTGCAGAGGGAGACAAAAAAAAAGGAGGAGGTAGAGAAAGTACAGGAAGAATAGGGCGGGAACAGAAGAGATAGGGTAGAGGGGGAGGTACAGAAAGGGGTAGGGGCTCCGGAAAGGCAGGTGTGGCGGCAGGAGAGACGGGACCAAGGCAGCAGGAGGGGTGCAGCAGAGCGGGAGTCTCCAGGCCCGGTCGGAGACCTGGCCGAGTCTCGACAGCTCTGTGCAGAGGGTGCACGGGATAGGAGGCACTTTCGAAAAAGTTCCCATGCCCTATCCCGCGACCAGAGCGTGGTTACATCATGTATCCAAAAATAATAGAGTTGATGCAGAGTTAATGTGCTTTAATGCAGGTGTTAGTGAGGGTAAAAACAGGCTCACCGTCATAGCAACACTGCCACAGAGTCTCACTGTTTCCCCCAGCACGGACTGCAGCAGCGAAGACTTGCCGCAACCGACTTTGCCCACTACCGCCACGAGACTGCCTCTAGGTACAGTGAGGTTTATGCTGTAATTTTGGCAAGTAATAGAGAATTTGTATTACTGATATCAACAAACATATTGCTGTACAGAGAAAAGACAGAAGAAATAAACAGGCTTCACTTTTGTAACAATGCCTCAGTGTCGCTTCGTTTCCACGCAAAAGATCCATTAACAACTTCAATCGCTGCCCCATGATTTTCTGTGGAATTTAGAATGATTGCAATTAATTTTGACGAAGCAGATAATTTAGTTTATTTCATTAAAAAATTGTTTACCAGAGGACGGCAGCTTCAGTACACTGGAGTCATCGATATCGTCTTCATCAAGAAATCTCTGTATTCGCTTTAGTGACACGTAAGCCTAAAGATAACGATTTTTTATAATATTTTATGCCAGGGTTTACGGCTCGTTGGGTGCAATGAATTAACATACTCGAATCTAGGTGAGGACTTACATTGACAGACTCAGTTATTGTCCAGGGTAGCACAGCGATTGGAAAATGAAGAATGTTGAACAGCGTTAGAGATACAAAAGCTTTGCTGGCGGTCAGCACGTGATCATTACCGGAGTAGATGTAAGTGATAAAAGTGACAACCATCACGAGAAAGGGTGCCACTGTCCACGAGACGACCACGAGTACGAGCAAATAGGCGTTTTTCGCGAGTAGGCCCACTTCTTTCTTCCTGACCTGGTCAATTTTCTGCCAAAATGACGGCTCCCAAGCGTAAAGTTTGATTACTTTCATCGCGTTGATCACTTCGTTAAGCAGCCTCATTCTCTCGTCTTTGGTTTTCATCTCGCGCTCCTCCAGACTTTGCGACTTGACCATGACAACGGCGTTGAGCGGGATGATTACAAGAAATACTGCAATCCCGGCGAGCACTGCGATGCCAAGCTGCATCCAAAGCATGACCAGAGCCAGGAAAATTTGCACTGGCGACACCAGAACAACCCAGAGAAACGCTGTTTGAAAAGTATTGGTACTCAAATATTATCATAAACGCACTGTTATTTTTTAACATAGAATACACAAATCCCAATAACTTACGGACAGCATCGGCGATTTTGTTGGAATCAACGGTCAAAAGATTAACAATCTCGCCGACTGTTGATCGAGACCGAGCTTCAAGAGTTAGCGAGAGTGACTGAAAGTTTGCATTGCAAATGTGCGCGTCATCAAAAAGTGCAAGCACGAGCTAAGCGAGAAATTAGCTTCTCATCCTGCGACTAAAACACTATCTGCGCATTCGTGTGCGAAATCAGTTTGCAAGCAAATTTCCTCACCCTCCCGCATATGCATTTTGCTAGACAATGCCTCGCTAAATTTTTCTTTAGATCAAATATTGACATCAACCATTCGCCGTGCGTAGCAGTCTTTTCAGCGACGCAATGTCAGTCTTAGGCAATGCTAATAAAAACGAAAGTTTTAGGAGAAAGAGTCACTTTATAAAAACAGTTCTAATGGCATCATATTTTTAAATGCATGCGAATAAGTACCCAGAATTGACAAATCTAGACAGTAACTAAGCCTAAAGGAATCAAAACAACTGTATCTCTCTTAAGACTATAAAGTAACTTTTGCAATATATGACAATGAATAGCCACCCTGATGCAATCAACGCAGTCTCAATTACTTACTTTTCTGTAGATTGCAGCAATCAGAGCGGATCGGATCTTGATGCCACTCATGAGGCTGATCTGGCAGGAGTTGTGAAATGCCAGACTACTAAGAAGAGCAACGCTGAAGAACAAAAACGTGTAGAAGAAACCGTGCCACAATTCCTCTGAGCTGCCAGAAAACTTTATAAGCTGCTCCAGTAGCAACGGGTTAGCGAATTCTAGAAGTCCATGAATCATCACCACAGCCCAAGAAAGCATCAGCTGGCCTCCGAATGCTTTCCAAAGTGCCGGAAGAAGCTTGCGTCGGTGGCGACCTCCAGCGCCGTCTCTACTGTCATTGCTGTGCAGCTGGTCGCCCTCCGAGACGCCCGAATCGACCAGCTGCTCCGTGTCTGCATTGACTCGATGATGAGTAAAGCTCAGATTCTCTTGCTGCTCGGCCGCGTCACGCACGCTTCGTGACAGCGCCACCAGCGGAGGGAAGTAGCGCACAAACTCTCCGTGCACAGTCCGAACTCGCAGTGACGGGTCTAGCCGGTTCACGTCCGCCTCTCCGATCTCCTTCCTGTACGCGTTCAGCACGGATCGGTCAAGCCAGGAAAACGTCAGTCGCGAAATGATTGACGAGCGACACTCGGCGAACACCGGCTGTCTCTGCGCCGCTGGCACTGCTCCAGCCGCTCCCACCGACCCAGTCGCAGTCGGAGAGTCGTCCGCCTCGTCTGCAGGCGTCAGACCGGAGTCGTAGATACAGGTGAGGACCAGCTGAGTCAGCAGCAGAGCCAGGTACGATGAGAACGTCGTCAGACCGTAGACGTCTAGAACTGAGCCCTGCAAGAATTCCAAATTGCTGGATGAGCCACTTATAATTGTGGGAAGAACTTTTCGGGTACTCATAGTTATGAGTAAAAGTAACCATTTAAAAAGCAGCATACCGCTTCACTTACAGCATCCGAGGACATGATGATCCTGGTGTACAACACGGGAACCGACACCACCAGAGACATCATGTAGAAGAAGAACATCATCGCTGATGCTCCAATCAGCCTCTTCTGCTCCACCGATTGCACAACCAGACACACAATCTGGAATGTGTGTGTGTGTCACAGTTTTGAGGTGTCTGTCACAGATTTCTCACATCTCTCACAACGCTCTCGTCAGTCCGCACTCACCAACGCCACTACCAGAACACTCGGCGACACGTAGCTGATCGCGTCCGGCTCTTCTCCGCTCGCCTCTTGCGACGCAGCCTTCAGCAGGTCCATGAATGGAGCGACGACCAGCAGTGCTGACACCAGCTGTGGATGGTTGCGCAATTCTCGTGTCACCTTTGCTTTACCCGTCATTGATCGACATTATAAGGAGTCATTACTAGTGGATTTGCTCCATGCCTGTATGAACGAGACTTACCACTTTGGCAGTGAACAGTCGAGTCCATCTGACCGAGTAGCTCGGGAAGGACCTGAGGTACACGAGATACGGAATGAAGAGGAGCAGCAGCGCAGCTGAAGGCAGCGCGAGTGCGGACTTGCAGAAGCAGTCGCTGAACACGGGCCTGGCGCTGTTCCAGCTCACCGCCTCGTCCTGATTTGAGCAGTTTGGCAATATATTTAAGTACTCCTAGTCAACCTTCTGCTCCAATTTTTAAAATCATAACACAGTTTTCAATAACTTACGAAGAGTGGGTTGCTGCAGAATCCAGTAAGGTTGAATCGCATTTTCTATTGAAAGAAAAACTCAGTGGCTAGTTTTTTGGTATCAATATAATGACATATTTTCTAGAGCTACAATGGACAGCATAGGAAATTTTTGGTACGTTCGTAGCAATTATACACATTTACTCGTATTTTTATATTTACATTACTACATTTACATTACTTAATTTATATTTACTCGTATAAGCTTTTTTATATGCGGATAGCCGTTCTTCCTAAAGCTTCTGATATAGATTTTTGCGAAAGCACAACTTGTAGCCGCTTCACAAGTTGACCATTTTGCATGCGCACACGTCGTCTAAACGTTGAGTTTCTGGGTATAAAAAAGAGAGAGAGAGAGAGGGGGAGAGAGAAAGAGGGGGAAACCTGAAAACCCTGTTGTACTGAAAAATCAGCAACTGTACACTTGTACACTGCCATTTTCCTTAGCTCTATGCATATTCTTACCTCTCCCCCCTTATTCTTTTCTGAGCTATTTTCGTTCATGTACCCTAATTGTATATTAGCTTGATATATAATATGCCTATAGAGCAATGTAATAAGAATTTTAAAAGAATTTTATTCTATGTAAAAAGGGAGAAAGTTTTAAAGTATAGAGTTTGAAAAAATCGAAAGATCAAAGAAGTAGGTAAGACAACTGTATAGTTTGTTTTAAGACTCAACACTGTGGGTCTTGAAACAACGTAAATAAGGCCCCAAACATTTAACGCTTGATTGTTTAAGATAACACACGTAGTATGCAAAGGAGGAAGGGTCACAAGTGACAACGCTCAAATAAAAAAATGGTCAGTAAAGTCAATAGGCAATAAGACTCAGTGTACACTCGCTGAGTCATACACTATGCGACAGAAAAGCGATTTTTAAGCAGTAGGCGTAAGGATAAGGATAATCATTGCATGCGAATCAGCCCTTTGCTGCGAAAATTTCGGTTTTATATTCGGCAACAGCTAAAATGCCAAGTGCAGTACCGTGCGTAGGAACCGCGAGCACGCAAAAGTGCCATTACTCGTCGTGGCATTCTGATCAACATTATATTTGCTGATGAACACTTAGGGCAGCTGCTGCCAGACATTTAGGACCGCCAGTTGCAACAGTTCAGCATTCGGCGGGTCAACCCTGTTGAACGCTTAGCCTTACGAAGTCCCAAACATGCTCGACATGTGTGGACGTGTCTGGAGACTTTGAACTGTGGGTTTCGCTGCGGCAACCCCCAAGTTCCCCCATGCCGCATGCCGCACTTTGCGCTGGCGTCCGGCGGCGGCAGCCTTCGCTCATTTCTGAAAAAATAACAAAACCTCTTCATTTACCGATAGCCTGCAAAACTTTTCGGCCGTTTAGCAGCTTGAGTGAGGGGGGAGGGGGTTAGCTGTGCCGAGTATAGATAAGAAATTGCTAAAAATGAAAAAAGTGAATCGTAAGACAGGAGATTGACTACAAACAGCTCACCTAGAAAGAATGAACTAAATGCCTTAACCAAAAGGAAAGATTAATTAAAGGTGACGACGAAAATAAAGAACGTTTGGAACTGCTTAAACTGCAAGCTAAAAATTCTCAGATCTGAAAAATTGCAACAGCACCGAAAGAAAATGCAAATAAATTTTACTGACCTCTGCAACGATCCATTCTTCGTAAGATTACATATACATGTATACTAGCTATATTGGTTAATTGCAGTTGCAATCCATCGAAAATACGATGATTCATACAGAATTCACCACACCGAAAATTCCCTCTGCATCTCAGGACGAGGCGGTGAGCTGGAACAGCGCCAGGCCCGTGTTCAGCGACTGCTTCTGCAAGTCCGCACTCGCACTGCCTTCAGCTGCGCTGCTGCTCCTCTTCATTCCGTATCTCGTGTACCTCAGGTCCTTCCCGAGCTACTCGGTCAGATGGACTCGACTGTTCACTGCCAAAGTGGTGAGTCTCGTTCATACAGGCATGGAGCAAATCCACTACTAATGACTCCTTATAATGTCGATCAATGACGGGTAAAGCAAAGGTGACACGAGAATTGCGCAACCATCCACAGCTGGTGTCAGCACTGCTGGTCGTCGCTCCATTCATGGACCTGCTGAAGGCTGCGTCGCAAGAGGCGAGCGGAGAAGAGCCGGACGCGATCAGCTACGTGTCGCCGAGTGTTCTGGTAGTGGCGTTGGTGAGTGCGGACTGACGAGAGCGTTGTGAGAGATGTGAGAAATCTGTGACAGACAACTCAAAACTGTGACACACACACACACATTCCAGATTGTGTGTCTGGTTGTGCAATCGGTGGAGCAGAAGAGGCTGATTGGAGCATCAGCGATGATGTTCTTCTTCTACATGATGTCTCTGGTGGTGTCGGTTCCCGTGTTGTACACCAGGATCATCATGTCCTCGGATGCTGTAAGTGAAGCGGTATGCTGCTTTTTAAATGGTTACTTTTACTCATAACTATGAGTACCCGAAAAGTTCTTCAAACAATTATAAGTGGCTCATCCAGCAATTTGGAATTCTTGCAGGGCTCAGTTCTAGACGTTTACGGTCTGACGACGTTCTCATCGTACCTGGCTCTGCTGCTGACTCAGCTGGTCCTCACCTGTATCTACGACTCCGGTCTGACGCCTGCAGACGAGGCGGACGACTCTCCGACTGCGACTGGATCGGCAGGAGCGGTGGGAGCGGCAGGAGCGGTGCCAGCGGCGGAGCGACAGCCGGTGTTCGCCGAGTGCCGCTCGTCAATCATTTCGCGACTGACGTTTTCCTGGCTTGACCGATCCGTGCTGAACGCGTACAGGAAGGAGATCGGAGAGGCGGACGTGAACCGGCTAGACCCGTCACTGCGAGTTCGGACTGTGCACGGAGAGTTTGTGCGCTACTTCCCTCCGCTGGATGTGATTGGAGAGAAGCAAGAGAACTCAGATTTTACTTATCAAATCAACTCTGACACGGAGCACTTATTTGAATCAAACGAAGTGCGGAGCAATCCATGGTTTAATGTCTCCGGCTATCGGGTTCACCATCGACGCAAGCTTCTTTCAGCACTTTGGAAGACTTTGGGTAGTCAGCTGGTGCTATCCTGCTTTTTGAAGATCTTTCAAGGTATACTGTCGTTTCTGAACCCATTTATTCTGGAGTTGCTCATATCATTTTCGAGCAGCAATGAAGAACTTTGGCATGGAATATTATACGTAGTTTTGTTTTTTATTGTTTCCTGTTTGAAAAGCATTTGTCTTCACGCCTCTTTTCAAATGAGCCTCATCTGCGATAGCAAGAGTCGATCAGCTCTTAGTTCTTCGATATTTAGAAAGGTTAGTTTTGTACTATTGAATTTTTTTGCTTTTCTAAGCTGCACTGAACCGTGAATCAAAAGTTGTTTCTTTAAACTAAAACTTGTTTTAGTCACTTAGTCTATCTCACGAATGCAGGGCTAAGCGGTCTATTGGTGAAATTGTCAACTTGGTGACTGTCGACACAGGAAAAATCGCTGAGTCCTTTTGTAAGTTTGTGATATTTTAATCAAATCTACTTGCAATATTACATAGAGGTAAGAAACCAACCGCTCTTTCCTTATAGACCTACTGCCGATCATGTTTTCTGCTCCAATTCAGTTATTCATCGCCCTAGCCTTGCTATGGGCTCAGCTGGGGGCGGCCGTGCTAGTAGGTTTGGGCATTTTCATTCTGATTGTTTTTATCGAAATCTTCATCGTGAGAAAGTCGCAAATGCTCGAATTAAAAGAGATGCAGATCAAGGATGCTCGACTAAAAGCGATTAACGAAGTAATCAGCGCAATGAAAGTGATTAAGCTGTACGCATGGGAGCCTTCGTTTCTGCAGAAGATCACAAAGATTCGACGCACGGAAGTCAAATACCTGGGACAGGTATCGTACCTCTTCTCTGCTGTGCTCATTCTTTGGACTGTAGCTCCATTCTTTGTAATGGCAGCTACCTTTGTAACTTTTACTTACTATGGGGACGACCACGTGCTCACTGCAAGCAAGGCGTTCGTTTCTTTGACGCTTTTTAATATTATCCGAACTCCTATCTCAATGCTGCCCACTGCTGTCTCAATGGCTGTCAATGTGAGTTCAAAAGTCTTAACTCCGTCATCAGTATATTCGCGAGCAAACAAAACTCGACTTCACAATTTTAGGCGTACGTCTCGGTGAAAAGGATTGAGGAATTTCTTTCAGAGAAAGAGATAGATGAAATGACTGTATCAAAACTTCCTTTTACTGAAAGTAAGGCCCCATTTATGACAGCAGTAACAAAGTAAACTCATTACGCTCATTGTCATAATTAAATCAGAAAGACTGCTACGAGCACTCCTTGCTTAATTTTAGACGAAAACCCAATCGAAATTCAACACGCGTCCTTTACTTGGAATCGAGACGACCCGAGTCTCCTTTTAAAACAGTAATTTTATTTAATTGTGCGATAGTTTCGTGTCTAGATTCTGAAATGCATATGCAATTTATAAGAAACCTCATCAATCCATTCAGTGTAAACATTTCGGTGCAGCACAGCAAGCTAGTGGCCTTGGTTGGAAAAGTTGGCTGTGGAAAGTCCTCTTTACTGCAGTCCATTCTCGGCGAGACGCACAAAGTCAGCGGTGTCGTGACAGTTCGGGTGAGACGTTCGTGTTTGCTTTTTACTGTATGGTCGACTCTCTGTCGAAAAAATCACCGCTAATTAAGTATACTCAGCAGAATTAGTTTTGAGGAATGTTCAGTAAACTTAATATTAATGAACTCAGTCTAAACGAAACCCAAATGAGCAGGGCTCAGTGGCGTACGTGCCGCAGGAGGCGTGGATTCAAAACCTGACCGTGAGGGACAACATTCTGTTCGGTCGCGACTTCGACCAAACTCGCTACGATGAAGCATTGCGCGCGTGTCAGCTCGAAAAGGACCTGCAGCTGCTGACTGCGGGCGATGCGACTGAGATCGGAGAGCGCGGGATCAACCTGTCTGGAGGACAGAAGCAGCGAGTGAGCCTGGCGAGGGCCGTTTACCAAGACAGCGACATCTACCTACTGGACGATCCTCTGGCAGCCGTGGACTCGCATGTCGGCAAGAAGCTCTTCCACGAGGTCAGCATAATGATTCAGAGCCTCTATTGTCTGCAATCAAAGATGGATAAAATAGCTCCTAGTTGCTTACTGTATTGTTAATTGTTGGTAAAACCTAAGGATAAACTGGTACATTTTAGGTGATTGGAAAGTCTGGTCTTCTTCGTGACAAGACTCGAATTCTCGTCACTCACGGCATCCACTGGTTGCCTCACGTAGACGAGATTGTCGTCATTGACAACGGTCGCATCAGCGAGCAGGGCAGCTACGAGCATCTGCTGGATCACGATGGACCGTTCGCGAGTTTCCTGAAGGAGTTCTTCCTACATGACGGAGAGCGGAAGCGAGCCAGCAGGTCTCGCGACGTCAGCGTCTCGATCGCAGAGATCGCCGCGGCAGCCCCAGAGGAAGAAGAAGAAGACGAAGAGTTGGCGGCGGAGAAAGCGAGGATCTTGCAGAGACTCGCGAGCTGCACAAGCTCTGCTCACGAAGTATGTGCAGAGAGTCCGGCTGTGGTTGCAACGTCTTCAAGTCAATCTCCACCACCTCATCACGTCCGTCAGATGTCTAGCTCAGTAAACAGCCACTGCTCAGACACTGCCGAAAGGCATACAAATAATGTAGCATTGAGCATTTCTGAGGGTCAAACTGTAAGGTAGGTTGCTGTAAAATGAGGAAATGAGTTATTAATATATTATAATACTTAAAAGAATGATGCTGTCTAATTTTGTTAAAAAACCAGGATCCCGGCTGTATCAAATCTGGTAGAGGAGGATATCGCAGCAAATAGCAGAGTTATGCAAATGCAAGCAGCAGAGACCGCTGGTCGACTCATAGAAGACGAAGCGGTTGAATCTGGACAGGTCTCAGCAAAATCCTATCTGTTTTATATCGTGTCTCGCGGGATGCCGCTTGTTGTTTTCATTCTCTCTGCTCACCTGATCTATACGGCTGTAATAGTTGCGAGTAGCATTTGGCTGGCCACTTGGACATCGGACCCTTTGTTCTCAAACGCGTCAGTAACCAGCAACAGCAACAACTCCGCTTATTTAAGAGAACTCAGTGGCTACTATACCGGTACATACAGTATTTTTGGAGTGGCCATTTTAACCATCGTGACAGCCTATTCACTCACAGATACATTCTCAGCCCTTCGAGCGTCCAGGCGAATTCATGATTCACTGCTAAATCGTCTGTTCCGTGTTCCGATGAGCTTCTTCGATACAACTCCGACTGGGAGAATCGTAAACCGATTCAGCAAAGATGTAGAAGTTATCGACAGAGAGCTTCCGCGAGTAATTAGCGATTTCCTCGAATGTTTTATGACCACAATATCATGCTTCGTTGTTATCTCATTGACAACACCAATCTTTATATCTGCTGCAGTTCCGCTCGCAATTGTTTATGCTGGCATTCAGGTATTTTACCTGCCCGTATCTCGTCAAAGTCGCAGATTAGAGTCTAGCTCCAGGTCTCCGATTCTAAATAGCTTTAGCGAATCCATCGCTGGAGCAGCGGTCATTCGGGCCCACCATCAGCAGCAGCGGTTCTTCAAAATATCTGACAGCCGAGTGGACAACAATAATCGGTTTGAATCAAAACTCTTCGTTTGTAGCATAGATTAATGCGAGCTAGAATAAATTGCTTCTTATGAATTTGTTTTCAACAATTAACACAATTTAATCTCACTTCAGGTTTCATTATCTTAAGATGTCTTCCAACAGATGGCTCGGAATCCGCTTACAGCTGCTGGGCAGTGTGGCAGTGGTGATGGCCGCACTGCTTGCGGTGCTCGGTCGCGACTCGCTCACTCCCGGTCTCGTTGGACTCTCAGTGTCCTACGCTCTGCAAATCTCTGATGCACTTAACTGGATGGTGCGCCAGGTAACGGAACTGGAGACCAACACCGTGGCTGTGGAGCGGCTGGACGAGTACTCAAATCTGGAGACGGAGGCGCCGTGGACAACGGACTCGTCGCCTCCCTCTGGCTGGCCTTCGAGAGGTCGAGTCGAGTTCTGTAACTACGCCACTCGCTATCGACCGGGACTCGATCTGGTGCTGCAGGGCATCAGCGTGAGCTTTGAGCCGGGTCACAAAGTGGGCATTGTGGGTCGAACTGGAGCGGGGAAGAGCAGCCTCACGCTGGGCCTGTTCCGTCTGATCGAGTCGGCCTTTGGCCACATCGAGGTGGACGGAGTCCGAATCGACCGGCTGGGCCTGCACTCGTTGCGCTCAGCTCTGACCATCCTGCCGCAGGAGCCGACTGTGTTCAGCGGCAGTCTCAGATCGAACCTGGACCCGTTCGATGAGCGCACAGACGAGGAGCTGTGGGCTGCTCTGGATGCGGCGCACCTGTCCAGCTGGGCTCGCGGTCTGTCAGCGGGACTGGCGCACGAGTGCGGAGAGGGCGGCACCAACCTGTCGGTAGGACAGCGCCAGCTCGTCTGTCTGGCCAGAGCGCTCATGCGGCGCAGTCGACTCCTCGTGCTGGACGAGGCCACGGCCGCTGTCGACCTGGAGACCGACTCGCTGATCATGGCCACCGTGAGACAGCAGTTCGCCGACAGCACTGTGATCATCATCGCCCATCGCCTGGCCACCATCATGGACTCGGATCGGGTGATGGTGCTGGACAGCGGTCGGGTCCGAGAGTTCGCGCCTCCTCGGGACCTGCTGGCTAAGCAGGACTCGTACTTCCACTTCCTGGCGAAGGAGGCCGGACTGCTTCCCGGAACGTCTGCTAAGTAACTGATCGACCCAGTGCTTTTGTGAGAATGAAACTGGATGGTATTTCTGCAATGTGCTATGTTTAGACGTACAACGACTTACAAAGTTATGTAGAGTTTTTGAGTTATACGCTCGTATATTGTAGAAAGTGTCTGATTTTTCAAAATTAGCGTAGAACTTCTAAAGTTGACAAATATTTGCTTTGAACTGGATAGAACTGAAGTATGGTATTTAAAATATAAGCAGTCCGCACAGCAATGCCAATAATCTTTGGAAGCCAAGTTACGAGCTAACCTATTAATATATAGCCTGAAAATCTTCCTAACAAAGCCTTAAAGTCGTCTGTATCGTTTCAAAATGTTGTTAAAATCGCTAAAACTCGTGCTTTGGTGCTTATTTTGGTTGATAACTTTCAAATTCCATTTACGATTTGACTGATCGTCTCTTCAGTTGCTATTCGTTTTGGCTGTCATTCTTTGCAGCGCATTGAAAGTGCCTCCTGTAATTTTTTATACTGTCATGATGGCTACTTATATGGAGCACAAGGCTATTTAGTTGTCAGTCAATGGGAGTTTAGGGGCATGGTCTTGCTTGCGGCCAAGCCAAATCGAGCGCTTGTATTTCGGAACTGAAAGAAGGCATACACACTGAAAGATGGTATTGATATACTAGCTTACAACTCGAAGGATTAACAAAGTTTGGACATAGACACAGTTTAAGCACATACGTATTGGCTGCATCAACGGATCATAAGGCATAACATATACACCATTTTACCTCCTATTTTGAACAAAGTCTTGTTCAAAAGAAACAAGCAGAACTTCAATTCAAACACTTTAAGAAATATCAGCTCTTGCGGAAATTCAAATCAAACAAAGTCCCTTTCTATTGAAACAGAAGAACTTCAATTCAGACTGTCTGTGGCCAAAATTGTCCCCGAGTGACGCGCATGCGCAGATTTGAAATTCAAATGAAACAAAGTCACCTATTTCGACAGAGATTTTCGCACATAGGTACAAGTACATTTTAGTACATTAATCTAACTTTTTGTTTTTCCTGTACTGCATAACTGTACAATCGTTGCGCAATAAGAAACGATATGAATGCTGAAGATCAGATTGAAGAAGACGATGAATTGCTGGAAGAAGATGGAATCGATGAATTTGAAGCAGAATTCGATGAAGATATCATGGAACAGCAGCCTCGGCAGTGCACTATTGTTTAAGCAACAGTGACAGAGACCGTATCATCAGGGCTGCTGATTGTTGGGGATGACTTTGTGGAACTGGCGCGCCAACTTGGAGTCAAGAGGTCAACAGCGAACACGATCGTGAGGTCAGGGAGAGCAGAAAAGCAGCCTACGAGATTCCGGACACCATTCAGGTCAAGTGGCTTCCACCATACAGTCCATTTTTTAGTCCTGTGGAGAACTCAATCTCCTGTTGGAAGGACACTCTGAAGAGAAAACTGGCAGCAGACCAGCAAAATTTCATCCCTCCGATAGCTGAGCAGCACGGCAATCAGTCAACGGCGGCCTATCGGCGAGACATTCTGTACAACATGGTGGACAGAACCATTGGCTGCATCTCTGTGGACAAATGCATTGAGTGGTTCAACCATATGTTTACATACGTCCCTCGCTGCGTTGGTGGACAGGCAATTGATGGTTAGGTGTTTCAAGTTGGCCAACTGACACTGTCTTGTTCCTGTTTTTCATTCTACTCTTATGTTCGTCGATATGCTGTGTTTTATTCCTCTGTCGAAATAGAATGTGACTTTGTTTCTTTTGAATTTCAAATCTGCGCATGCGCGTCACTCGGGGACAATTTTGGCCACAGACAGTCTGAATTGAAGTTCTTCTGTTTCAATAGAAAGGGACTTTGTTTGAATTGAACTTCCGCAAGGGCTGATATTTCTTAAAGTGTTTGAATTGAAGTTCTGCTTGTTTCTTTTGAACAAGACTTTGTTCAAAATAGGAGGTAAAATGGTGTACTTCAAAAGTAAGCGCCTTAGCTGTGTGCTTCGGACAGCACTGTCTTTGCGATAATTAAAAAACTTATTTTGGCAGACGCATCGTAACAATTAACACATAATTAACCAATCAGACCCCAACAGCAAAAGAGACGGACAGCAGGCAGCCAAAAGTCTATGGCACGAAGCAGCGCTAGAGGTGGGGAAAGCGACGCCTTGGAAACGACAGTTTTATGTGGCTAATTTCACGCAAGGTAATTGGCAAAGAACATAAGAAATAAACAGGCAAACAAACGAGAATAAAATAGGAGTTAAGAAAAATTTTAGCTGCAACGTCAGAGCACAGAGGGTGGCGCGCAGGTAAATAAGCGGGTGAGCAACCCCCCCCCCCCACCCCACAGAGGGGTAGAGAGGACGGGCGCACAAAGGCGGCACACAGTACAGCGCGAGGAGGGGTGGATGGCTAACACCCATTTCACTCCAGGCTCACAAAATAAGCCCTAAGATAAATGGAGGCATTCAACAACTATCTGCTTATTGTAGATAACTTATTGGACTTTGCTGAACCAGCAGCCGGTTCAATTCGGTCGCGTAGCTGCAGGTAAGGAAGCTGCTGGCTTCGCCAAGATGAAGATTCTCACTTTTTTTACCTGAGGCTCTATGATAGTGGCACATCCTCGTCAGTAGTGAGTCTAACACTGAGTCTAACTGAGTGACACACTTCTAACGGTCTCAAGCGAACCTATAGGTCTTACAGTCCCAAGAAGATGACAAACTTTTACTGAAATACGCAAGTTCAATTTAAAACAAGTCGTTCTCAAGCTCCCAGGGGATAAAGGGGATAAAATGGGGATCTCATGTCAACTTAAGGCTCTGGAATGGAGCCCGAAGTTCAGCTCCGGACCAAACCGACTGCAATCGATAACTTGTCGGCCCAGACGACTAGAATCGCCGAGACATCCCATCCGGCTCCCTTGTCTGGGCCGACAAGTTATCGATTGCAGTCGGTTTGGTCCGGAGCTGAACTTCGGGCTCCATTCCAGAGCCTTAAGTTGACATGAGATCCCCATTTTATCCCCTTTATCCCCTGGGACCCCAAGGAAGGGAGCCGGATGGGATGTCTCGGCGATTCTAGTCGTCTGGGCCGACAAGTTATCGATTGCAGTCGGTTTGGTCCGGAGCTGAACTTCGGGCTCCATTCCAGAGCCTTAAGTTGACATGAGATCCCCATTTTATCCCTTTATCCCCTGGGACCCCAAGGAAGGGAGCCGGATGGGATGTCTCGGCGATTCTAGTCGTCTGGGCCGACAAGTTATCGATTGCAGTCGGTTTGGTCCGGAGCTGAACTTCGGGCTCCATTCTGGTGCTTAAGTTGACATCCCCTTTGTTACTGCTTACGAGCGTATATGCTCTTTCACACGCATTTTACCTTGTTAGTATGCACCATAATGCCGGTTCACCTTACCACCAGTACATAGGCTAAATCGAAATTACTCAAATCAGTTTACAAATGGGTCCTAACCGACAGTACATTGTTTTGAGCAATCTTTGGCCCGCGTACGAGCTCGTAGCTACTAGCGGTAATGTGAACCAGCCTGTAGAAAATCTTTAAACAAAATATTTTATATGTGATGACCTGGCTTGGCGGTTGCGTAAGCACTTTTCTTCTTCATCTTTTCTTACACTGCACTTCGATCACTTCGATCCGGAGCCCATAAGATCGAGCCAGGCTTATTTCTACATCTGGACCTGTCCGATCGATTGCCTATGTTTATGAACCGATTTCCGATTTTCGCGCAGATCTGCGCAGACTGGCGCAGCACTGCATCTTTAGCAGAAGCCCAACTGATATGCTCAGAGACAGGCAGACAGGCGCTCGGAATCGCTGACGACAAAATTCCAGCGGAGGCTGCTTTCGAAGCCAACACAAAACCAAGATACACTGTTGGGGTCTTTAGAAAGCAGCGTCACAGGATGCATGTCTGGACCAGGTCGCGAACGAAGGCCACGCCGCCAACCGAATCCGGGGCATCAGCGTCAGCCTGCAGGCAGTTGATTGTACGAGCCAGTCCCCGCCAGGGTGCCTGCAGCGTCAGCAGCAGCACCTCCTGCACCGGCTATGGGCAGTACGAGCTACGACTCGGCGCGGATGATGCGGTCTGCCAGCTGAAGTCGCCGATGGCGCAGCAGCAGCGTGCTCTGCGTCTACTTGTTGCTCAAGCGAGTTCGTCAGGATCCAAGTCTCAGCGTTGCACAGCAGAAAGATCTCGATCACCGCCTGGAAGAGAAGCGCCCTCTGGCGGTCAGGTAGGGCCTCGTACTGCAGGACCGCCCTCACAGAACAAAAGGCAGATCAGGCAAGCCCGCGGCGACGCCGCAGATCCTTGCAGACGCCGGGAAGCAGACTGCCGAGAAAGATGAACAACGCTAAAATCGCTGAAGCTCCATTGCCTGTCTATCTACACCTTCGCACAATACTGCAGTTTCAATGTCATCCGGCACACAGAGCACGATGGTATTCTAAATGTTGACCACCAGGAGAGGAAGCTGATGCTCGACACCGCTGACTCTGGCTCAGGCTCAAGAATTGGATGCTGAGGAGAATCTGCTGGTGACAAAATCTGCTAGCTAGGAGGTCCTCCAGAATCCAGATTGCCAAGAGACCAACGACGGTCAAGCGCTGCTTCCAGGACCTGTCGCAGCCAGCATGTAGCGGCGAAGTGTCCTTTTGCCTACAAGAAGTACTGCAACTGTTCTAAGCTAGGCCACGCAGCTGCTGCCTGCAAGTCGCCAACAGCGGCTAGTTGTTGCGCAAATCCCTCGGTGCGACAGTTGAGGGTTGAGAGGTAGCCAACTCACTGCATGTCATTGCTAAACGGAGAGGATAGATTCCGCAATCAAGACCACGGTCTACATCAAAGGCGCGCTCGTTTGCATGGAGATTGACACCAGTGCGTCCATCTCGCTTACATCATCAGACACCTTTCGATCAGTTTTTCGGGGTTTGCCTAAACTTTAGCCTGCCAACGCACAGCTTCGCGCGTACTCTGGGGAGCTGGTCCTTGCTCGGCAGAGTCACCGTTCGGGTGCTAGCGGCAGGAGGCTGATCGATTGGGACTGACAACAAGCAGATGCGAAAGGACAGCGAGAACCCAGGATCCTTGGCCTGATCAACCGGCTCGGCAAGTTACAATGGACCGTCCGTGCAGCTGCATAGGAGGGCCCATACCAGGCCTCAATTTTTCATAGCACGCAGCGTTCCATTCGCACTCAAGGCCAGAGCGGAGACGCAGCTCGACAAGAAAATTAATCAAGGTGTGTTCGAGCAAGTCAAAAGCTCGGACTAAGCTTTACCGTTTGTGCTGGTTCTCAAGTCGGATGGTTCGATTCGCATCTAATGCCGAGCAGTCGGTCAATGTTGAGCCGGAAGAAAATCCGTTGCTACGGATAGTTGAGCTTTTGCTAAGCTGGCCCGCGGAAAAAAATTACAAAGCTCAGCTTGTCGCAGGCCTATTCTCAGTTTCCTCTTGAACATTGCAGTGTCTGCTGCGCTACACCCGCCTGCGGTTCGAAATTTCTCCTGCCATACGGAGAGCCTGCTGCAGTCGATTTCGCATATCGGCTGCTTTATGAACGATCTGATGGTCACCGACGTCAACGACGAGAGTTACCTGCATTCTGCAGAGGTTGGTGCTGCAGAGGTTGCGTCAGAGCAGATCGCGCTGGGGCCTGAGCAAGTGCGACTTCATGCAGAACAGCGTTTGCTACCTGGGCGCAAAGATCGACTCCTCCAGTCTGCATCTGCTGCCGGACAATGTTTGAGCCATCACCCACGTGACGTGACATCACAGGACGTGACGCAGCTCCGCAAGTTCCATAAAATAGTCAACTATTTCGGGAAGTTCATGTCCAACCAACCAATCATTGAAGCTGGAGCTGCTGCACCGACTGCACCGCAAGGCGCCAGTCCTCGCACATTTTGACGACAAGAAGCCGTTGCTACTCGATTGCGACGCATCATCCTACGTATCGGAGCGGTCCTATAGTCATTGAGTCGAAGGTATCGACGAGCCGTTCGCTCTTGCTCCACGCTCGTTGCTGAATCGTTGCACGATTCCAGTTTGGACAAGGAGGCCCTTGCAGTCATGTATGGTGTGAAGCCGTTTAAGTCATACAGCCATCAGTCAACGAGCAACTCACCAGTGCGTAACCCGACTGCCGGAAGCTGCTGACGCCACCGGCACCGGTTTCGCTGCACCTGTGGCCGTAGCCGGAAGGGCCCTAGTCCCGCCTTTAACTCGATTTTGAGGCTCTATGGAGGGCGAGAAGCTCCTTGTAGTCCTAGATGGTCATTTCAAGTGGATGCGCGTCCAAGTCTTGACGTCGACGACTTCAACTCGACCATCTAGAGACTTCGGCAGAAGAGCTTTTCAAACGTGGGCTGTTGCAGCCTGTGAGCCCGGTGACAACACCATGCCTTGAGAGACGGACATTAATTTATACTTGCGCTTGCTTTTGATTTGAATATTGTAATTCCCCATGTTTTCTCAGTAAATTATTCCTATTCCATTCAAATGAATCATTGCGCCCGCAGTTCAATGACTACTACATCGAAAAGTTTTAATGCGTACGCAATACACATGCATGCACTGCGAAACTGTGTCAGAATGATACCTTTAGAGTTTAAAATACAGCACACAGTGGTTTTACTCCAGGTCTAAAGTGTTGTAGCCCAGCGTATTCTGGGTATAGATTAGATAAACAAAAGCCCAACAGGGCTAACATATAGGTCAGCGCTAGGCTCGAAGGCACTCATTTTCACGGATTGCGCCATCCGAATGCAATTCGAGAGATAAGTGCTGTGGCTTCCCTTGCAGCAGTGCATAAAATGACGACACTTGCCCATTTACAATTCCGCTCCATTCAAAAGTATTTTTCACTTATTCATTTTTTCATTCGCAGCCTCACGAGCTAAAACAAGAAGGTAAAACAGACAACGATTTCTTCTTCGAAAGATCCGCTGAAGGCAATGACAATCAACTTCACCGGGTTCTGCAAAAACGTCTTTTTCGTAAGATCCTAGACCTTAATTTTTTTCTAGCATTGTGACGCATTAAGATTCAGCATAAAAGGTACTAATAAACTTGATCGTCTCTGTCACTGTCTCTATATAGGACGAGGCAGTGAGCTGGAACAGCGCCAGGCCCGTGTTCAGTGACTGTTTCTGCAAGTCCGCGCTCGCACTGCCTTCAGCTGCGCTGCTGCTCCTCTTCATTCCGTATCTCGTGTACCTCAGGTCCTTCCCGAGCTACTCGGTCAGATGGACTCGACTGTTCACTGCCAAAGTGGTGAGTCTCGTTCATACAGGCATGGAGCAAATCCACTAGTAATGACTCCTTATAATGTCGATCAATGACGGGTAAAGCAAAGGTGACACGAGAATTGCGCAACCATCCACAGCTGGTGTCAGCACTGCTGGTCGTCGCTCCATTCATGGACCTGCTGAAGGCTGCGTCGCAAGAGGCGAGCGGAGAAGAGCCGGACGCGATCAGCTACGTGTCGCCGAGTGTTCTGGTAGTGGCGTTGGTGAGTGCGGACTGACGAGAGCGTTGTGAGAGATTGAGAAGCTGTGACAGACACCTCAAAACTGTGACACACACACACATTCCAGATTGTGTGTCTGGTTGTGCAATCGGTGGAGCAGAAGAGGCTGATTGGAGCATCAGCGATGATGTTCTTCTTCTACATGATGTCTCTGGTGGTGTCGGTTCCCGTGTTGTACACCAGGATCATCATGTCCTCGGATGCTGTAAGTGAAGCGGTATGCTGCTTTTTAAATGGTTACTTTTACTCATAACTATGAGTACCCGAAAAGTTCTTCCCACAATTATAAGTGGCTCATCCAGCAATTTGGAATTCTTGCAGGGCTCAGTTTTAGACGTCTACGGTTTGACGACGTTCTCATCGTACTTGGCTCTGCTGCTGACTCAGCTGGTCCTCACCTGTATCTACGACTCCGGTCTGACGCCTGCAGACGAGGCGGACGACTCTCCGACTGCGACTGGGTCGGTGGGAGCGGCAGGAGCGGTGCCAGCGGCAGAGCGACAGCCGGTGTTCGCCGAGTGCCGCTCGTCAATCATTTCGCGACTGACGTTTTCCTGGCTTGACCGATCCGTGCTGAACGCGTACAGGAAGGAGATCGGAGAGGCGGACGTGAACCGGCTAGACCCGTCACTGCGAGTTCGGACTGTGCACGGAGAGTTTGTGCGCTACTTCCCTCCGCTGGTGGCGCTGTCACGAGGCGAGCGTAATGCGGCCGAGCAGCGAGAGAATCCGAGCTTTACTCATCATCGAGTCAATGCAGACACGGAGCAGCTGGTCGATTCGGGCGACTCGGAGGGCGACCAGCTGCACAGCAATGACAGTAGAGACGGCGCTAGAGGTCACCACCGACGCAAGCTTCTTCCAGCACTTTGGAAGGCATTCGGAGGCCAGCTGATTCTGTCCTGGTCGATCATGATGATCCACGGGTTGTTGGCATTCGCCAATCCGTTTCTCCTGGAAAGTTTGATCAACTTTTCCACCAACGGAGAAGAGCTGTGGCATGGAATTTTGTACACTTTTCTCTTCTTTGTGGTAGCCGTATTGAGCAGCATTACTTTTCATGCCTCGTTTCAATTGAGTCTCACCTGCGGAATCAAGTTCCGTTCAGCATTGATTGCTTCAATTTACCGCAAGGTAATTATTTTATTTCTATTTCAAAGCGATGTCTGAGTGGTTGCGTTCAAAATACTTTGGCATCAAACCACCAAACTACTTCAGTCTTTGACGCTGACACAAGAATCGAGAGCGAGGTCAACAGTTGGCGAAATTGTCAATCTCATGACTGTTGACTCAAACAAAATCGCAGACTCCATACGTAAGGTTTCATTTCAATGAATTTGCAGAAGCCAGATTTTTTGTTCCTAACAAAAACTGAATGTTTCTTTATTAACTGCAGCTTCCTTCTGGGTGGTGCTGGTGTCTCCAGTCCAAATCGTAATCGCTTTGGTGATGCTGTGGGCTCAGCTTGGCACGGCAGTTCTTGCGGGAATCGGAATTTTCGTTGTGATAATTCCAGTCAACGGCTACATCATGGCCAAAGCGCAGAAGCTGGAAGAGAAGGAAATGAAGACAAAGGATGAGCGGCTTAAGCTGATTAACGAAGTGCTCAATGCAATGAAGGTGATCAAGCTGTACGCATGGGAACCATCGTTTCAGCAGAAAATCAGCCACGTACGACGCACAGAAGTGGGATTTTTGGGCCAGATGTCCTACCTGTTTTCAGTTGTGATCATCATGTGGACAGTGGCTCCATTCCTCGTGATGGTGCTCACTTTCATCACGTACATCTACTCTGGTGATGATCATATTCTTACTGCAAGCAAGGCGTTTGTATCCTTGACGCTTTTCAACATCCTGCGTTTTCCCATCATGGTGCTTCCATTGACAGTTACGCAAACCGTTAATGTAGGTCATTTTTCGCAGCGCTTTTCCAATTTTTAGTGTCTAAAAATCTTTTAAACATAGCTTCCATGACTTTTCAAACAGGCCTACGTGTCTATTAAGCGCATCCAGAGTTTTCTGTTTGAAGACGACATTGATGAGTCGAGTGTTCTGAAGCTTCCAAGCTCTCCAGGTGAGTGGTATCTTGCAGGCATGCACGCTTTATACCTTTGTGGTGCTTCACGTCCTTGAAAAAATGTTTCAGATGGCAACTCGGTAGAAATCGAAGGCGCCTCTTTTGGATGGAAACGAACTGATTCCGAACCGCTGCTGAAAGAGTAAGGAGAGGCGTTTAGTTTCGTGGTGCTTACATAAGTAATTTTAAGTACATAAATAACACTAATAGAATGCTTCACTACCAACTTCATGATCTCCAGCGTGAACATTCAAGTACCTAAAGGTAAACTCATCGCAATTGTTGGCAAAGTCGGTTGCGGAAAGTCGTCTCTGCTGCAATCAGTTTTGGGCGAAACTGTGAAATTCTGTGGCAGAATCACTACTCGGGTGAGTAGTTGAATACATATTTGTGCTTCGTTTGTGGTACTTCTATATCGACGTTTGATAATGCAAACGGTGTATGTAAATTCAAGACAGTTCGGGTGAGACGCTGTGTTTGCTTTTTACTGTATGGTCGACTCTCTGTCGAAAAAAGCATCAATAATTAAGTATACTCAGCAGAAACTGTTTTAAGGAATGTTCAGTGCACTTAATATTAATGAACTCAGTCTAAACGAAACCCAAATGAGCAGGGCTCAGTGGCGTACGTGCCGCAGGAGGCGTGGATTCAAAACCTGACCGTGAGGGACAACATTCTGTTCGGTCGCGACTTCGACCAAACTCGCTACGATGAAGCATTGCGCGCGTGTCAGCTCGAAAAGGACCTGCAGCTGCTGACTGCGGGCGATGCGACTGAGATCGGAGAGCGCGGGATCAACCTGTCTGGAGGACAGAAGCAGCGAGTGAGCCTGGCGAGGGCCGTTTACCAAGACAGCGACATCTACCTACTGGACGATCCTCTGGCAGCCGTGGACTCGCATGTCGGCAAGAAGCTCTTCCACGAGGTCAGCATAATGATTCAGAGCCTCTATTGTCTGCAATCAAAGATGGATACAATAGCTCGTAGTTGCTTACTGTATTGTTAATTGTTGGTAAAACCTAAGGATAAACTGGTACATTTTAGGTGATTGGAAAGTCTGGTCTTCTTCGTGACAAGACTCGAATTCTCGTCACTCACGGCATTCACTGGTTGCCTCACGTAGACGAGATTGTCGTCATTGACAACGGTCGCATCAGCGAGCAGGGCAGCTACGAGCATCTGCTGGATCACGATGGACCGTTCGCGAGTTTCCTGAAGGAGTTCTTCCTACATGACGGAGAGCGGAAGCGAGCCAGCAGGTCTCGCGACGTCAGCGTCTCGATCGCAGAGATCGCTGCGGCAGCCCCAGAGGAAGAAGAAGAAGACGAAGAGTTGGCGGCGGAGAAAGCGAAGATCTTGCAGAGACTCGCGAGCTGCACAAGCTCTGCTCACGAAGCAGCTGCAGAGAGTCCGGCTGTGGTTGCAGCGTCTCCAAGTCAATCTTCGCCACCTCAGCACGCCAGTCAGGCGTCGAGCTCAGTAAACAGCCACTGCTCCGACACTGCCGACAGACTTGACTCGAAGAGGCCTTCGATTGTGCGCCAAACGTCTAAGTAATTTACCCAGAGGGTTTTCTGCTCAAACATACTGGTACAAAAACTCAGAGCTCGCTCGTTGTCAACGCATGCATGCTTTGAAATTTCTGTTGCAGGATCAGCCAACTAACATCTGAGAAGCTACCATCGCGTGATGAAGATGTGGACGGTACCAGGAAGGCTGCTGAGCAATCCGGACGGTTGATTGACGAGGAGACAATGGAATCCGGAAGCGTGTCTCTTAAGTCGTATGTATTTTACATCGCAGCTCGTGGATATCATCTGGGTCTGATGACCATAATGGCGCATCTCGCTTACACAGCTGTCAACATTGCCAGCAGCGTGTGGCTGTCCACTTGGACTTCAGACCCGCTCTTTTCGAATGCTAGCGTCACTGGAAACCTGAACAACTCTGCATACCTTCGAGACATAAATGACTACTACCTCAGCATTTACGGTATCTTCGGAGCAGGAGTTGTTTGCATGGTAGCTTCTTTTGTTCTTATTGAGGTCTACTCCGCACTGAGAGCATCTCGTTTGATCCACAAGTCTTTGCTGACTCGTCTGTTTCGAGTTCCGATGAGTTTCTTCGATACCACACCGACTGGTCGAATCGTTAACAGGTTCAGCAAGGACATGGAAGTTGTTGATCGAGAGCTGCCGATGATAGTCAACGATAACTTGGAAAGCTTTATGGCCACAGTGTCTTGCATAATTGTCATTTCGTACACGACGCCAATATTTCTTGCCGCAGTAGTTCCTCTCGGATTATCTACGCAGGTATTCAGGTTTTCTACCTGCCCATCTCTCGGCAAAGCCGTCGTTTGGACTCGAGATCGCGATCTCCGATACTCACAACTTCAGCGAGTCCATCGCTGGCGCGGCGGTCATTCGAGCGTTCCGTCAGCAGCAGCGGTTTGTCGGAATATCAGACTATCGAGTTGATAACAATTCAAGGTGAGAAGCAGATTGATTTTGAGAATTCATTTATTGTTTGTTGCATATAAAAATGGGTATTAAAAAGTCAACAGCTAGGTGATCCAGGTAGGCGTTGTACAGTATTACTCGTATGCATTGAAGGTGACTTATGGAAACTGTACCGTTAGAAAGCGGAAAGAATCCGCAAAAACTAAATTTCAATTAAGTCCTATGGCTGTAACAAGCTTCAGTCAGTCTCACTGATTTATTGTCTTTGTGTATGACTTTATATTCTCGTAAAAAATCATCGCAGGTTTTACTTCCTAAAGCTGGCTTCAAACAGGTGGCTCGGCTTCAGATTGGAACTTCTTGGAACAGCTGCAGTGGTGATTGCCGCTTTGCTAGCGGTCCTTGGTCGCGACTCGCTGACTCCCGGTCTCGTTGGACTGTCTGTGTCTTACGCTCTTCAAATATCTGACTACCTTCAGTGGTTGGTGCATGAGTTGACAGAATTGGAGACCAACACCGTGGCTGTGGAGCGGCTTAACGAGTACTCAAACTGAGACGGAGGCGCCGTGGACAACGGACTCGCTGCCTCCCTCTGGCTGGCCTTCGAGAGGTCGAGTCGAGTTCTGTAACTACGCCACTCGCTATCGACCGGGACTCGATCTGGTGCTGCAGGGCATCAGCGTGAGCTTTGAGCCGGGTCACAAAGTGGGGATTGTGGGTCGAACTGGAGCGGGGAAGAGCAGCCTCACGCTGGGCCTGTTCCGTCTGATCGAGTCGGCCTTTGGCCACATCGAGGTGGACGGAGTCCGAATCGACCGGCTGGGCCTGCACTCGTTGCGCTCAGCTCTGACCATCCTGCCGCAGGAGCCGACTGTGTTCAGCGGCAGTCTCAGATCGAACCTGGACCCGTTCGATGAGCGCACAGACGAGGAGCTGTGGGCTGCTCTGGATGCGGCGCACCTGTCCAGCTGGGCTCGCGGTCTGTCAGCGGGACTGGCGCACGAGTGCGGAGAGGGCGGCACCAACCTGTCGGTAGGACAGCGCCAGCTCGTCTGTCTGGCCAGAGCGCTCATGCGGCGCAGTCGACTCCTCGTGCTGGACGAGGCCACTGCCGCTGTCGACCTGGAGACCGACTCGCTGATCATGGCCACCGTGAGACAGCAGTTCGCCGACAGCACCGTGATTATCATCGCCCATCGCCTGGCCACCATCATGGACTCGGATCGGGTGATGGTGCTGGACAGCGGTCGGTCCGAGAGTTCGCGCCTCCTCGGGACCTGCTGGCTAAGCAGGACTCGTACTTCCACTTCCTGGCGAAGGAGGCCGGACTGCTTCCGGGAGCGTCTGCCAAGTAACAATCTTTTATTTTGTAGACCATTCCAGCTTAAACTTATTCTGATTAGGCTTGATTATAAGGTTTAATACAGTCAGAACCGGTGCGAATGAACGTGTTTTTGTTAAAGATGCCGAAAAACGCAAGCAGAAACCAAACAAACAAATTTCATTTTTTACTGTAATCAACGCATAGGTTATTGACAAATTGGCATGTTTATTTCATTAAAATCTTTTTTAAA